>QLTV01000588.1:1462037-1485608 GCA_003457575.1 Thermophis baileyi | reverse complement strand
AAGGAAGGAAGGAAGGAAGGAAGGAAGGAAGGAAGGAAGGAAGGAAGGAAGGAAGGAAGGAAGGAAGGGAGGAAGGAAGGAAGGGAGGGGGAAGGAAGGAAGGAACAAGAGAGGGAGGGAAGGAAGGAAGGAAGGGAGTGAGGAAGGAAGGAAGGAAAGGAAGTGAGAGAGGGAGGGAGGGAAGGAAGGAAAGAAGGGAGAGGGAGGGAGGGAGGGAGGGAGGAAGGAAGGAAATTAAAGTGGGCATCTGTGCTACAAATGTGTATCCTGGATACAGGGGTGGGCAAACAGGAATGAATCAGCAATTGAGTCTTATAGGATTTCTCAGATGAGATCTTCTGTTTGGATTTAATTATTAGATACTAAGCAGGTTGCCAAGAATGGAGAGTTGGACATTCACACCCTCATCCTGACTCAACAACACTAATTATATACAGGAAATCTTCACTTGGCTCTTGAGAATGTCTTTTAGATTATCTTCCTCTTTTAAAAAAACGAAAGCAAATTCTCTTTCATCAAATTGGATCTGAACTGTTTTTGTTTTTTTAAAAAAATTCTGAGAGGGGAAAAATATCAGGAGATCTCCTTGTTATAGTGGTAACACTGTTTTCACCAGTTCCAAATCCCGTCCTATATCGCTGTGGTTTTGATGCCGCACGCATGTGTGGACGGCGCGCACGAGAGAATTTCCGTGTTGTTTCATGTCACATGCATGTGTGGACGGTGTGCGCGAGCGAATTTCCGTGTTGTTTCACGTTGCACGCATGCACGGATGGTGTGCATGCCCATTTTCGGTGCTGGGTGAACTGGTAGGTACAGTATGTGAAGCCCACCTCTGGTGTAGATATTGGTGTAGATATTTTGACACACCCGGTCCTTAACTGGCAACGATACTTGGCAATGGGGCATACAAATGAAGAAAACAATCAAATCCTTTAAGAAGAGCTGTAATGTTTTGAAGATCTTAGTTACTTTCTCTTCAAAAAGAACTGAACTATATCTCCATCAGTTCTGGAAAACTGCAGTCATGTACTTACCTTTAGGTATCCAAGTAGCTGATGATTAAAAAAAATATATATCAAGCAATCTCTGGCTTTCCCCATGAAAATGGAAATGCTTTTTGCTTAGTCCCTACAACTTAGTCAAACTAAACCAATTGTTTATGAGCAGTGGTGGCGCAGTGGTTTGAATGCAGTACTGCAGGCTACTTCTGCTGCCTGCAATTTGGCAGTTCAAATCTTACCAGGCTCAAGGTTGACTCAGCCTTCCATCCTTCCGAGGTGGGTAAAATGAGGACCCCAGATTGTTGAGGGCAGGGTGGATTTGATTTAAATCAAGTCGATTTAAATCACAATTTAAATCATGATTTAAATCACTAGTAAAAGGCTTGATTTAAATCAAGTCAATTTAAATCATAATTTTTAAAGAGCAACTGTCATCTCTGTCCCGCAGCAGCTCCTCCTCTGACCCGCTGTTGACTCACCGACAGTCCCAATATTCCAGAATATACAGCCTCATGCTACATAACTAAGCTCCATTTCATGCTGAATACACTAAATTATTAATGTATCTTAAATAGAAAACTATCTTTAGATAGATTTTTTACTTCAAAAGCACTTTATTAAAATAAATTTGATAAAAATAAAAAAAATCCAATTTAAATTAAAAAAAATTATTTATTTATTTTTTATTTTAAATCATCAATTTTTATCCACCCTGGTTGGGGGGCAATAGGCTGACTCTGTAAACCGCTTAGAGAGGGCTGTAAAGCACTGTGAAGCGGTATATAAGTGCTATTGCTATTTATTCCAGGCCTGTTCCCAGTAGTTACATACCAACCAACCAACCAACCACAGATAATGACTTAAAGGAAACCCTCATTTACAAATCCAGGAAAAGGGATAGAGTAATAAGGACGAATCGAGTGTGAACTGGGCTCAGTAAATCACATCAAGTGCGACTCCAGTAAATTCACCAAGTAAAACTTTACGGTGTGTTTTCACTGGGCATGGAAAAACCAATCCATTTCACGTTCACTCAGGTTCTGATTTTCCCCCACTTTAAAATAATTCTATCCTGCTATTCCAGCCATTTGAGATTTTTTTTAAAAAAAAGGTATATAAAAAGTCATGCATGATTTTTTATTCTTGTTTCTATACTGTATATGCAAATACATAGTTGGCAAACATACATATGCAGATCACACACACACACACACACACACACACACACGATATTTATGTTATAATGTTCATGTTTATCTATGTGGCTTCTGATATCTGCATTGCAATAGTGCTTTTTTCTTTTGAAACTTTGATTTCCACTCTGGCTTTCATTCAGGAGTTGAAGGGGAGGTAGGTACTACTCTCTCTCTCTGTCTGTTTTCCCCACTACATCAGGGTGGTGAAGTGAGGTCAAGATTGGGAGGGACTGGCCCCAGTCCTATAGTTAGAATGGATAATAACTTGTAGTAGAGAATTAGAATGCAAAATTACAAATGTTTCAAAATATTGTTTCAATTCTGTGTATAGGTAGTTCTCGACTTAAAAGCATTCGTTTAGTGACCCATTCGAAGTTGCACTGAAAAAAGTGACTTATAACCATTTTTCATAGTTATGACCATTTGCAGCATCCACATGGTCACATGTTCAAAATTCGGATGCTTGGCAATTGGCATGTATTTATGATGTTTGCCGTGCCCTGGGATCATGTGATCACCTTTTGCAACCTTCTGACCAGCAAAATCAATGGGAAATTCACTTAACAACCATGCTACTAACTTAAACAACTGCAGTGACTCACTTAACTGGGGCAAGAAAAGTCATAAAATGGTGCAAAACTCACTTAATGGTTGTCTTGCTTAGCAACAGAAGTTTCGGGCTCATGTGGTCATAAGTCAAGGACTAGCAGTATTTGCCCAGGAAGTGTGAATTAGGCAGCTTAGAATTAATACAGAAACACAAAAAAATATACTTCCACATCCCTCTTTTTAACAACTGCGAACTGCAGTGATTTTGTCACAAATATTTTTCGTGGTTACTAGAAAATAAACAAGAATCCTAAACTTCATGCTATGCTGTTTTTCGAACACATAACCTTGTGCACAATAATATGCAGTGGAAAAAAAAGCATTGTTAACTAAAGGAGAGAAACAAACAAATCAGACAAACTTATATATTAGTAGTGAAAATATCCTTGTTTGTGATCTGGGATATACACATTTACTTTTGAAGGCAGATATATAGATATATAAATTTTCAAAATTAATATAAAAACTGCTGTGTGTTTTAAGAGGACTAAAATGCAGAAATCAATCAACATATGCATTAGAAATAAATTAAATGCATTGATAAAAGCTTCTTTCCATATACAAATATCCTTTGGCTTTTTAAAAACTATACTGATGCCAACTGTACAAGCATTTATTCCTAAACAACAAAATGTACAAAAGTCTTATTTCATTATTTATATACATTTTACATAGACGAGGAGGTGGTAAGATTAATCACAAATGAATTGTCTGTTCATTAAAACAGTATTCAACCTTTTCAATCTGCAACTCACCTCTCTAGAAATTAAAGCGGAAAAACCCCATTTGCACTGCTACCGTTTTGCCTGAATGCAAGAAAATTGTCCCAGGCTTTCGGCAGAGTATGGAAGGCACTTTCCATCTCCTGTAAGATGCAGAAGATGCAGCGGTAGATTTGAACCCAGATCCTAACCTTTCCAAATGATCTAGGGCAGGGGCCTCCAAATCTGGCAACTTTTAAGACTTGTGGACTTCAACTCCCAGAGTTCCTCAGCCAGAAATGAAGTCAACAAGTCTTAAAGTTGCCAAGTTTGAAGACTCAAGATCTACGTTCTACATAGTTATGCATGTCGTCATTGAGGTGTGTGTGTGTGCGTGTGTGTAAAATGTCAAGATGGCTGTTAGGACAAGTTTGAAGCCCCACCCCTTTTAAATGTGTTTTACATGCACGATGCATGTAAAGAAGAGGACAAGTGTTGGAAAATTGCCCGTTAGCCTGGAAGGAGGGGTCAAGTGAGGGCTTAGCCTGGAATCCTTGCACAGTCGCAAGCATACAAGTTTGACCTCCCCCAAAATCTTTGAAGCTTTATCTGGTCATTCCTGGGAATGCAAGCAGTCTTGGGAGATTCTTGTAATATGTGTGGTAAACCATAAAACTACTGGCTTTGGCTTTTCATGACACGTGATGGCTACTTGCTTCTAATAGCTATGCTTCTATTGTGGCTGCCATCTTGACTGTCCTCCTTTCTGCCACACATATGGATTCTGTAGATTGGCACAACTGCCTCTAACTAACAGGGGTGACTCCATTTTCACACTGAAATAGATTCTGAGAGCAAAGCTGAGTTCATACATCTTGCTAAGCCATGGTTTAACCATAGTTCATTAAATACATCACAATTCACCTAGCTTATATAGCCACAGACCATCTTCACAAACTCCAGTGGCCGAGTTCAGACAACATGTTGAAATCAACCCAATAAATCAAGGAATAGTGTCTCAACTTTGATGATCCAGGTCTTAGTTAAGAACTTTTCTGCTCCCTTCCCAAATGGGTCATGCATTAAAAAAATTTGTTATATTTTCTTTAATCCACGACTTCAGTTTGTAGAGATCATCACCCGAAAAGGCTGCAATTTTATACCCATTACCCTGGAAGTCATTCCTACTGGGCCTTGAGTAGATAATTGTTTTATTTATATATATATATATATATCACATTTACAAACCGTCAGTCTCCCTCACAGAGTGACTATTATATCAGGTTTTCTATAGCAGGGTAATAAAAAGTCAAAATGGCAGCTTCAATCCTATGGCCATGGCTGCCATCTTGATTCCCTGCCCATAGTATCCTGAAAATGTATAAGCGTGCTACACAATTCCCATTGTGAAATGGTTATTACAATTATAAGCTACCATAATTGACTGGCAAACTAAAATTTGAAACTCTGTCCCCTTTATCATTTCTTTCTGGTATTCAGAACTGAGATAAAGAGATCAAGATTTTATAACAAACAGAGATGTAAGGTAACCCGATCTTTACTAAATACGCACCAGAAATGTATTTCTGCTTTCAGATAAAAAATTCCTATTATTTTAAGAACGAAAGCCCTTGCTTTTGGGAGGGGTAGAGCAGAACGCTACTGGCATGTTATGCCAGGAAAACCAACAGGTTAGATTTTTTGAATCTTTGAAATATGGGAAGTAGGATCTTACTAGCTTATGGTATATTTTGAGTCTTCTTATAACCTAAAGTAGAAAGCTTAGCTTCAAAAGCACAATATGTAGGGTATATTAAATCTCCTTCACCATTACATTCTGGAAGAATGGATTGGGAAAACCAGCAGCTTGGGTGAACTGTCTTCAAACATAGCATAAAACATACATTGTGTTTTCCTGCTAAACTTAAGTTCCTGACGGAATTCTTTCCAGTTTTCATTTTCCTATCTTCCCCCCACCACTGAGACCTCCCCACACATTATTTGCCCCTGTGGCGAGCTTTCCAAACTTCCTTCCCTATGCTCACAGTAGGAAACTTACTCCATGTTCCTTCTCAGCTCTTGTTTACTTATCCGTTCGTAAAACTGGACAACAATATGCTTTGGTAAATGGAAAGAGGTTTATGAAGCAACAAAGTCGCCGTAGAATGTAGTGACGTTATCTGCAGGCACAGGATTCCACTGTCATATTTGGATACACTTTGAGTACCACGTTTTTGTTTTCATCGAAGAATAAAATGCTGAGAGATGTCATCTTGTCTGGAACACAGCAAGGCTCCGGGATGCCAGAAACCACTCCTACGGCCCTCACGATGCTCTGAATGGTTGCGTGGTTCGATGGCTTCAGGGCCTGTAGAAAAGAGGATAAATAAGAAAACTCAATACATCAACAACAGGGCACAAAACACCTGGTTCCTCACAGCAATGAATTATGGACAGGTGTCTACAGGTACTTACAACAGTTCGTTTAGTGACCGTTCAACATTACAACGGCATTGAAAAAAAGTGACTCATGATCGTTTTTCACACTTACGGCTGTTGTATTGTCCCTGAGGTCATGTGATCAAAATTCGGGCACTTGGCAATTGGTTCGTATTTATGACGGTTGCAGTGTCCCGGGGTCATGTGATCCCCTTATGCGACCTTCTGACAAGCAAAGTCAGTGGGGAAGCCAGATTCACTTAACAACCGTGTTACTAACTGAAAAACTGCAGTGATTCACTTAACAACTGTGGCAAGAAAGAAAGGTTGTAAAATGGGGCAAAATTCACTTCACAAGTGTCTCACTTAACAAAGGAAATCTTGGGCTCAATTGTGGTTGTAGGCTGAGGACTACCTCCTGTACTGCAAATGTAAACGGTTACCGATTCAGCTGGGAAACTGCATTTTCCTGGAGCAGCCTTTCTCAACCTCAGCGACTTGGAAGATATATGGACTTCAATTTCCAAAATTGTCACAGTCCGTGTGCTGGCTGGAGAATTATAGAAGGTTGAAGTCCACCCATCTTAAATCTGTTGAGGTTGAAAAACACTGTCCTAGAGGTAGAACTGAAAGCAATTGGTTAGCAATCCCTGAAGAATAAAAACGAGATCCCACAAATTGTTGTTTAGAGGTAAGCACAACAAAGACTTTCAAAAAATTCTTTATATAAATTTGAGGTTGAGAAATTGAGTAGCCGACTTCTCCAAAGTTCTTCAAAGCTCCAATAATTTCTTCAGGAAGGACCCCTGGGCAGGGACAGCAGCAGACCTTCTGGAGATGTTTCTGAGGTTCTTCCTGAGGGCTTCCCTTAGGATTTAATGAGAAATGGGGAGTTTGCAGACCACAATGATGATTATTGATGATGAAAGACAAGTCATGGCCATCTTTTCACCCCATTGCACCTCTGAAAGAAATTCCCACAGCTCTCTTCCCCTTTGCAAATAATTTGTAAGCAATTTATCTTCCGTAAAACTGAAATAAAATTGGCAGAAGAAAACTAAGAAGACTTTCTGCATTCAACACTACTAGTTTAAACAACCTGCAATTGCAAGTATTTTTATTCTTGGAACATATCCGTGTGTGTTCATGTAGAAACAACAGTGGGTGGGCTTTGCTCCAAGGGTCTCTGTTCATAGCAGATCACTGCATTTTATAAAATCCCAAAGTTTGTGACGGCATTTGTGGGGGAGATCTAAAACCTGTTGTTCTGTCCATGTAGATGTGTGTATTTGATTCCCCTTGTTTTGCTTGACAGCAGAGGTTGGAAATGAAGACCCTTTTCTGACCCCTTGGAACCAAGATCACATGAAACCTGGTTAAGAGCCCCCTATGAGGATCTAGAGCCGTGATGGTGAACCTATGGCACAAGCCCTTTGTGGGCACGTGTGCCATCGCCAGCTGCTCTTCTGGTTTGCGGCGCACACGTGCCGATGCCCCAGAAACGTTAAGACCACCTGGTCTTCGGGTTTCCGGCCCTCCGGCACGTGCGAAGACCAGCTGGCCGGCATGCGCGTGCCGGAAAGCAGAAGACCAGGTGGCCGGCGCGTGCATGAGTACCAGCCAGCTGGTCTTCGGGTTTCCAGGGCTCCGGTGTGCGTGAAGATCCGAGGGCCGGCATGCATGCACACGCTGGAAACCAGAAGACCAGGTGGCCGGCATGCGCACCGGCCAGCTGGTCTTCGAGTTTCTGGGGCTCCGGCGTGCACGCACGTTCCAGTTTGGGCACTCGGTGCCAAAAAGGTTCGCCATCACTGATCTAGAGGTAGGACACTTCCTAGCAATGGGGTAGCAGTGCCGTTCTCTTATTTTGAAGGACGCAAAGTCAGCCGCAAGATGATTAATGGCAATTTCATGGAGAGATCTAGAGTCCAGCCCCAAAGGTGCTTTTTCAAGAGGCAACTAGACTTTCTGGTTTTTCTTTCTGAGCTGAAGAAGCTTCTTGGATGAGAAGCGAAACGTCTTCAAAGAAAAACCAGAAAGTCCAGTTGCCTCTTGAAAAAAAAGCACCTTTGGGACAACCGTGACCTGGATGACTGAGAATCTCCATAACATCTAGAGTCCAGCATTACATATGATGAGAAGGTTGCTTCTCCAAAATCTGTCTTGGATTCTGGAACCAGTTCTGAATTTATTTTTCTGCTTTTGTGATTTTATGTCAAAAGCTGCATCTAAAACAGCTTCTACCATATAATATTTAGGATGATCTACCATGGTATTATTTGGAAGTAGCTATTCCTCAATTCCCTTGGACCATATGGCCAGCATTAGCCAAAGATGGCACCACTGAAATGGCAAGCTATTTCAGGGATCTGCAGAGACTTCAAAGATATTACAGGTAGTCCTCGACTTACAGCAGTTCATTTAGTGACCGTTTGAAGCTACGTCACTGAAAAAAGTGACTTATGACCATTTTTTACACTTACAGCATCCCCATGGTCATCTGATCAAAATTCAGACACTTGGTAACTGACTTATAAAATTTATGACGGCTGCAGTGTCCCGGGGTTATGTGATCCTCTTTTGTGACCTTCTGACAAGCAAAGCCAGTGGGGAAGCCAGATTCACTTAACAACCGCGTTACTAACTTAACAACTGTAATGATTCACTTGGCAACTGTGGCAAGAAAGGTCGTAAAATGCGGCAAAACTCACTTAACAACTGTCTCGCTTAATAACAGAAATTCTGCGCTCAATTGTGGTTGTAAGTTGAGGACTACCTGCAATGGTAGCATCTGCCTCCTTCTATTCCCACTTATAATTCCCTTAGCCCCAATTAGCCCCCTATCCTCAAAATCAATCCATGTCCCTTTCTGGGGTGTCACGGACTGATGGGTGGCCTCTTATGATCGTACAGGAAGTTAGAAGAACTTTGCTAGCCAGGAGAGATGCCCAGCCTCTCTCAGAATATCGTTTGGATAAGGGTTTAAGTTAAACTGAAACATTTTTTTCTCTTTCAAACATTCTGTTTCAAATTTTTTTTTCCCCAAAGAAATTTCTCTCCTGAGATTTAATTAAAAGAGTTGAGAAGCCAGAATTTGTAGATTACGGAAGAAACAACTGTACAATGAAAACAGGACATTTACAGATTTACGGAACAGAACAAAATAACAGAGTTGGAAGGGAGCTTGGAGGTCTTCTAGTCCAACCCCCTGCTCAGACAGGAAACCCTATACCATTTCAGACAATGGTTGTTCACTCTCTTCTTGAAAACTTGCAATTGTTGGAACATCCACAACTTCTGGGAGCAAGTTGTTTCACTGATTAATTGTTCTAATTACTTAATTAATTTGTCTTTATCACAAGAGCACCACGTTAATTCTTCAAGAATTTCTCAGAAAATCCTCTTCTTTAAAAAGACGTTTTGAAAGCAAATTGTCTTTTATTATATTGAAAGAAGCCTACTATGGCGGAAAAATGATTAGAAATTCTCTGCCTGGAGCTGTTTTTGCTGTTATTCAAAAAGTCACAATAATGTGACATGCCATTTGGCCTCCTAAAAAACAAAATTCATATAGATTTGTAAAACAGCAACTTGCTTGGTTGCCTGTGCTTTCTGTGAATCACATCTCACTGATGAAGATTTTGTATAAATAAATTGTCAGTATAACTGCAGATGACTAATACAGTCGGAACAGATGGGATGAAAAAAAAATGGATTACTATTATTCGCAAAATGTATTTGCAAGCTTGAACTAATGTGCTTATTAACAAAATAGTTTATTTAATACAAACATGTTATTGAAAGGGGAGGTTGTTGTAATAAAACAAATAACAGAACTGAAATATAATAAACTGTAGCAAATTACTGTATTAAGGAAGAATTTGAAATTTGAAATTCCTGAAGAATTTTCAAAAACTTGAAACTGTGTCAGGCTCGAAGAATCAGGATTACAGGTAGTCCTCGATTTACAAGAGTTTGTTTAGTGACTGTTCGGAGTTACAACAGCACTGAAAAAAGTAACTTAAGACCAAGTTCAAACTTACAATCTTTACAGCAGCCCCATGATCACATGATCAAAATTCAGATGCTTGACAACTGACTCATGTTTATAAACACTGAAGTGTCCCAGGGAAAACCACCATAAGTGTAGTTTGGGGGAAAGTGCAAATAAAAGGAGAAACAGCAGCCAAAAAAATAAAAATAAATGGTTTTGGGAAATGTGACATCAGCTGCATGAGTGAACTGTCATGACAGTACTGATTATGTTCTGGTTTGTCTAATTTAATTTTGTTATTATGCAATAATCTCAATGACCGAGTTGTTAAAAATAATTGTTAGCTGCCTTGAAGGCTTTGTGAAAGGTCATAAAATGGCAGAGGAAAATAAAACAAATGTCAGTAAATATTCAGACAGACATCATGCAAGCTGGGCAAAATTCTTTCCAAGGCAACTGTCCATCCATCTAGCCCTGAGCAAAGACTGGTCCTAAAGTAAAGGTGGACATTCAAAATGAAAATCTTGCCTTCCCCACCATTTAAACTCAGCGGACTCCAGAGGTGGGTTCCTCCCGGTTCGGACCGGTTCGCCCGAACCGATAGCGACCCGCTGGTGACATCATGATGACGTCACGGATCCGGTTCGGTCGGTGCCAGTCCGTGGGCGCTGCCATCTTTTTTTTAAAATTTTCTTTGATTTTTTTTTTTTTTTCTCTTTTTGTAAAAATTTTTGTCATTTTTTTTTTTTTTTTTTTTTATTTTTTTTTTGAATTTATTTTTTCTTCTGCGCATGCACAGAAGCCGAGTTTCTGGCATTGTGCATGCGTCGCCATCTTGTTTTTGGCTTTTTTTTTTTGCACTGCACGAGGTGCACCCACGTGGCACGGGAGGAAGTGAACCGGCAGTGAGGTAAGTTAGAACCCACCCCTGGCGGTCTCCTACTACCGTCTAGTACAGGGGTGTCTAACTGGATTTCTTGGAGGGCCGGATCAGCATTGTAGTTGTCCTCCGCGGGCTGGCCGGGGAGGGGGGGAGGGGGGAGACGGGATGGATGCCACATCTGGAGTGTTAAAAGAGAGGATTTTCTTTGTATTGCACCCCTCCTTTTTTTTCTTTAAACTACTATTACCAAAGGGAGTCGGAAGTCAACTCCTCTTCTTTCTTTTTCCCTTCTTCACAACCTCAATTGCGGTTGTGAGTCAAGGACTACCTGTACACATAAACACTCAAGTCTACTTTGATTCCTAGATGCTCAAGAAGGATTGTTCTATAAGCTTGCTTTTTTCATAACAAAGGTCATTGTCTATTTTAATTTCAGGGCTTTCTTCCTGCACTGGAAACACAAGGCATTTAATTTAGACGTTTTTTTCATGATCTGAAGCTCCCTTCTTGCAAAAGCTTCATTTGTGAATTATTACCAGGGGTGTCAAACTCAAGGTCCGTGGGCTGGATCCGGCCCGCGGGGTGCTCAGATCCGGCCCGTGGAGCCGGCCTGGAAATAGCAAAGGACCGGCCTGCGGTGCCTCTGCTAACAAAAACTGTCTGGCAGGGTGCCACAGGAGGCCGTTCAGGCCGAAAACTCTTCGTGCCACTCAGCTTCGTGCTGCTCTTCATGCCACTCAGCTTCCAAACACTGCCTCTCACATCCGCTGCAATTCAGAAGCCGTTCTTCAGAACGTGCAGGAGTGCCGACAACTCATTTTAAGATACCTGCCTGCATTGCAGAGGCTCTCTTTCAAACAGTATCTGAAGCATTGCATGGTTGTTCTATGCACAGAGCCTAACATTCATTAACATTCGTTTGCAGGGGTGGGCTGCTGGGGGTTCGCAGGGGTTCGGGAGAACCTCTAGCTAAGAACCCCCAAATCCCACTCCTGGCTGGCCCTGCCCACCCCACCCCTCCCAGGAGTCCCCACGTGGCCCGTTTTGGATGCAGGTAAGTGCAGGGCGCGCGTGGAGGCTCGGGGAGGGCGAAAAACGGGCCTACTGGAAGTCCAGAGGGCCTCCGGAGCCTGGGGAGGCCATTTTCGCCCTCCTGGAGGCTCGAGGAAAGCCTCCGGAGCCAGGGGAGGGCAAAAACACCCCCCCATGGTGCAGGAGGCCAACTAGGCCACGCCCACCATGGCCACGCCCACCCAGCAACCGGGCATAGAACCCCTTGCTAAAATTTTTGAAGCCCACCCCTGTTCGTTTGCTACACTGAAACATTAGCAAGCCTGCAGTGAAACTGAAAATATACATACATACATACATACATACATACATACATGTATGTATGTATGTATGTATGTATATATGTGACTATACATTCTCAGTGCACCCTGGCATGGAAGTGTCTGGCTGAATATGTGGATCTGGAGAAGGAAAGGAACATATAAAGCACTGACGTAATCCAAACGTTAACCAACATGGCAAATACCAATACGTAGAAATACAATGAAACTGCCTAATGTGAGGCTACAAACAACCTCCAAATGTTCCCACCAAATTGTGATTTTTTGAATGTGACAAGAGGAGGAAAATGACGAATTAGGGTGGGCCATCCATGTAGTTCATTACTTTAATGCAATTTGAATGGCATCTAGTGTATTCTTCTCCAGATGACATCATCTTTTGATTGCCTTTACTTCGGAACACCCCCCCCCCAAAGATTACCCGTGCTCCAAAACTAGTTGTGCATTCCTGGTGTACAACTGTCTACGCAAAGCAGTTGCTTGATTATGTATTTTAAATGGTTGGCACGATGCTCATATTATGCAGATGTCTTAAATGCCCTTTCAGACAGATCAGTTCCTACAGGAATGTGTGTACATAGTTTGAATACATTTGAGAATCTCATCAGAGTTAAATGAATGCTATTGTGATTTGAATACATTCCTGATTTTAAAATATTTTTGAAAAGCACGACTTGTAAACTCTGCTTAATTTTGGCCTTATGTAAAAATAATGACCCAGCCGCGCAGTGCCCGAAAAGAGCCGTGGTGGGGCAGTGGTTAGAATGCAGTACTGCAGGCTACTTCTGCTGACTGCCGACTGCCTTGCAATTTGGCAGTTCGAATCTCACCAGGCTCAAGGTTGACTCAGCCTTCCATCCTTCCGAGGTGGGTAAAATGAGGACCCAGATTGTTGGGGGCAATATGCTGACGCTTAGAGAGGGCTGTAAAGCACTGGGAAGCTGTATATAAGTCTAAGTGCTATTGTTATTGCTATTTTAGGAGTATTCAATGCTTCTGACTTTATCCATTAATACCATCTCAGTATCAACCTGGTGTTGGTTGCTGGGTGCATTTGAGATCATCTTAATATACGTAGTCCTCGACTTACGACCACAATTGAGCCCATAATTTCCACTGCTAAGCAAAACAGTTGTTAAATGAGGTTTGCCCCATTTTATGACCTTTCTTGCCACGTTTGTTAAGTGAATCAGTGCAGTTGTTAATTGAGTAACATGGTTGTTAAGTGAATCTGGCTTCCCCATTGACTTTGCTTGTCAGAAGGTTGCAAAAGGGGATCGCAAGACCCCCGGGACGCTACAACCGACATAAATATGAACCAGTTGCCAAGCATCCAAATTTTGATTGCAAAGGTCATAAGTGTGAAAAATGGCCATGAGTCACTTTTTTTCAGTGCAGTCACTAAAGAATTGGTTGTAAGTTGAAAACTACTATCTGTGTTTTCTTTAAATAGCTTCCTTGTCCCATGCTAACCCTGCATGTTATCAGATGGGACTGATTTTATGACTTATGGAATATTTCCTTTGTTTGCTTTCTAACTGGGAGAATTATTAATGAGTTTCAAGAAACTTCTCTGGACTTTTCATCAGCAGAACCTTGTTGACATTGGAGGAAATGGAAGGACAGCAAGCGCTTGAGATATGGGAGAATCTGCATGACATCGATTCAAAGGATTTGACTGAACTATTGTGCATAATCTAAACCGCTGAAAGTTGGTGTTGCAATTTAGCCCTCTGGATTCTCATGGCCTGTGGCATCCTAAATCAATAGAGCGTTTATTTTTCAGAACAGCGTATTTTAGGAAGAAGCTGCAATTTTCCCAAAGAATTAAACATTATTATATTTTTAGAAACTGGCACCCAGGGGATGGGATTAGGAGTGATTAACTAAATAGGCACTTTAAGAGTTCAGGCATCGTTATTATGCAGCAAGAAATTGACAGTGTCTCGGGATTTACTGTAAAATTTGATGCATTTCACCCCTGTAATTTTGTTTTTATAACCCTGCATCCACCAGTTTTGGCTTTGCACTTAGTTATGACAGCAGGCGGACCCTAAAAGCAAATCTCTATGTATCCTATCTATCTAGTAAATGGCCCATTTCCTGCATGCTGTACTGTAGTTTTAATAACACAGCAAGCTGGGGTTTTTTTTAATTGATGTTTTTCAACAAAGCCACATTTGGAGTGTTAACAGAGAGGATTTTCTTTGTATTGCACCCAGTGGCAATGAAAAAAAGCATAACACTTTTTTTTTCCCCTAAAAAAAGAAGAAGAAGAAAGAAAGAAAGATAAAAGAAAAATAGAGATACGGTACCTTTGGAATAGGGAACTGGCATTCACCTGAGCAATAGTAAGCATCAAAAGCTTTAGGAGAAATGATCCATTCGCTCCAGCCTATATCTGCAAAATCTACTTTGAGATAGCGTCTTGAGCAAGATCTGGGTTCATTCCACTGCTTCCGCCTTGCCTTTTTCAGGGTCTGCTCGTCAAACTGAAGCGTCTGGCTCTTCTGATGACTGTGTTTTCTGGGCTTTTTCTTACCCTTTGACCTTTCTGCCAGCCGTGGCTGCAGGGTTTTGTAGTGCTTCCTCTCCTCCCATCCTTCGTCCTCACTGTACTGATACTCGGCTCCTGGGAGCTCGTTGTTCTGCAAGGGCAGAAGAAAGCTGGTGGAACGTTTGGGCCGCTGTCCACTAAGGGCATTGATTGACTGGCTATCCAATTTGGGGAAAGTCCCAGGCGGTGGACTCCAATGACCTTGCAAGCTAGAAACCACACTCTCTGGTTCTGAAATGGCGGAGTCGTTGGCGTAGACGAGGATGTACGGTTCATAGCTGAGATGCAGGCTCTTCCATGGAGGTTGGCCAAGGGAGGCCATCTGGACCCCGATCATAAGATGGTGGTGTTCCTTTGCTCGCCTCAAGTCCTGAGTAATGTTTTTGCATTGCCACAAATGGTCATCCTGCAAAGCAGTAGAGATGTTGACCAAGTAACGCCCCAGGGTTCGTGATTGGTTTGCTGATGACAGGGAACTCAACAGCAAAAGCTTGATCTGTAGGTCCGATTTTCTGGGACCCAGAGGAGAACAGCTGTTGGGTTGAGGGCAGTTGGTGCTGCCGTTCTGGAGATCTCCAACGTAGTAATGCAACAGAGCCGACAAGATATTTTCAGACTTCGTGAGGGAGGTGAGATTAAAAACATACACCTCTTTGTTGCCAAGTATCCCTAGAAAAACAAAAAGCAAAAATGTTGACATCAGGAGAGTCCCCAAAAGCCCTTCCCTGTCTTTCCTATTTCTCTCGTGCGTTTATTAAATCGGCTCACAGAATTTTGAGCCCGCTCCTGTCATAATCACTTGCTATGCACGAACTGAGAGAGTGATAAACCAAATTAGTTTTTGAAACGAAAAGAATTTTCAAAAATGATTTGCGCTACGGCAGAGGTGGGTTTCAGCAGGTTCTGACCAGTTCTGGAGAACCGGTAGCGGAAATTTTGAGTAGTTCGGAGAACCGGTAAATACCACCTCTGGCTGGCCCTGCCCCCATCTATTCTCTGCCTCCCGAGTCCCAGCTGATCGGGAGGAAATGGGGATTTTGCAGTAACCTTCCCCTGGAGTGGGGAGGGAATGGAGATTTTGCAGCATCCTTCCACTGCCACGCCCACCAAGCCACGGCCACAGAACCGGTAGTAAAAAAAAAAATTGAATCCCACCACTGCGCTACGGTATATATAGGAACTCAAAGACCTTCTAGGTGACTGCTATGAGAAGAAGAGAACAAGATAAAGAGATGATTGCTTCTTTGTTAGAATTGGGGGGCTTACCGGGGGGGGGGTGTTCATTTTTTAAAAAACAAATAGTATTTCTAAAGTTGCATCTCTTTAGCAATTTCATGAAGGGTCCTTGGTGCTCTCTGAGCTTGCTTGTTTTCTTGCAGATGTTTCATTACCCAAACTAAGTAACATCACCAGTGCTGCACTGATGCACATCCATCAATGCACTGATGATGCTACCTAGTTTGGGTAATGAAACGTCTGCCAGAAAACAAGCAAGCTCAGAGAGCACCAAGGGACCCCTCATGTCAACCCTGAGCTACCAATATTCTCCCTGAGACCATCGTAAGAGGGTGATATCGCTCAGAGTTTGACATAGAACTTCTAGCTGGGGTTAAGGGAGTAACTGACCCCAAATGAAACAGTCTTATTCTAGAGCAGGGGTGGGCAATTAATTTTCCCAAGGAGCCACATGAGAAACTTAGACTGTTCTTGAGGGCTGCTGTTGTCCCGTACCTGCAACAATGCCCCACCCCTGGTGCCACCAATGCCCTGCTCCCCGCCGCCAACACTGCCAAGGGCCAGACTAGGAAAATCCCTGGCCGGATGTGGCCCGCAGGCCGCAAAATGCCTAGTTCTGTTCTAGAAGCGCTATACTAGCTGCTCCCATGTTCAAAGTATTTTTAATGATACATGAAATCTTATATATAATTCAGGACCTGGTATCTAGCAAAGTCTTACTCCTTTTGGCACATACCCATCAACTAATATTTCATGGAGAAGGAAATGGACAAGGTTCTCTGTGGAATGAGCTCTCTAGCTATAAATTCACTTCCTCCTGGCTTGTTCATTTGATCGAAGAGGGAATGTAACGTGTTAGTTGAGGGAGGAAGTGATGCCACCTTGAGGAATGGGGTGATGCCGCCAACCATTCAAGAAAGTGTCGGCTCACCCCCCTCCTCTAACTATTACTCAACTCAGCCACTGTCAGGCGGGAAGGATCAGCGTAACACAGAGGTCTTCAAACTTGGCAACTTTAAGACTTGTGGACTTCAACTCCCAGAATTCTCCAGCTAGCATAGCTGGCTGGAGAATTCTGGGAGTTGAAGTCCACAAGTCTTAAAGTTGCCAAGTTTGGGGATCTGTAACATATAAGTTCCAGTTCAGAAGATTTATCGCTCAAGCCTATATACACAATAATATAGTCAACTAAAGTTCAATATTAAATTGGCAAAGGTCAACGGAATTCAAGAGGGGTTGGATTTGGACCATTTATGGGAACTTAATGATTCTAGGCTGATGACTTGCTTAATGCCACCACCTAGCTCTGCCTGCTTTTCTCCTACAGCCGTCTTACAAATTCCAAATCTTCTCTTTTTAAGAAATGTTGCTACAATTGTTAAGTTGTAGGTAGATTATCTGGATCGCTTATAGTTCAGCTTCAAGCTTTGGCATGTAGTGAAAATCTCATTGGCTGTTCTTATTTACAATTTGAATAGGGACCTGGTTAAGACTAGTACACTTCTGGTCTTGTCATATTTTTCAGCAACATTCAATACCAGTATCATTTAATACCATTAAATGATAATAATCATAATTATTATAATTATTAAATTATTATTATTAAAGCTATCCTTTGGGCCCACCAATGAAAGTTGAAGATTTTCATCTCTTTCCCTAAAACTCTGCTCTTATTGCCACCCCTTGTTTTTATCCATCCAATTGTCTAAATTTAGATGAGTTTTTTTTGTCTGGGAAATAATTGGAATATAAAAATGGAATATAGGGATTAAACTTGGTAGGAAATGCAAATGTAAGAAATGGATAGCAAGCTTGGGATTTTGAATGAGAAACTTTTTATTTATGAAAACACTTAGTATTACCAACAAGTAAGTGACTCTTGTTGTTAAGACACTTGTGAAAATGAGCAGCTCCTGGCTTTAGAAATAGGGAAAGTGAGGACACCTACAGACAGACAATGAAATGACAAGGATGGACACAAACCTTTTAATTCTCTACAATCAACTCATTTTATTCTCTGCTAGCTGGGTCTGTGTGTGTGCCTGCCCAATCAGAATACTAGATTCCCAAATAAGGAGCCGAGGTGGCGCAGTGGTTAGAGTGCAGCACTGCAGGCTACTTCAGCTGACTGTTCAGCAGTTCAGCGGTTCAAATCTCACCGGCTCAAGGTTGACTCAGCCTTCCATCCTTCCGAGGTGGGTAAAATGAGGAGCCAGATTGTTGGGGGCAATAGGCTGACTCTGTGAACCGCTTAGAGAGGGCTGTAAAGCACTATGAAGCGGTATATAAGTCTAAGTGCTATTGCTATTGCTAAATGATCATATCTGCTTAGATCTGTAAATACCAAGACAATTAATTTAGCCTTCGCACTTGAAAAGTCGACCTCAACATTCAGCTGATCCAATGAATGGACACCTGGCCTTAAATATAGAAAGATCCATATTTTCTTCCATTGCTCTAAAATAGGTAGGGTCCCTAAGGGTTTAGACTAATATCTGGAGTGTTTTTAGAAGTGACTCATTTCAGATCTCTGGTAAGTCTTCCAAGAAGCCTGGGAGAAGGGGCTCCAGAAGAATTACTCAGAAAAAGGGGCCATCAAGGCAATGAAAAAATGGGATTGATAGGCAATTTTCAACAGACTGTTCTGTACCCTTATGTTTCTCAAGTATAAAAAAGCATATGAATGGATAGAAACCTTGAACGATGGAACAGTACATGGAGAGACTAGTGAGCCCCCCAGTAAAGATACATAAATACAACCAAAACCAATATTAGTTGCATGTCAGTAACTACAGGCAAATCTAGGCCTAAACCAAGGATGCAAGTTTTCCTTTGCACCAAAAAAGCACTGAACAAGTTCTCTTAAACACTGCTGTGCACAGAGATTAATTTGCTACATTTTTATAGCATATTTTCAGTTCTTTGTAAAGAAAGAATCAAATTGTGAAAACATTCTACAAAGCCAACAAAGTAAACAACAGAGCCACAATAAAAATTGGCACAATTAAAACTATAAAAAGGATACAGGTCTATCGTCCCAATGGTCAGAGTGTGGAGTAAGATCTCAAACACATTTCAGTCCCATATATTAAGAAAGAACTATTAAAATATTAGGCAGTTAAGTCCTTTAATCCAGCTGTTATTCAGCTTTCCCTAACCAGATGTTCCCAATTAGATTGGTCTTCAGTTCCCATAATTCTTAGAAGCACGCTGACAAGATGACTATCCAAGTGATGGGGATCATACAGGAAGTCCTCGACTTATGACCACAACTGGGATCAGAGTTTCCATTGCTAAGTAAGGGAACTGTGCCCAATTTTATGGCCTTTTTTGCTACAGTTGTTAAGTGAATCATTGCGTTTGTTAAGAGACACACATGGCTGTTAAGCAAACCCAGCTTCCCCCATTGACTTGGCTTGTTAGAAGCTGGTTGGGAAGGTCTCACATAGTGACCAGGGACACTACAACCCTTGTAAATACATGCTGGTTGCTAAACACTCAAATTCTGACCACGTGACCGTGGGATGCTATGAGAGTCGTAAATGCGAAGGCTTGTAAGTCTTCTTATGTCACTTTTTTCAGTGCTATTGTAACTTTGAACGGTCGCTAAACAAATAGTTGAAAGTCAAGAACTACCTGTAATTGTGATGATTGTTTATGATCTAAGTCACAATTGCAGCACTAAATTAAGAGTGCTGATTTAGAGCAGAATAGAGATAAAATGAATTTTGAAGAAGCCTTAATGCTATGCAGTCTCTAAGCATGATACTCTTAGCTGATTTGTTATAATACTCTGATCATTCTTCTCACTAAAATGGGAAGCCCACATAAGATAACTAAACTAACTCTGATCAACTCTTACCCCTTAGGAAGCTGCCCCCTCCTACTAGATATAATTGATTTTTATATATGACAGAATAATAAAAGTTGGAAAGGACCTTGGAGGTCTTCTAGTCCAACCCCCTGCTCAAGCAGGAGACCCTACACCAGGGGTGTCAAACTCAAGGCCCAGGGGCCGGATTCGGCCTGCGGGGTGCTTAGATCTGGCCTGCGGGGCCTCCCTGGAAACAGCGAAAGACCAGCCTGCAGTGCCTCTGCCAGTGAAAATGGAGCTCATTTTGGGCCGCCCACGGCTCTCCCGAGCTCCATTTTCGCTGGCAGAGGGTTGCAGGAGGCCATCACGACCTAAAACGGAGCTCGCGAGAGCCACGGGTGGCCTTCCGGAGCTCCGTTTTTGCTGGCAGAGGGTTGCAGGAAGCCGTTGCAGCCGAAAACGGAGCTTGGGGGCCCGCTTTCGCTGGCAGAGCGCTCGGGCCACCACAGGCGCCCCCGACACGAGTGCGAGCTGGCCACGCCCCCCTGGCCACACACACCCTGCTCCCCCGAGGTCAAACACAACCCTGATGCGGCCCTCAATGAAATCGAATTTGACACCCCTGCCCTACACCATTCCAGATAAATCGCTGTCCAATCTCTTCCTAAAAAACCTCCAGTGATGAAGCACCCACAACGTATGGAGGAGATAAGCCATTCCACAGATTAATTGTTCTCACTGACAAGAAATGTCTCTTTAATTCTAAATTGGATCTCTCTTCAATAAACTTCCATCCATTTTGTCCTGCCTTCAGGTGCTTTGTAAAATAGATTGAAACCTCCCCCCCTCTTCTCTGTGACAGCACCTCAAATATTGGAAGGCTGTTATGTCACTCCTAGTCCTTCTCTTTGTTAGATAGAAGAGTTCCCAGTAACAGTGGTTGGATTCAAATTGTTTTACTACCGGTTCTGTGGGCGTGGCTTGATGGGCGTGGCAGGGGAAGGATACTGTAAAATCTTCATTCCCACCCCACTCCAGGGGAAGGATACTGTAAAATCCCCATTCCCTCCCCATCAGCTGGGACTCGGGAGGCAGAGAATAGATGGGGGCGGGGCCAGTCAGAGGTGGTATTTACCGGTTCTCCGAACTACTCAAAATTTCCGCTACCGGTTCTCTGAACTACTCAAAATTTACGCTACCGGTTCTCCAGAACTGGTCAGAACCTGCTGAATCCCACTTCTGGTTCCCACAACCATTCATCATATGTTTTAGCCTCCAGTCCCCCAATAATCTTTGTTGTTCTTCCCTGCACTCTTTCTAGAGACTCAATATTTTTTTTTGTATCATAATGACCAAAATTGGATGCATTTACCAAAACAGTACAAAGTGGCACTAAACACTTCCTGTAATATTTCAGTGCAGTGAGCATCATACAAACACTCTCTTTTCTACTTAGAAGTCTTGACCTCTTGATTTCCTGGAAACCATCCAACACTATCTTGAATTTAAGTCCAGGGATAGTTACATTTCCAATTCTGTTTACCACAAATTGCAAACAAAAACAGACCATGACATACAAATAAGATGAAGGCTGCAGCTGTTTTGAAGCTCCAGGAGATTTTAAAATGTACTGATCTTTAACAATAGATGTCACTGTTTTCCTGGGTTTTCAGCTAGGAATGTTTTGGAAATTCTGTCAACCTGGTGGATTAGATGTACTGACAATTGCTCTCAATAACACAGAACCTTTTCCCTTTATTTATACTGTAGGAGTTAATCTATGGTAGCCAAAAATCAGGAGTCTGATAGTGCTGTTTTGATTAACAAATTTTATTAGAAGGCATCAGCTATTGTGAGGCTTTTTAATAAAATTTGCCAGTTAGCAAAGGTGTTACAAGACTCACTTTGATTTCGTTCTTTATATGCAGCAGCGTTAAAATTGTATAACTTGCTTACAAGCACATCACTTCTTTAAATCCACCACTTTCCCTGCCTTTTTTTCACATAGTAAACATTTCTTGTTTATACGGCTGTTTTTCCTCAGTTGAGATGGAGATGTGCCAAGGCAATGTTAGCAATAATGAATAATGGATGGATATGGGCAGACTTTCATAGATTTGCTAACATTCTTTGCCCACTACATATCTGAATACTCTCTCACGTCAGACACATGGCACATATGTGTACACTCATGGAACATAACATGAGTAAAACCAATAATGCCAATAATGAAAAAGAAAGATTCTTCAAGTTGAACCCTAAGATAGGAAATTACTTTTTTTAGCATGGTTATGTTGGCTATCACAACAAAAAAATTCTTCCTGAACCATTTTGTCAAACCAAATTGTTAGAAGGTTGATGCTGGTATTGCAATGATATCTTTTAAAATGACTCCGTTTGTAGGGCAAGAGAGAATTAAGAAATGTTATAATGAGTGAACATTACAAATAAAATCAGACTGCTCACTCGCTTGGTGTAATTATATCTCATGTAAAAAACCCTTTTAAACAGGAATCCACAATAATATCCCTTTTTCCTTATAATAACTAAGGTATGCCATGTAATTTTTGAAAACAAAGCCACAATACTCACAGATACAAAAAGTGTTATTTTCTTTTCATTGCTCCTTAAAAGAAAAAGAAAGAAAAACAAGGGAAGAAGTCCTGTTCAAATAAGACACCCTTGTTGGCTAATATGGTTCAGAGACAAAACTTTTAATGTTCACGGAGTTATTATTAAGCAATCAAAATAATTAACCTTTCTCTCCAGCATTCAACTGGTTTCCAATGCAAAAGTTATGTCCTATTTTAGAACATTTCACTGTAAGCATTCTCATGTCCCATTTAAGAGAACATCTATACAGTACTTAAGTTTATTTCCAAATAATAGCATTAGCCAAGCCAAACTATTACTTGGCAGAATAAAATTCTACTTTTAGGACATGCTATCTTAAAAACATAACAGTACATCTTGCTGGGAATATTACTGGGAATACTGTTCCATAACTGAAGACTTCTTGCCCTCCCCAGGTTTTGACCTACACTCTTTGTGTTCTTGAGAAGAGTTGCCAAGCCTATTTATCAAGTTATATGTAGAGGTTAATGCTGAATCAGTTCTTCTCATTTTTCTAATGATAGGGCCAGCCTAGAGATATGAAATTCAAGAGGACACCTCCAACAACTAGTTAGCAAGAGCTGATCAGAAGTTTTTCATGCTATCTTTTCTGTCAAATGCATTAATCTTTGTCTCCCATAAGTTATAACCAGCACATTCATTGAGCCTAAGCTGTATTCATGTATCCCAGCTAGGTTAAATCAAGCAATGCCAACACTCTATTTATGGGTAAGCTTAGAAAATCTATTAATGAGTGAATAATCCAATGTCTTCTGCATTCTAAAACTCAGTGTTCCTCAACTTTAGCAAATTTAGGTGTGGACTTCAACTCCCAGAATTTCCCAGCCAGCGTGCTGGGGAATTCTGGGAGTGGAAGCCCACTCATCTTAAAGTTGCTAATGTTGAGAAAAACAAAATACCAGATGTTATTTTAAACAAGGCAATGGGGGAAATCTTCCTTATAGAAAAAAAAATGTCATGGTTTCTTAGTTTGCAAATGCGTGGTAAAAAAATTAATTGCTTTTATCCAGTTTAGAATAGAATAGAATAGAATAGAATAGAATAGAAGAGAAGAGAAGAGAAGAGAGCAGAGGAGGAGAGGAGAGGAGAGGAGAGGAGAGGAGAGGAGAGGAGAGGAGAGGAGAGGAGAGGAGAGGAGAGGAGAGGAGAAGA
>QLTV01000588.1:1445775-1456916 GCA_003457575.1 Thermophis baileyi | reverse complement strand
CGGAGTTCGAGTGGGTGGGCGAAGTCTCCCGCTTGTGTCGCTACCGGCTATCCGGCGACCCGCAGGCACGGCCGAACCGGGAGCATTTCACCCCTGGAGTGACGGTGGCACCAAGATGGCGGGCTAGCGCGTGCGGCGACCCCTGTGAAATGGTCGTTTGACCTTCAAAGGGGTCGCAACCCACAGGTTGAGAACCACTGATTTAGCAGGTGGAGAAGAAAGCAAATGTGTTTACTGTTCTAACCAGAAATTCCTTGAATTTTCCCAAGAGAAATAAATCGTTATTATTCACTCCTGCTGTCCTTAAGAAATACTATCCAAGTTAAGGCTTGGGTTTAAAATATGGCATTTTAAATTCAGATCACAGCTTTTAAAAACCACAGTTACTATAATATTTGCAAACAGGTCTTTCTCATTGAGTCCAATGATGAACAAAAATATCTCTGTAACACAACTGTCCCCGTTAATTTTAATGTTTGTAATGTTTTCATATTTTTTATGTTTTAATGTGTCTAATGTTTTTATATTCTTGCTTTTATTCTGTTGTAAGCCATCCAGAGTCACTCTGATGGGAGATGGGTGGCAGGGGTGAAATCCAGCAGGTTCTGACAGGTTCTGGAGAACTGGTAGCGGAAATTTTGAGTAGTTCAGAGAACCGGTAGCGGAAATTTTGAGTAGTTTGGAGAACCGGCAAATACCACCTCTGGCTGGCCCCAGAGTGGGGTGGGGTGGGAATGGAGATTTTGCAGTATCCTTCCCCTGGAGTGGGGTGGGAATGGAGATTTTGCAGTATCCTTCCCCTGGAGTGGGGTGGGAATGGAGAATTTGCAGTATCCTTCCCCTGCCATGCCCACCAAGCCACACTACGCCCACCAAGCCACGGCCACAGAACCGGTAGTAAAAAAATTTGGATTTCACCACTGATGGGTGGCATATAAATTTAATAAATAAACAGGCTTACTATATTTGATTGATATGAACTTTGCTGCACTGTGACCATATTAAGGACTATAACATAATACACAGCGCATATTATATCACATGATTTATACAGTTTAAATTTATATTACACTACATGGTATATATATTAGTATTTCCCAATCTGTGGAACTTTAAAATGGGTGGATTTAGCGAGGCAATTAGGGACAACTAGGGAAAGGTGAAACACAAATATGTTTCACTTTTACTACATTATAAGTATCGGCTTAGATCTCATCACTTTCAAGTGAGAGTTATGACTGTTTCCTTTATTTAGTTTTTTTTTAATTTATATTCCACCTTTGTACTCATTCAGCTGAACTTTAATTGCTTGGATTTGCCTGAAAGGGTTTCCTTGGTACAAAGAAGTAACTTCAGGGCAGTAATTGTAGAATAAAGTTTCTGAGATTTCGCTTCTAAATAAACATGCACAGGACTTGTCTCCAGGTAAAAGAATGCTCCCCTCCGCCATATTTAATTAATTATATTTAATTTTCTTGATTTCTGTCCCACCTTTCATTAGGAGCTCAGGGGAGTTTATATAGGAGTCTCTGATAATTTTCTGTAGAACAACAATGTTGTAGGTTGGGGAGAGAAAGAAAGAGAGAGAGAGAGAGAAAGACAGAGACGAAGGAAAGGGAAAGGGAAAGGGAAAGGGAAAGGGAAAGGGAAAGGGAAAGGGAAAGGGAAAGGGAAAGGAAAGGAAAGGAGGAAAGGAAAGGAAAGGAAAGGAAAGGAAAGGAAAGGAATGCCCCTCTCGGAGAGCGAGAGGCGGGGGGGAATGGAAGATTCAGCAATTCAGCAAGGTTTCCCTTCCGTACCCGTATTTGCTCTTCTAGGAGAGGGAGAGAGAGAGGGAGGGAGGGAGATAGAGGGAGAGGGAGAGAGAGAGAGAGAGAGAGAGAGAGAGTGGGAGGGAGAGAGAGAGAAAGAGAGGAAGGGAGGAAGAGAGAGACAGACAGACGGAGGGAGGGAGGGAGGGAGAGAGAGAGAGAAAGAGGGAGGAAGGGAGGAAGAGAGACAGACAGACAGAGGGAGAGAGGGAGACAGAGGGATGGAGAGAGGGAGGGAGGGAGAGAGAGAGAGATTGGGGGTGGGAGGTTGGTTGAGGTTGGTCTTGAATCAGGACAACTTCATCCAGGCTGTCTGTAGAGGTCATATTCCATATGAAAGTAAAATGCAGGTAGTCCTTGATTTATGACAACTGAGCCCAAAATTTCTGTTGCTAAGCGAGACAGTTTTTGAGTGAATTTTGCCCCATTTTATGGCCTTTCTTGCCACAATTGTTAAGCAAATCACTGCAGTTGTTAAGTTAGTATTATGGTTGCTAAGTGAATCTGGTTTCCCCATTGACTTTGCTTGTCAGAAGGTCGCAAAAGCGGATCACATGACCCTGGGACACAGCAACCGGCATAAATACATGCCAGTTGCCAGGCATTTGAATTTTGATCACGTGACTACGGGGATGCTGCAACGGTCGTGTGAAAAACAGTCATAAGTCAGTTTTCAATGCCATTGTAACTTCCAACAGTCACTAAATCAACTGTTGTAAGTTGAGGATTCCTGTACTGCTACTCCTGTACTTACATTAACCCTAAATGGATTTACCTAAATTAAACCTTTTTGTTAAGATAACAACATAGCATTATACAAAACGTTTTCCTGAAATAAATGGTAGCTTCAAGGAGATGGTATATGTGATCAGAAGAGGAGAAATTAAGCTTCATCCTTTTGTCCTTCTAGAATACTGATGATTACTATCCTCAATGAATTAAAACAAATGAACATTCATTGAGAGACCCTGAATACAGGTAGTCCTCGACTTACAACAGTTCATTTAGTGACCGCTCCAACGGCACTGAAACAAGTGGCTTATGACCATTTTTCACATTTACAACCCCTGCAGCATTCACGTGATTGAGCGATCAAAATTTGCAGCATCCCCATGGTCACATGACCAAAATTCAGACACTTGGCAACTGGCTCTTATTTAAGACGGTTGCCGTGTCCCCTTTTGTGACTTTCTGACAAGCAAAGTCAATGGGGAAGCCAGATTCACTTAACAACCGTGTGACTAATTGGATTGGATTGGGGGGGAGGTTGGTTACACTGCAGTCTTAACAACTGCAGTGATTCACTTAACAACATTGGCAAGAAAGGTCATAAAAAGGGGCAAAATTCACTTATTCAGAATTACAGAATAATAGCGCTGGAAGGGACCTTGGAGGTCATCTAGTCCAACCCTCTGCTCAAGCAGGAGACCCTTACAGAATTACAGAATAACAGAGTTGGAAGGGACCCTGGAGGTCATCGAGTCCAACCCCTGCTCTCATAAGATGTGGAAGAAGGGACTGCTTTGTTTGAAAGGAAAATGAATAGGAATTCTGTCTTTTAAAGATTAACAGATTAACAGAGTTGGAAGGGACCTTGTAGGCCATCTAGTCCAACCCCCCACCCAAGCAGGAGACCCTACACCATTTCTGACAAATGGCAGTCCAATTAACAACTTAACAACTGCCTCGCTTAGCAAAAGGAATTTTGGGCTCGACTGTGGTCGTAAGTCGAGTATCTAGTAACATAGCGACTATCTGTAGTCGTTTTCACAGCAAGCAAAACTAAGCACCGGAATTATCCTTGCAACCATCACACAACTTCCTAAGCGTTTGGCCTCTAGATATAACAGGCTGTAGGAATTCCCAACCAGCGTGACTTAGAATCCGTATGCATCTCTTCCTATGTTAATTGTGCATGGAATTATCAATTACAGCAACAACAAAAAAAACCACAACAACTGTTTTTTAGCTTTTAAAAATAACTTTGCCTGGTTGCTTGGAGGCAATTCTGACTCACCAGCGGTGAACAAGGAAATTACTATCTTAGAAGATTCTTACAAACTTCCCATTATAATGAAGCATACAATACTTTGCCTGGAATGTTTCTGACCACTGTCCACACCTTTACGTGCAACAGAATACTTCTATTAAAATTAAATAATCCTGGACTATGGACCCAGATGACTATCATGGCATACAGGTAGTCCTCAACTTACAACCGCAATTGAGCCCAAAATTTATGTTGTTAATTTGTTAAGTGAGTTTTGCCTCATTTTACGACTTTTCTCGCCACATTTGTTAAGTGAATCACTGCAGTTCTTATATTGTTGTTAAGTGAATCTGGCTTCCCCATTTACTTTGCTTGTCAGAAGGTCGCAAAAAGGGGTCACAGGACTCCAGGGCGCTGCAACCGTCATAAAAGTGAGTCAGTTGTCAAGCGTCTGAATGTAAATCACATGGACGATAGGGATGCCACAACGGTCATAAATGTGAAAAACAGTTTTAGGTCACTTTTTTTCAGTGCCTTTGTAACTTTGAACGGTCACTAAATGAACTGTTGTAAGTCGAGGACTACCTGTACGTAGCTGCTTCCCTGGAATTAATGAGAGGCATAGCTCAAATTGCGATGCCCATCCGTGAGTGGGAAGAATCTTACCTAAAATGTCTCCATGCCACCGAAAGTGAGGATTTGAGACTGAATGGACAATTCAATGCAAAGGTTTTTTCAGATCGCAAATAATTGAACTGTCCCACTGACACATAATCCCTATGTAATCCCTCATCTTTTATTTTGGGACCACACGTGCTCATTGTGCAAAAGGTCTAGAATATTAAATTAAAAACAACTGTAGGATTAAGACTTAATTGGGGAAGCCCCAGTAGCTTAAGCAAGCAAGAAAAAAAAGAATATCTGGGGCAGCAGTGAAATCTACTTACCTTCCCTACCAGTTCTGAAGCTCTCGCTCCGCACTCTCATGCTCGCTCCACTCGCGCATGGGCTTTTTCACCTTCTACGCATGCGCAGAACGCTTTGCGCATGTGCAGAGGGTAAAAAACAAAAAAATGGCGACGTCTGGGAGGGTGGGCGGAGCCTCGCGCTGCCATCGCTCCTGGTTCTCCGAACCACTGGTGGGCGCTGCTACCGGTATGCCCAGACCGGGCCGAACCGTGAGCATTTCACCCCTGATCTGGGGGCATTTTAAATGTGTCTGTATTGAAAATTCATGAAAAGCAATGAGAGAAATAAAATGCTAGCATGGAAACGGTTGGTCTCTGATTGTATGCATGTGTGTGGAAGAACAACCTCCCTTTCTCACTTCGAAATAAAAAAATACACACCTTGCCCTGGCAAACAATGTTACAGTAGTCCTTGACTTACAATCATTCATTTAATGACCATTCAAAATGACCATGGCACTGAAAAAAAACTGGCTTACAATCACTCTTGAAATTATGACTGTTGCAGTGTCCCCCACGATCATGTGATCAAAATTTGGGCACTTGGCAACCGGCATGTATTTGCAATGGTTGCAGTGTCCCAGGGTCATTTGATTGACATCTGTAATTTTTTCCAGCCCAGCAAAGTGAGAAGGAGGAAGTCAGATTCGCTAAACCACCATATGACTTAACAAGGGCAGTTATTCGCTTAAGAACGGTGGCAGAAATGGTTGTAAAATCGGGCTTTGCTTTAGCAATAGAAATTGTGGTCCCAATTGTGTTTGTAAATAGCAATAGCACTAGCACTTAGACTTATATACTGCTTCACAGTGCTTTACAGCCCTTTCTAAGTGGTTTACAGAGTCAGCCTATTGCCCCCAACAATCTGGGTCCTCATTTTACCCACCTTGGAAGGATGGAAGGCTGAGTCAACCTTGAGCCTGGTGAGATTCGAACTGCCAAATTACAGGCAGCCAGCAGTCAGCAGAAGTAGCCTGCAATACTGCACTCTAACCAGGGGTGAAATGCTCCCGGTTCAGCCCGGTCCAGGCGTACCGGTAGTGCCATCTGCCAATGGTTCGGAGAACCGGTAGCGACGGCAGCATGAGGCTCCGCCCACCCACCACCATTTTGTTGTTTTTTGCCCTCTGCGCATGCGCAAAGCGTTCTGCACATGCGCAAAGGGTGGAAAAGCCCGTGCGCGAACGGAGCGCAGGCAAAAAAGCATGTGCGAACGGAGCGAGCGCTTCCGAACCGGTAGGGAAGGTCAGTAGATTTCACCGCTGACTCTAACCACTGCACCACTACAGCTCTTGGAGGACTAAATGGAGGACTATCTTTTGACACATCCAAACCACCAACTTCATATTGTTGCACATAGAAGCAAATTGTTTCAGGAGTTGCAATATTGATGTAACAGCTATAGTCCTAAAGGTGCTTTTTCAGGAGGCAACTGGACTTTCTTGTTTTTTTCTTTGAAGACGTTTAGCTTCTCATTCAAGAAGCTTCTTCAGCTCTGACAGGATAGTGGGGAATGGAAGGATTATTCATTCAGAGGATGATCTATCCACTATCCTGTCAAAGCTGAAGAAGCTTCTTGGATGAGAAGCGAAACGTCTTCAAAGAAAAAACAAGAAAGTCCCGTTGCCTCCTGAAAAAGCACCTTTGGGACAACCATGACCTGGATGACTGAGAATCTCTACAGACTTTTAACTTAGCTATAGATTTTGACTGCAACAGCGTTAAGGTCAGAATCCAGTCAGCAAGGCATGCAGTAATTCATTTCATGGTGCATCAGCAGGTTACTCACAACTGGGTAATAGCTACAGTGGTCAACAACCCAATTTGACAAAACACCCTCCCTCCTTTTGATTTTGATGGCTAAGAAAATAACTCTAAGTCTGCCGTTGTATGTACTTATTGTGGATAAGCATAACTGGACGCAGTGGGAGTTCTTGCTGAATGAACCTACATAGTCAGCAAGCAAAGCGGCATCAGATTTCGTAGAAAATATCAGCAGGGGAAAAAAAATCCCACTAAGTTAAAAATTAGAAAGACACTGAAAGAGGGAAAGCAGCAGTCATGGATTGCTCTCTGGGAGCAGATTTATTCTTTTGTAAACAGTCATTTTGACCATTCCACTGAACACAATAATTATGAATATTGTAAGCTTTCAGGAGCTATAGCAGGGGTGTCAAACTCGATTTCATTGAGGGTCACATCAGGGTTGTGTTTGACCTTGGGGTGCCGGGGTGGGTGTGGCCAGGGTGGGAGTGGCCAGCTCAATATCACTCGTGTCGGGGGAACCTCTGCCAGCGAAAACGGGCTCCCAATCTCCGTTTTCGGCTGGGACGGCCTCCTGCAACCTTCTGCCAGCGAAAATGGAGCTTGGGAGGGCCGCACAGAGCCCTCCTGAGCTCTGTTTTCGTTGGCAGAGGCACCGCGGGCCAGTCCTTCACTGTTTCCAGGGCAGCCCCGTGGGCCAGATCTAAACACCCCACGGGCCAGATCTGAGTTTGACACCCCTGAGCTATAGGCTATTTCAAAGTTCCACACAAGAGAGATACAATACGTTGTTGCTGGATTATCTATTCATCTGCCAGCAAAACCAACATGCCAAATTCAGTTTTAGTGATGGGAGAATTCAATGTCCTGGAGATGTGTTAGAAATATACCTAGGCAACACCTTTTATGGCCCCTGGGCCACATCTGGCCCTTTGGCTGTCCCTCTTTGGCCCATGTGAGGTCAATCGGAAATTAGAAATGAAATGCACGCAATACAACTGCATTGCTTTTATTTTGAAGCCAACTTTTTTTTTCCAATTTACATATGTGCATGCATGCATACCTCTGCAGCTTCACGGCCCTATTAGTTCAGCCAGGGGTGAAATTCAAAATTTTTCCCTACCGGTTCTGTGGGCGTGGCTTGGTGGGCGTAGCAGGGGAAGGATACTGCAAAATCTCCATTCCCACCCCACTCTGGGGCCAGCCAGAGGTGGTGTTTGCCGGTTCTCCAAACTACTCAAAATTTCCGCTACCGGTTCTCCAGAACCTGTCAGAACCTGCTGGATTTCACCCCTGGGTTCAGCCCTGAAAACAGTTCCAGTTTGTTATGTGGGAAAAATTGGGAAAATTAATTGCCCTGCCCTGTCCTAGGAAGAAAAACATCCTAGATTCCAAACAGTTTCTCTCTCCTCAAATCAGATCTAGAATCGATGAGGATTTATTTCATCCTGCTTAAACAAACAGAACTGTTTTTTTTTTTTAAATGTTCTAAAAGACATCAGAATTACTTTGTTTATGGGTCAACGCTAGGAGATGGATAATTAACATAGAGCCGCAGAGTAAAACTTGAGTGTAACTTGGGAGATCCAATAATTCTGAGATGTCAATTATCTTCAGTATTCCGTGTGAATTTGTGCCTAGATCCTTTTGCTAAGAAATAACTTCTATCTCTATAAGAATGCCTTGGTCCCGAAATATATTGTGCAAAAAAAAAAAAGTAATATTTTCAGTAGTTTATCTAGGGGATAGCTAAATCTCCTGTAAAGCTTGCAGTAGAATTTTTTCCAGACCACATCAAACTTACAATTATTCCAAACAGAGCTATATGTTTTTAGAGGCATGCTGAAAATAACTTATGGTTAACTACATATTCAGTAGCCTACTGCATTTATTTCTTCACGTAAGCAACAGATGCATGCAAAACTGACTTGTAGGCCCAGTAAATATGCTAATATAAGAGTATGAAATATTACTCATTGCAATTTTGTAATTAGATTTCAGATTGCAGAAAAAACTTACAGAATATCCATCAGAGATCGAATAACTAATGACACTGATTTTCACATAAGTAAGATTTTGAGTTCCTCAGATGTCTAGGATAAAAAAGCCTGGGTTTTTAAAGATTTTTATTCTGTCTTTATTGTTTTTTATAAATAAGTCAAGGTGATGGATATATATAGTCACCTGGCTGGCTTTCATGCCTAAGGTAGGACTAGAACTCACAGTCGCCTGGTTTCCAGGTCAGCATCATAACCACTACACTAAATTTGGTCTGTGGAATTGATTCGGGCCTATACAATTCTGAGCTGCACTGAATTTATGCATAGAGAGTATAAAGAGGAACAAATTACTTTTACCCTCTGCGTAATGGGCTGTTTAATGAAATGGACAAAGAATAGTTCAGAAAGAACATAAATTATCAGACTGATTATCCTGCTCAGAAGCTATATAATTTCTTGCTTCACATGAAGTAAAGCCATTGGTGAAAGCTATCTCTGTTCTGCGTTGTATTATTGTGTGCTTAATCATATTAATAAGCCAACTGATTACTTCTAACTAAAATGCTGAGCTAGACAGATTTTACTTCCAAGTAAGCATATACAGGATTGGGTTAGAAAGCTGAACCCTTACATCAAAAAGGCTTAATAGGTGCAAAGTGGAACTTTTATTGATTTTTTCTTCTTATTATTTATACTTACTGGTTGTTGGATTAGAGTTTCAACCGCTGTTTTACGTTTTTATACTATTCCAACAGCTTCTAATTTTAAGGCACCTAATACTTTATAGGAATATATAAATCAATTAAAACATTAAGTAATGCTGTTAAGAGACAATTTTAGAGAAGAGAAGAATTAAATAAGAGAACAATTAAGGAGGAGAGAACAATTAACCAGTGGAACAGCTTTGCCTTGTGGGTGTTTCATCACTGGAGGCTTTTAAGAAGAGACTAGACAGCCACTTGTCTGAAATGTTATAGGGTCTCCTGCCTGAGCAGGGGGTTGGACTAGAAGACCTCCAAGGTCCCTTCCAGCTTTATTCTGATTGATTGATTGATTGAGACTTGTAGATTTCAAATACATGTTCAAGAATAGCTTTCTCAATTGAGCAGGTAGGAATTTTTTGGTGGGGGGGGAGGTATTATAAGGCAGGGAAAATCTCTGAATAGAGATTTTGAGACAAGCGCAGACTCTGGACTTGGTCCAGCTGCCAAATCATTCACCAAATCCCTCTAGAGTTCACTGGAGCAAGAAGCAAAAGAGATCCGCAGATCCTGATGTCTCAAGGAACTTTCGTTCACTGCCTGTTAAGTGTCTTCAGCCGGGCAACTTTATTACCAGCCGCAAAGTTTCTAACATGTAATAATTTCTCAGGATCTAATTTATACTTGAGAAAAAATAGATCAAATGCCTAGAAGACGCATTTTTTAAAAATAAATGTAAACCCATGGCTACACTTTTGCTTTTAAAAAAAGATTTACTCAGTTAGACATGAACTGTCTTTCCTACCTCCACTTGTTATTTTTAATCACTTAGCAGGTCTTCTGTGGGTGTTCTAAGATTGACAGCTCTGGGAAGTCGTTTTTTAAAGATATGGAAACTCTTGAGTATTTCTGCAAACAAACCCTGTTTACACAAGAAACTCCTCTATCATTTGCTCCCGGTCACCTTCCCTGCCAGAACACAGTTTTAATCCCTAAAGCTGACCCAGGACCAGTTTGCTTCAACTTCTATTTTAACATGGACTATAGCCAGTGTCCCTGGAAGATTCCTCCAGGAGAAAAAAGACCCCCATGCAACCCCATAGTTTCCTTCTTTGAAATTAGAAATGCGTCCACAGTTCACCCGAGATGCCTCATTCTTTACTTATACAGATAGTCCTTGACTTATGACCACAAGTGAGCCCAACATTTCTGTTGTTAACTGAGACATTTGATCAGTTTTTACGACCTTTCTTGCCACAGTTGTTAAGTGACTCACTGCAGTCGATAAGTTAGTAACCCAGTGAATCTGGCTTCCCCCCCCCCCCGTTGATTTTGCTTGTCAGAAGGTCATCAAAAGGGGATCCCATGACCCTGGGACACTGCAACCGTCACAAATATGAATCAGTTGTCAAGCGCCTGAATTTTTACTACATGATCATGGGGGATGCTGCGGACGGTCATAACTGTGAAAAACAGGTTATTAAGTCACATTTTTTTCAGTGCCCTTGTAACTTTGAACGGTCACTAAACGAACTGCGGTACATTCTGGTGTCACTTTATACCAGTGGCTAAACTCCCTCAACGCATAGGTTTGGTTTAGCAGGCAAGACCTGTGGGGCGCTTGCTCAAGGGGTTCAGCGACCCACAGATGCGGATGTCCCGGGCGGGGTGCTTCCCCCTCCGGCGCAGGCAACCACGACTCTTCCTCGCAGCACCGCGCCGATTTTAAAGCCGCGACCAACCGCGTGCAGCCGGCGCGAGCGAGAGGGTTCCCCCCCCCACTACTTAATTACGCACCTGCGACCGCCAGCCGCGCGATCGGCCCGCAGCTCACGCGCCCCCACCCCAAAGTCCCGTCTGGGCGCGCGCGCGCGCCTCGCCCGGGGGGGGGTTTGGGGGAGCGAAGC
>QLTV01000588.1:1432635-1444736 GCA_003457575.1 Thermophis baileyi | reverse complement strand
ACCTGCCCGCGGTGTTTGCCGGCGGGACGAGGCGCGCGCGCGCGCAACGGCAGCAGCAGCAGCAGCAGCAGCTCCGGCAGGTTCCTTCGCCCCTGCCTCGAGTGGGGCAGGCGCAGCCCTGGGCTGAGTTTTGTACGGCGTGCGTGTGTGCGGGACTCGCAGCGCCGGCGAAGCGGCAGCCAATCGCCTCCTCCTCCTCCTCCTCCTCCTCCTCCTCTCGGAGCCGAGCCGGCTGCGAGAGAGAAAGTCTTGCAGCGAAAGTGCGGGTTTTTTTTTTTTTTTTTTTTTTGCCAAGCCTGCCCGCGATGCCAAGGCGATCCGCTGCCCCGGATTGCTGGATCGGTCGCGGCGGGGCGGAGAGGTTGGGAGAAGAGCCGGGCGGGCTTTGGTTTCGATCCACCCGGGTCAAGGTCCTGCTAAAAACGGGAGGGGCTGCGGGCTGCCCGATGCTGGGCGGCCCGGCCGGTGCAATCGCGCTGGGGGAACATCTGGGGGGGGAACATCTGTTCGTCCGGATTTTAGTAAGTGAGGAGTTTGGGAGTGGGACCCTCGAGTGAGCTGCTCGGGCCGAGGTTCTTGGCGCTCCGAGGGAACGGAAGGCGGCGCTGCTTGCTAGGAACCCAAAGCTGTTTTTCTGGTTTTCCATGCCCTCGGTTCAAATGATCGTGCCGTTTGACACAACAGCCCTGTAAGGTAGGGCGGTATCTTCAGACAGCATGGTGAGGCTGAGATCATATAGAAAGATCCAGAGAGACCACACCTAGAATAGTGCATCCAGTTTTGGTCACCACACTATAAAAAAAGATGTTGAGACTCTAGAAAAAGTGCAGAGAAGAGCGACCAAGATGATTAGGGGACTGGAGGCTAAAACATATGAAGAGCGGTTGCAGGAACTGGGCATGGCTAGTTTAGTGAAGAGAAGGACCAGGGGAGACATGATAGCAGTCTTCCAATATTTGAGGGGCTGCCACAGAGAGGAGGGGGTCAAGCTATTTTCCAAGGCACCTGAAGGCCAGACAAGGAATAATGGATGGAAACTGAACAAGGAGAGATTCAACCTAGAAATAAGGAGAAATTTTCTGACACTGAGAGCAATCCACCAATGGAAAAGAAGTTGCCTTCGGAAGTTGTGGGAGCTTCATCCCTGGAAGCTTTGAAGAAGAGACTGGACTGCCATTTGTCAGAAATGGTGTAGGGTCTCCTGCTTGGGCGGGGGGTTGGACTAGATGACCTACAAGGTCCCTTCCAACTCTGTTAATCTGTAATCTGTAGGATGTTGCCTGGATTGTGGCTTCACATTCAACCTCAAATTTTGGGTGAGGCTAGGAATTCAGGAAATTGTAATCCCAAAACATCTAGATTCTAGAATGTGGCTGTTAAAGCTCAGACAGGTAATTTTAAGTTGCTCCACTCACCTTCATTTTCCTCTCAGCAGCTGTCAACAGGCAAAATTAGGGAAAATACAGCTAGTCCTCCACTTACAACAGTTCACTTAGTAACTGCTCAAATTACGATGTGACTGCAGAAAGTGACATGACCATTTTTCACACTTACAACCATTGCAGCATCCCCATGGTCACATACTCAAAATTCAGATACTTGGCAACTCATATTACTACTCATATTTATGACGGTTGCAGTGTCCCAGGGTCATGCGATCCCCTTTTGCGACCTTCCGACAAGCAAAGTCAATGGGGAAGGCAGATTCACTTAACAACTGTGGCAAGAAAAGTTGTAAAATGGGGCAAAAGTCACTTCACAAGTGTTTCACTTAGCAACAGAAATGTTGGGCTCAGTTGTGGTCATAAGTCGAGGACTACCTGTTGTTCAAATCTACTTAAACTGCACCCCGTGGCCAAGGCGTGAAATTGGGATGTTACGGCCTCTTGGGTTGCAAAGATGCTCAAATAATAATGGATTTCAGCTCCTTTAGGTGGACTTTTAAGATTAACAACTTTTCCTACTTGGGAAGCAGATGGAATGCAGATTACTAAAATTGGCATTTTTTTTAACCAATGGACAAATGGCAAGGTGGGTTTTCTTTAGGCCCAAGAAAGAACAAGATGTTTTTAAGAAGATGGGACCTATTCTGGACTTCCCCAAAGAAATACCTTCCAGATGCTTTGGATTGCCTGCGTCTTGAATTTCCTACCTGCAGCCAGCACTGCCAAAGGGCATTCTGGGAATTTTAGTCCTAGTCTAGAGCAGGGGTGTCAAACTCAAGGCCCACAGGCCATATCTGGCCCGCGGGGTGCTTAAATCCGGCCCGTGGGGCCTCTGGCAGCTAAAACGGGCTGCGTGCGGCCTCCCACACCTTGTTTTCACACTCCATGGCCTCTTGCAGCACTCTGCCGGCCGAAAAATGGCCGAAAAAACAGCCTGAAAACAGGCCAAAAACGGGGCCGAAAATGGCTGGCAGAGTGCTGCAGGAGGCCATGGATGGTGAAAATGAGGCGCAGGGGGGCCGCACGCAGACCCCCGTGCCCTGTTTTGGCTGGCAGGATGCTGCAGCAGGCATTCGTCGCGCCGCCCCCCCCCCCCCCGGCCCGTGGAGGAGAACTACAATGCTGATTGTTAAATTAGGGCTTGTCGAGGACTTAACACTGATCCGGCCCTCAAAGAAATCCAGTTTGACATCCTTGGTCTAGAGCAGCGGGCGGCCCCCAACCTTTTGGGCACCAGGAAATGGTTCCGTGGAGAGAGGTTTTTCCACGGACCAGAGGGGGCGTGGTTTTGCATCCCACGGATGGGGCTTTGTTTGTGTGGCTTGGTTGCTGGCATGCCACGGCCCGGTGCCCCAGGAGTTGGGGACCCCTGCACTAGAGGGTGTGAGGCTCGAGAGAGATGTGAATAAATTCCTCCTTCCCCTTTATCTTTCTATGATTATGGCTTTATTTGCATCAAGTGCACAAGTAGCACAATAGATTTTAAGGTCTTCAATTCCGAGCAATTGGTAAAGTCCCCCTTTATTATCTGAGTGCACCCAATCACAAGTAAATCCATTTTCCTGCTCTTTCCCTCTCCCTTAATAGAAATGGCATTCCACAAGAGAAACAGAATCCCAATTAGCTGGAATGCTTAATTCACACATCTGGAAATTAACAATCCCTTGTGTGATTCAACTAGGGGTTGAACGTGTGTGTGTGTGTGTGTGTGTGTGTGTGTGTGTGTGTGTGTGTGTGTGTGTGTGTGAAGAAAGTTTTTTGCATTTTATGGAAGTGCCTGAACACACAATACAGAAATAAATATGAAAACATCATTGCATTCTTCTTCCCATTATCACCTTCTGTTCTCAACTGTTTTATATTTTGACTCATTATTTGCAGATAAGTTATATATTCCCATCCACCCCCAAATTTTCTGCCACTTGATATAGATTTCTCACACAAGAACTTAGTGCAGGACAGATATATTAATTTTAAAATAAAATTGCTTTAGACAGTTTTCAAAAAAAAAAAAGTGAATGCCAAAGAAATTCTCAGGTGCCCTTGCTGTGGGAATTACCTTTCATTGCATTATTCTCTCTCCAACTGTTTGCAATATAATAGAAGAGAATGTTTGTAACTCAGGGTTGAATTTGTGGGGTCCTTGGTGCTCACTGAGCTTGGTTGTTTTCTTGCAGGCATTTTATTACCAAACTAGGTAACATCATCAGTGCTAGTAGGGAGTGGGGTTTGCTCTCATTATTAGTGTACTAGTGGCTTGCCTTGCAGTGTTGCTGGGAGTGATTTTGACCAAGCCAGATCAAAAAAAAAAAAGCCCTGCAGATTTGCAGGGAGAAATATAAAAAAAAAAAAAAAAAAAAAAAAAAAAAAGAGAGAGAGAGAGAGAGAGAGAGAGAGAGAGAATTCCTGAAGCATGGCATACAGACAAACTGGCCATCGATAGGCACATAGAGATAAACAACATCTATATACAATTCAGATGAGGTAATTAAAAAGCCAAAAGCAGACAAAAAAGACCAAAACACCTCACCAGCAATCAACACCCAGATGAGTAGAGATTAATACTAAGATTAACATTAGACCAAACAAGTAAACAATACCTCAATTAAGGAACTACTAATTCAGACAAATAATAAACCACAGCCTAATTAAGAAACTACCAAGAACACTCCCACCAAGACTGACAGGGAAAGCCACTAGTATATAAAATGAGAGCAAACCAGAGGTGGTATTCAGCTGGCTCGGACCCGCCCACCAATGTTCCCTCTAAGCTGCGCAGCTGCGAGTGATTTTTAATGGCACAGCGCGTGACAAGAAAACGCCGTGCAGCAGTTTCCAACTGCCGCGCAGCGATTTTCAATGTCAGAGGGAACATTGCTGCGCGGCCGCACACCTGACAGGAAATCGCCATGCAGCCGTCCTATTTAAGCACGTTTTGAAGTCGCACGCATGCTTGCAAGCCAAGCGCGTGAGCAAAGGACATGCACGGAAGGAGCACCTGCGAGCGAAGCAAGCGTTTGTGTGCGCGCGCACACACATTTGCGAACCGGTAGGGAAGGTAAATGAATACTACCTCTGGAGCAAACCCACTTCCTTCTAGCACTGATGATGTTACCTAGTTTAGTAACGAAACGTCTGTAAAAAACCACCCAAGCTCAGAGAAGACCAAGGACCCCACAGTCAGCAATTTCTCTGGCTTCCCACACTTCGTTCCACCCCAAGGAAAACCTCAAGCACAAACATTCACAAGGGCATTTTTAGGAAAGCTGCCATTTTCACTACTAAGAGAAAAGAAATTGAGAAATTGATAGAGAACATCTGCTTTCCAGTGAGAAATGTAGAGAACTCATCTACCCAATCTGATGGGGAATTCAATCCTCATTCTACAAGATCTGCGTAGAAACATCGTTTAGAAGGATCATTTCAGAAAGACATTGGGAGAGAACGTAAAGAACCGCTGACTTCAAAACGAAAGCAGTAAATCAATGTGACTAAATGTGTTTAAACTAAAATTGTGTTTTGCATTCACACCATTAACAATATCAAATATTACTTCCTTTTCATACTTCTTTTCTACTTTACTTGGCCTGCTAATGAGCTGTTAGCTGAATTACTAGTTACTATTGGAAATTGGTATCAAACCAGACACATCACCGGAAGCTAAAATCATAAGACTACTACTGATTTACTTTGGCCATGTTTTGCATGTGAATTTATTGGAGAAGGCAATGACGCTTTTGTTTCCCATGCAAGAAATATTATTCCTCTCTAAATAGAAATGAAATCCATGTATGTCCTTGTCTAGTCACTTCAAACCAGCACCAACAGGATGGCCTTAAAACCCTTTGGAGAGTGCCCAATCTAAATGCAGTAGACCTTCAAGGGATAGTTGATTCATTTTCCCCAGATGGGTTTGATACATGGTGGGCTAGCAGTAATTCCTTGCATTTGTATCCTGTTCCTTCAGCTAACGTTACAAGCTCAAATAGAACACAACGCAGCAAATGGCTTCAGTGTGCAACTTCCAGATGCGACGTTTTGTGGGTTTCGCTAGCATTCTGGTCCTGCCTTGGCTGTGGTTTGGGAATGAAGATCGGATGACGATCGCGAGCAATGCTGGGCAAAGTATTTGAAAGGGATGCTTTACAAAACGCCTTGAGTGGAGTAAAATACTTCTTGAAGCAGGAGAGTAGATGTGTCTTTGGAAGTCTTGGCCCAACTGCTTCCAAGCCATGTCTTGCTTGTTGTTGTGTGAGTGTGCACACACTGAGTCAATACACATGTGGGGACTGCCAGCAAAGCAAAGAAAAGCAGCTATGTGTGCACACAAATATAAGGATAATTAAGAATGGAATGGGACAACTCGCCACAGGCTACTCACTGTAGCCAAATACCCACGGCCAGTTCGCCACGGGACAACTTGCCACAGCCAACTCGCCACAGGACAATTCAACAATTCTATTTAAGTATTTAAAATAATTTTTAAAAGTATTTTAAATTTTCAGTCACATTTCATTTTGTTCTTCTTTTGGCACCCTTTATTAAATGATTCTATTCCACCATTTCTTGATATTAGTGTAACTCTTGTCCCACGGTGAGTTGGCCATGGCAAGTTTCCTGTGGCAAGTTGTCCTAGACCTGATTAAGAATGCTTTCAAAGCAGCGAAGAATTTTGCAGTCAAAATTTCAGGAACTGATTACACCCAGTTTTCTGTTGTTGTTTTTTTTAAGGGAAATGAAGCGAAGCTGATGATACAAATACTTGTGCCTTTCACTGAAGTTCTACCCTGACTTACTTGTCTCTGTCCCTTGATTCAGGAATGAAACGTACAACCTTCAAATCCAATGACACCAGAAATGTCGAAGAAGAAGGAAGAACTGTTAATCTGCATTCCTTATCAAATTTATTGCAGTTAATCTGATTTGGTATCTAGAGCAGGTGCTTTTATCAGCGTCAGAGAAATGCCAAGGCCAATTGAAGGGTGTTGTTATATGATAAACATGTCTTAAAAATATTTGTTAAAGGGGAATTCTAAAAAGTAGCTGTGTTAACAACTTGTGTTTCTAGTGCCAAAGCACCCTAAGGCCGTGATGGCGAACCTATGGCACGCGTGCCACAGGTGGCACGCGGAACCATATCTGAGGGCACACAAGGTGTTGCCCTATGTCAGCTCCAGTGTGCATGTGCGCGCTGGCCAGCTGATTTTTGGCCTTCTGGAGGGTGGGGGGAGGCCGTTTTCGCCCCCTCCAGGCTTCAGGAAAGCCTCAGGAGCCTGTGGATGGCGAAAAACGGACCCAACGGGCCTACCGGAAGTCCGGAGGCTTCAGTGAGGCCTGCGCGCATGCGCGGGGGGCAGCGTGGGGGGGGGTTGTGCGCACATGCACGGGGGGAGGGCATTGCATTATGGGTGTGGGCACACACGCGACACTATCGCGCGCGCGCCCCTTTGGCACCCGAGCAAAAAAAGGTTTGCCATCACTGCCCTAAGGGATTAACTGATGTTCTGTTATCCTAGATAGGAAAGTCACTTAGCTGAGATGGGTGATGTACAAAATTTAGTAAATAAATAATACATTTCAAAAAGTCAGGTTTGATGAACATGGTTACTAAAAATAAGAAATGTGCACAAACCATTTATGTATAGCACAATCCATAATTGTCTCATAATTGTCTATTGTGAGCACAGAACAACAGGAGATTTAAGATTGGAGGATTAAAAAAAATTGCATTCTAAAAATCATTTAGCGTAGAGGATCAAGGTAGATTTTTCACAAACAATACTTTGGATCTTGAAAAGGATTCAAATCCAAGAATTTTTTTGTTCTGAGTGCAAGACAGTAGCATAGCAATTACTTCATTTTATACTTCATTTCTATTTTGCTTGGCCTGCTAATGAGCTGTTAGCTGAATTACTAGTTACTAACAGACATAGAAGGCAGTTTAACATAGAATAATAAGAGTTGGAAGGGACCTTGGAGGTCTTCTAGTCCAACCCGCTGCTCAAGCAGGAGACCCTATACCAGTGATGGTGAACCTTTTCGGCACCGAGTGCCCAAACCGGAACGCACGTGCACGGGCATGCGTGTGCATGTGCGCGCCGGCCAGCTGGTCTTCGGGTTTCCAGCACGCACATGCACGCTGGCCAGCTGGTCTTCGCACACACCGGAGCACCGGAAACCTAAAGACCAGCTGGCCGGCGCGCGCATGCCTGTTATTTTGGCAGTTTTTGGCTGTTTTGGGGGCTGTTTTCAGGCTGTTTTTTGGGCCTTTTTCAGGCCATTTTTTGGGCCATTTTCAGGCTGTTTTCTGGTGCTCCGGTGCCTGCGAAGTGGCCGGTGCGCATGTGTGCGCTGGAAAACAAAAGAGCAGCTGGCGATGGTGCGCGTGCCCACAGAGAGAGCTCTGCATGCCACCTCTGGCACGCATGCCATAGGTTCGCCATCACGGCCCTATACCATTTTAGACAAATGCTTGTCCAGTCTCTTTTTGAAAGCTCCAGTGATGGAGCACCCACAACATCTGGAGGCAAGCTGTTCCACTGGTTGATTGATCTCACCTTTAGGTATTTTCTCCTTAGTTTTAGGTTGCTTCTCTCCTTGGTTAGTTTCCATCCATTGTTTCTTGTCTTGCCTTCTGGTGCTTTGGAAAATAGTTTGACCCAGCGGTGAAATCTGCTTACCTTCCCTACTGGTTCAGAAGTGCTCGCTCCGCGCGTGCGCTTTTTTGCCTGCCCTCCGCTCGCGCACAGGCTTTTTCACCCTCTGCGCATGCGCAGAACGCTTTGTGCATGTGCAGAGGCTTAAAAAAACAAAATGGTGGCATCCGGGCGGGTGGACGGAGCCTTGCGCTGCCGTCGCTACCGGTTCTCTGAACCACCAGCAGGCGGCACTACCGGTACGCCCGGACCGGGCCGAACCAGGAGCATTTCACTCCTGGTTTGACCGCCTCGTCTTTGTAGGAGTCCCTCAAATATTGGAACACTGCTATCATATCTCCCTAGTCCTTCTTTACATTAGACTAGACATACCCAGTTCCTGCAATCGTTCTTCGTATATTTTAGCCTCCAGCCCCATAATCATTCTTGTTGCTCTTCTGAGCACTCTTTCCAGAAATGAGAGACCGATCTTTCATCTGATTTAACCCATCTTGTATACTTAATCCACAGAAGCACAAACTCTGGATGGAATTGTGAGGCTCTTATAATTGTCCACTGGTGATGGTTATTTGAACAGAAAGCTGTATATGCAGCTTTACGCTTCATTGAGAAACTCAGGATCTGCTTTAGAGATCTCTCAAGAATAAAGCAGTATAATGAAGTTGAAGAATATCAAAACCTGAATCTGGAACTCTTCCAATATGGTTTGTCCATCATGGCTAGAACTTCTAGAATCTAAAAGGCACAGGTCGTCCTTGACTTACGACCACAATCGAGCCCAGAATTTCTGTTGCTAAGATAGTTGTTAAGTGAGTTTTGCTCCATTTTATGACCTTTCTTGCCACCGTTGTTAAGTGAATCATTACAGTTGTTAAGCTAGTAAAACAGTTGTTAAATGAATCAGGCTTCCACATTGAGTTTGCTTGTCAGAAGGTTACAAAAGATGATCAAAGGAGCCCGGGACACTGAAACCGTCATAAATGTGAACCAGTTGCCAAGTTTCTGAATTTTGACCATGGAGATGCTACAATGGTTGTAAAGTGTGAAAAATGATCATAAGTCACTTTTTCAGTGCTGTTGTAATTTCGAACGGTCACTAAATGAATGGTGGTAGGTACTAGCACTAGCACTTAGACTTATATACCGCTTTACAGTGCTTTACAGCCCTCTCTAAGCGGTTCACAGAGTCAGCCTATTGCCCCCAACAATCTGGGTCCTCATTTTACCCACCTCGGAAGGATGGCAGGCTGAGTCAACCATGAGCCTGGTGAGATTCGAACTGCCAAATTGCAGTTAGCAGTCAGCTGAAGTAGCCTGCAGTACTGCACTCTAACCACTGTGCCACCTCGGCTCTTAGTGAGGTTGGCTCAGTAGCCTTGGAGAAGATGACCATAGAAGCGTTCTCCAAAGAGAATCAATCACCAATCCTCACATGTGCTTATTTATTCAATTTGTATATTGCAACATTACAACATCAGCCTTTCTTAACTGGGCTGCCTTTTCTTACAACCTTCCTCCTTTTGCATACTTGAAACACACACAAATTACTTTTCAGTCATCAGTGTTTTTATGATCATGTGGTTAATAGATATGTGCTATAATTTCAAACCCCTGCATCAATTCTACTTTCTTTACCCCTACAGGCAAAGACATGGTTTTTGCTGTAATTTAACTAACTTCAAAAGCGCTGATTTATACAGCACAAGAAAGAACATACCTTGAAGAAATAATTTCCATATCCTTGCAAGTTTTAATTTTGTTTACTTTTGATTCCTCAGATTTACTTATGTTCCCCTCTGCCCTACGTGTGTGTCTTTCCACTTCTGGGTGATATTTGCCATGTTCATTGGATTTTGTCATATTGTAGGTTTTTATTACTCTGAGATCAGAGTTTTGTCAGAAAGTGGGGGCAATAGAAGTTATTTGAAAGGATTGCAGAATGTAATTTCCATTCATCACCTTTCTAATGAAAGCATTATCAAACTGTTCTTGGTGTGTTTATGATTTCACTGAAGATAACAGCTGAGCTTTGAAACTTCCTTTATGTTAGTCTTTGGTCATAATAAAGTTTTTCTTTGAAACCTCCCACTGTTTTCACTCACCAGATGAGTGAATACATTTCAGCAACACGGAAGGTAAATAAATAAATCCCACATATGATTGCAACTGATTAACTAACAGAAAGTTTACCGTACTGAATATTGTAGCCATGCTACAATAGAAAATTAATTTTCTGAGAAAAAAATAATAACAGCTATGTATCATTTTACCAAAGTTCTCTTTAAGATTATAATACAGTGTACATTTAACCGTTTCTTCTACATATTCGCCTATTGATCCAGCTGTATATTCCATCCATATTTTTTTTGCCAGTTTTATCATATCATCTTTAACTTGTCCGTCCTCTATTTCCATTTTCAGTAAAAGTTTGTTCCTTTTAACAATAATATGATCATCATTTGTACACATTTCTACATGACTCTTACCATTTTCAGACTCATAACTCTTTATTAAATTTAAACCTTTGCATTAGCTGAACACAGGAAAACCAATGACATGTATAACCTTCCAATTTCAAGTCTTCTTTTTAACTTAAATTCTCCTTGAGGAAAAAAAATCAGTATATCAACATAAATTAATTAGTTTGTTTAACTATAATTTCTCTTCTATAAAAGCCTCCTTGAAGTGACAATCATAAAGGGATTTTAGGAGACAATCTTGCCTTATACTTATTTCAGATTCACAATATGGCTCATCTGATGAAACGATTTTTAAAATTTAAATTGACCTTAACTTTATTATACCATAAGTAGCTGTGCCAGCCAAATCTTAAATCATGTCCCTCCAGTTCCATTAACCTCCTATTTCTCAAAGTCACTCACTCCAAACGAAAAGCTACAAAATATAATTTGAAGTCTTACAATTCTAAACCCTTGTTTCTTTGGCATCCTGCAGCAGTTTCCATTTAATTCTTAATTTCGTGCCTTGGCAGACAAATTTGGACATATCCTTTTGCCACTGCATAAGTAGTACATCAGTCATCAGTTAGTACTGCCATTGTCTGAAATAAAAATAACATTCTCAGCAAAACAATCATCTTAATCATAGGAATTATTATTCCCAACAATGACATTGCTGACGGAAGAGAATATTTGTAGCTCAGGGTTGAACCGTGGGGTCCTTGGTGCTCTCTGAGCTTGCTGGTTTTCCTACAGATGTTTCATTACCAAACTAGGTAATATCATCAATCCCAGATAAGAAGATAATGATTTATCTTCTGTAGAAAGGCAAATTTCTGACTTATTACCAGAACTTTCTCCTTTAGAGAAAAAAGTCCAGTGACCCAGAGTGGTTGTCAGCTCTTGGTTGAACATATTTGCTTTACACCAGAGGTTTTCAAACTTGGCAACTTTAAGACTTGTGGACTTCAACTCCCAGAATTCTCCAGCCGGCTGGAGAATTCTGGGAGTTGAAGTCCACAAGTCTTAAAGTTGCCAAGTTTGAAGACCTCTGCTTTACACCATCTATCAAGGCTTTTTAAAATTCATTTTCAGCAGCAAGCGGTAGCCTCAATACTCACTGGCAACATTATGGTTCCTTGTGCTTTGTAATCCAGATTTTAGTACTGGATTTTTAAATGTGACGTGAACATCCTTAAAATAGCCATAGCACTTAGACTTATACACCACTTCACACTGCTTTACAGCCCTAATCGGTTTACAGAGTCAGCATATTGCCCCCAACAATCTGGGTCCTCATTTCACCCACCTCGGAAGGCTGGAAGGCTGAGTCAACCTTGAGCCTGGTGAGATTCGAACTGCCAAATTGCAGGCAGCCGGCAGGCAGCAGAAGTAGCCTGCAGTACTGCACTCTAACCACTGCACCACTGTGGGAAGGAAAGGAAGGAAGGAAGGAAGGAAGGAAGGAAGGAAGGAAGGAAGGAAGGAAAATAGCACTTAGACTTATATACCGCTTTACAGTGCTTTACAGCCCTCTCTAA
>QLTV01000588.1:1408193-1432625 GCA_003457575.1 Thermophis baileyi | reverse complement strand
CTGAGCCATACTTTTTTTTTTTTTTTTACAATTTCCCAGTCCTCACAGTGCATGCATAAGGGCATATAAGACACTCCAGCAGCATGTCAAGATACCAGGGGTGGGTTCCTCCTGGTTCATACTGGATCGCCCAACCGTTAGCGACCTGCTGGTGACGTCACGGATCCGGTTCGGTTGGTGCCGGTCCGTGGGCGCCGCCATCTTTTTTTGGGAATTTTTAGTGAATTTTTTTACTGTTTGGAAGGTTTTTCCTGTTCTGCCGCTTGAAAAAGGGCCCTCCCACCCGCCCCTGCGTTTAAACTGACCTTTATTCCTTCTGCCAGAAGCACAGCTGATCAGCTCCTCAGCTGTGTTTCGGGCTGATTGAAGCTACTGAGCATGTGCGGAAGCCAAATTGTCCGAGGGAACGCGCGCACGCACGCGCGAGCAGAGGGAGCCCGCGCGCGCAAAACATCGCGATGCGAACCAGTGAGGAAGTTAAGTGGAACCCACCCCTGCTCGGAAGGATGGAAGGCTGAGTCAACCTTGAGCCTGGTGAGTATCGAACTCCTGGTTGTAGGCAGTGAGTTATCCTGCAGTACTGCATTCTGACCACTGCGCCCCCATGGTGTGAAATATTCCATCGTGGATTAAATTTTGACAATCTTCTCTTCCTCCCACGCTAAGGCCTCTTTCTATACAGGTGGTCCTCCACTCTCAACCACAATTGGGGGCCAGAATTTCCTTTGCTAAGTAAGACAGTTGTTAAATGACCCGTGTCCAATTTTACAACCCTTTTTGCTACGGTTGTTCAGGGAGTCACTGAAGTTACTAAGTGAATCATGTAATTCTTAAGCCAATGTGGTGTCCCCTCCTTGACTTAGCTTTTTGGGAAGCCAGCTGGCAAGTTGGTGGCCACATGACCCTGGGATGTTGCAACCATAATAAATACATTCAGTTGCCAAGCACTCCAATTTTGATCCTGTGACTTGGGGGATACTGCAGCAGTCATAAGTGTGAGGACCAGTCATAAGTCTCTTTTTGTAGTGCTACTATAACTTGAAATGGTCACTATATGAATGGTTGTAAATCAAGGACTACCTGTAGCCCAGAAATAGCTAGATGTACCCCACAATGTTTTCCATACATATAGACCAGGGCAGGGGTGGGTTCTGGATCCTTTTGCTGCAGGTTCGCTCAGGGTTGCGCTGTGCACGCGCACGCACCTGCAGCAATAAAAAAAAAATAGCTTCTGCGCATGCGCAGAAGCAAAATCCAAGATGGCGGCGCCCACGGAGACACCGACAGAACCGGCTCCGTGATGTCATCGCCGAGTTACTAACGGTTCTAAAGAACCAGATAGAACCGGTAAGAACCCACCTCTGGACCAGGAGTGTCAAACTCAATTTCATTGAGGGCCGCATCAGGGCTGTGGTTCACCTTGGGGGGCCGGGAAGGCGTGGCCGACTGGGTAGGCGTGGCCGACTGGGTGGGCGTGGCCAGCTTGACACCACTCCCCAAACTGCTGGCATGTTTCCTCTTTGCATTGGGTAGACTGGGCCAAAGCCATGCCACACGGGCTGGCTCCTTACATTTTCCAGGACAGCCCCGTGGGCCGGATCTGACCACATCGCGAGCCGAATCCGGCCCGTGGGCCTTGTGTTTGACAGCCCTGATATAGACTATTTTCATAATACTGCAGATGCTTGTTCATTTGTTAAAGCTAATTTTCTTTAGGATTACTTCATTCTAGTCATGTTTGAATCACTGTCTTACTTAGCACCTGCCTCATTTCAGTCTCCAATTCTGTCAGCTTTCGTATTTTCATTTTGCTTTATTCCGAAATGATTTTACAGTTGCTTTAAACTACTTGGAATTTTCTATCATAAAACCCAGCAAACCAACAATCCATTATTACCTTTTAAAATTACCTTTAATGAGTAAACTTATTAGCTAGAAATAATTTTTTATGATTCAGTATTAACTGTTTGCTTCTGAAAGTGGTACAGTTATGTTTGTTAGTGGTTTGAAGCGCAAGATGAAACACACAATTTCCTGGCAGAGGACTAGATTAGATGAAATGGATAACAAGTTATTTTAAAATAAACGTTTAAAGGAGGTATAACACTCCTCTGCAGGAATGGAAGTGTTTCTATTATATCCTTCGCCAATTAAAAAAAGGTGAATAGGAAGACATACTGTATGTTTTCAAAAATATTCTTTGCAAGAAAGATTGTAGACAAGAAACAATCAGAGACAATAGAGGGTTGGACTAGAAAACCTCCAAAGTCCCTTCCAGCCCTATGATTCTATGAATAGTCTTTCCTGGCTAGAAGCATGGCTGGATGAGGAATTGTGGGCGTTGAAGTCCCCACATCTTAAAGATGCCAAGGTTGAAAAACACTTCTGTACAGGTAAGTCCTCAACTTATGACCACAATTGAGCCCAAAATTTATGTTGATAAGTGAAAAATTTGTTAAGTGAGTTTTGTCCCATTTTACGACTTTTCTTGTCACGTTTGTTAAGTCAATCACTGCAGTTGTTAAATTAGTGACACGATTGTTAAGCGAATCCAGGGGTGGGCTGCTGGGGGTTCGGGAGAACCTCTAGCTAAGATTCTGTTCAGTTCGGAAAACCCCCAAATCCCACTCATGGCTGGCCCCGCCCCGCCCACCCCACCCCTCCCAGGAGTCCCCACGCGGCCCGTTTTGGATGCCAGATAAGTGCAGGGAGCGTGCGGAGGCTCGGGGAGGGTGAAAAACGGGCCTACCGGAAGTTCGGGAAGGCCAGAAACAGGCCCGTTTCCGGCCTCCAGAGGGCCTCCGGAGCCTGGGGAGGCCATTTTCGCCCTTCCGGAGGCTCGAGGAAAGCCTCTGGAGCCCAGGGAGGGCAAACACACACACACACCGCCGCCGTGGTGCAGGAGGCTGACTAGGCTACGCCCACCATGGCCACGCCCACCCAGCAACCGGGCAGAGAACCCCTTGCTAAAATTTGTGAAGCCCACCCCTGAGTGAATCTGGCTTCCCCATTGATTTTGCTTGTCAGAAGGTCGCAAAAGGGGATCCCAGGACTCCAGGACATCTTCATAAATGTGAGTCAGTTGTCAAGCATCCAAATGTAAATCACATGACCACAGGGATGTTGCAATGGTCATAAGTGTGAAAAATGATCATACGTCATCAGTGCCGTTGTTAACTTTGAACGGTCACTAAGCGAACTGTTGAAAGTTGAGGACTACCTGTAGCTGGTCTTCTGTATCAACTGCTAAAGATTCATGTATTTGTGCTATACCCATAGCCTTCTTTCCGTATACAAATTTGTGTTTTTCAAAGCTTTAAGGGGAAAAAAAAAAGCAAGCTCCCAGATATTGTCTCATCCATCCCTGACATTTTTTATACTTATATGTACCAGTTCATGTCATTCATGTCATTTTCCCATTACATGGAAAAAGGTCCGAAAAATCCTTTGTGGTGGTAGCAAGAACACGAGCATATTGTGAGACCTAGTTAGCTAGTTAGCAATAGCCATAGCATTTAGACTTATATACTGCTTTACAGTGCTTTACAGCCCTCTCTAAGCGGTTTACAGATCAGCCTCTTGCCCCCAACAATCTGGGTCCTCATTTTACCCACCTCGGAAGGATGGAAGGCTGAGACCACCTTGAGCCTGATGAAATTCGAACTGCTTGCAGTCGGTAGAAATAACCTGCAATACTGCAATCTAACCACTGCGCCACCATGGCTCCTAAGTAACTCTATAGATAATAGCACTTAGACTTATATTCACAGTGCTTCACAGTGCTTTACAGCCTTCTCTAAGCGGTTTACAGAGTCAGTATATTGCCCCCAACAATCTGGGTCCTCATTTTACCGACCTCAGAAGGATGGAAGGCAGAGGTGGGTTTCAGCAGGTTCTGACAAGTTCTGGAGAACCGGTAGCGGAAATTTTGAGTAGTTCGGAGAACCGGTAAATACCACCAATGACTGGCCCCGCCCCCATCTATTCTCTGCTTCCTGAGTCCCAGCTGATCGGGAGGAAATGGGGATTTTGCAGTAACCTTCCCCTGGAGTGGGGAGGAAATGGAGATTTTGCAGTATCCTTCCCCTGCCACGCCCACCAAGCCATGCCCACCAAGCCACACCACGCCTACCAAGCCATGCCCACAGAACCGGTAGTAAAAAAATTTGAATCCCACCACTGATGGAAGGCTGAGTCAACCTTGATCCTGGTGAGATTTGAACTGCCAAACTGTAGGCAGCTGGCAGTCAGCAGAAGTAGCCTGCAGTACTGCATTCTAACCACTGCGCCACCGTGACTCACAATCTATGGAGCAACCTTCTAATCAACCATCCATGGTGATTGCAATGGGTGCAAAGCTGGGAATTGTGGGAGAACATCTGGAGAGCCCTACGGAAGGAAAGGCTACTTCGTGCTTTGGGGCGCTGTTGATTTATGTTGGTGAATGTTGTTTCTACCTGAGCACTTCTGCCTTCATCAGAACATCTCAGCTCATAGTATGACTCTAAACTGAGAGACTCCTGGAAGTCATGCTTTGGACCAGAGGTCTTCAAACTTGGCAACTTTAAGACTTGTGGACTTCAACTCCCAGAATTCTCCAGCCAGCATCTTCTGGGAGTTGAAGTCCACAAGTCTTAAAGTTGCCAAGTTTGAGGACCCCTGCTTTGGACTGTCCTTGCATCGCCTTCATCTTGTTAGCTTCCTGGAACTGAGCCCGTCTCTTAATGAATTTACCTCTCCCATCTCTTAATGAATTTTCTTCCATTTTGGGGCCTCTTAAAGATTGCTGCACTTTGAAGAACCTGCTCACATCCCAGCCCTGGGTGTCCTTTCGTTCTCTTTTTTTAAAAAAACAGTATCGTCCTTGCCCTGGAGCTTCTGCTCTTCTCTATGCCTTCCTCGGTTCTTTGCTAATTCCCAGGCTGCTTTCTTCCCAGCCCTTCCTGTAAGCACTTGGCCCATGGCGTCATCTGTTCCCCACTTTAGTAGGTGGGTCCTTTTAATTAGAGATCTGCAAACTAACGAGGGAATTGCTCTCTGCGGAGATGCAAAATTAGCTTCCCTGGCTTCTGCCTGAGACCCTCAGGAAGGAGAAAGGAAGGGATCCTCGCATGGTGGATTGGAAATTGTGTAGATCGGGGGTTTGCCCTCCAGGTGTGTTGGGAACAAAATGTACATTGTATAAATCATGGGAGGTGTAATTCAGAAGCATCTGGAGAACATCAGGTTGGGGGATTCAAATCAGGGGTGGGTTCTAACTTAACTCGCTGCCGGTTCGCTTCCTCCCGTGCCGCATGGCTGCGCGTGCATTGCGCACTGCACTGTGCCGCCGCGTGCGCGTGCATGCGCAGTGCCGAAAATCCGCAAAAAAAAAATCCACCCCCAAAAAGCTGAAAACAAGATGGCGGTGCATGTGCAGTGCCGGGGACTCGGCTTCTGCGCATGCGCAGAAGAAAAAAAAATAGTAACCCCCCCCAAAAAATCCCCCCCCCAAAAAAATTCCAAAAAAAAGATGGCGGCGTCCACGGACCGGCACTGACAGAACCAGCTCCGTGACGTCATTAGTGGTTTGCTACTGCTTCTATAGAACCGATGCGGACCAGGAGGAACCCACCTCTGATTCAAATGTCCTGAATGAACCTAATGGTAAAACCTTCGGTTTTATTTTTCTACCCCACAATCTACAACAGGGGTGTCAAACACAAGGTCCGCGGCCGGATCTGGCCTGCGGGGTACTTAGATCTGGCCCGCGGCGCCACCCTGGAAACAGCGAAGGACCGGCCCGCGGTGCTTCTGCCAGCGAGAACAGAGCTCGGGAGTGCCGCATGCGGCCTTCCTGAGCTCTTTTCGCTGGCAGAGGGTTGCAGGAGGCCATGGCAGCCAAAAATGGAGCTCGGGAGCCCGTTTTTGCTGGCAGAGCGCTCGGGCCACCACAGGCACCCCCGACATGAATGACGTTGAGCTGGCCTCACCCACCATGGTCACGGCCCCCCGCCCCCCCCCCCGGAGGTTAAACACAACCCTGATGCGGCCCTCAGTGAAATTGAGTTTGACACCCCTGAGCTACAAGGTGGTATCTTCCAGATATGTTCAGAATACTCAACCTACTTATCTTTGGTGTAAACCATTGCTCCTAATCTTGTTTGATACAATGAACATTGCACATTTATTGTCAATTTCCTATCCCTATCACTTACCTGTTTCTTTTTTAATTCATATAATGGTCAAGTGAGTAAACCCCACTGAATTGTAGGACAAAACAGCAAGTTTCCTAAATTCTTAGGAATTTGTTTTCTAAATTCTTAGTATTCTGCAGGAACCTGGAATTCAAAGCAGGAGACAAGGCAGACTTCCAGAAGCCAGGAAATGACTGACACTGAATTCAGTTTCACTTACCTGTTATCCTGATTCATGCACATTTGTTAAGATTATATGAATCTTTTTGAAGGAATGATTTGGTTGAGTTGCCTCTTGGAATGAATCATAGAGCATTGATTCTTTTGAAGTGTCAAAAGTATTTCTTTTCTATCAAATTGACTCCATTTCTGCACTATCTCCGACTTTCCCTTAACCATTAACATAATCCACAACTGATCAAGACTAAAAACAACTGTTGAAGCAAAGATAAATACATTTTTTGCAGGAGAACACTAAATGGCGTCTCCACTAAATAATTGACAGCCGAGCCGAAACTGATTAAATCAAGTAAAAATAGCAAACAGGGAAATCCTTTGCTCAAACTTCCTTGAACTTACAAATGAGTTACCTAGACATAACCCACACATCAAAGAGGAAAGCCTGTAAATATAGTAAATTTAATTAAAATATCTTTCCCCACTGAAGTTACTCCTTCTTTGAATTAGACAGCACATAAGGCATGTACACACTCATATCTTATACCCCGACAAAGACTACCTTCCCTATAAATATTTCTAGCCTCCGTACCAGCGGTGGGATTCACATATTCTTACCACCGGTTCGCCGCACGCACACACGCTCGCTTCACACACACCCATGCACACTCGCTTCATGCTCACGCTCACTTCATGTGCACGCTTGATTCACGTGTGTGCCTTCCGTGCATGTACCCGGCCTTCCGCGCATGCGCTTTACTCGAGCACACACCTTCCATGCATGCGCCCAGCCTCGAAAACGTGGCTAAATAGGATGGCATTACGTCCAGGCGGGCCCACCCGCAGTCGCCGCTACCGGTTCGTCTGAACCGGTCCGAACCGGCTGAATATCACCTCTGCTCCGTACCCCCATTTGTAGCTCCCTTTCAAGAGTAGATTCCTTGCTCTTGAAAATAAACTACCTCCTTTCCTCACAAACAGTGTGAGTGAGTGAGTGAGTGAGTGAATGAGAGAGGGGGGTCTCTGTGGTTACTCCTTTGGTTTCTACACATTTTTATAGTGACAAAAATGATATTTACTGTGTTCTAAAGCGAAAGAAGCCCATCATTTAAAAAGCAGCAAGAAGCAGGTATCTCACCTTGTGTCTGCATACATTTTTAATATTACTGTGCAACTACAAGGATTTTAAGCCGGCAAAAAATCACAACAAACCTGTAATGAATAGCCAAGGAAAGCATTCTGCAAAGATCTTGCTATTTGTAATCTTGTTCCATTTGGATCTTGGAAAGCTGTCCAAGGGTCTCTGAAGGTCAAAGATTTCTGCCAATGCATCTAGTCCTCATGAGAATTGATAGTTATATTTTTCTTCTGAGGACATGGTCATAGATAACCACTTGCAAGTAGAGGTCTGTTTTGATTGGAATCCGTGTTGTGTTGTCTCCAGGAAATGCCTAAGAACCAAATATTAGCCATCATCAGACAGAGGTGGAGGTGAAAAAATAAGATCAATCCCAAACATATAGCTATGTTCTCATAACATAATGAACTAAAAACTAGCAAATCACATTATAGCATGGGTGTCAAAGCAAACTCGATTTCATTCACATCAGGGTTGTGTTTGACCGTGAGGGGCTGGGGTGGGTGAGGCCAGGGTGGGCGTGGCCAGCTCGACATCATTCAAGTCAGGGACACCTGTGGTAGCCAAGTGCTAAGGCAGGACTTCCCTCAGACCCTCCCTCCCTCTCATTATAATTTCCCTTCCTTCCTTCCTTCCTTCCTTCCTTCCTTCCTTCCTTCCTTCCTTCCTTCCTTCCTTCCTTCCTTCCCCTNNAGGCTGCCTTCCTTCCTTCCTTCCTTCCTTCCTTCCTTCCTACCTTCCCTCCTTCCTTCCTTCCGTCCTTCCTTCCTTCCTTCCTTCCTTCCTTTTTTCTTCCCCTTTCATTCTCCTTTCTTCTTCCTTCCCCTCTTTTCTTCTTTTTCCTTCCTTGCTCTCTTCCCATCTTTTTCTTTTTCTTTCCTCTTTCCCTTTCTCCTTTCCTGTCCCTTCTTGGATGCTCAAATGCAAAAGGGGAAACATTTCTCCTTTTGTTTTGTTTTTAGTTTTCTAGCCCTCTACCAGCAAAAACAGAGCCCAGGGGGGCCGCGCACATTTTCGCTGGCGGAGGCAGCTGGTCCTTCGCTGTTTCCAGGGCAGCCCCGTGGGCCAGATTTAAGCACCCCCAGCTCACAGGGCTTGAGTTTGACACCCCTGCATTATAGTATCATGCAAATCTGGTTCATATAAGCTTGTAACTAGTATCTGTACAAACTTAGAAAACTTGAGTAAAGAACATGGGTTAGTATGTCGTGCAAACACAGCCCTTCTTAGATTAGATGACCCTAGAATTCATTGCAATCTTAGATAATCTTTCCTACCCAAAGTAGTCATTTTTGCAAATCTTGTGGGAGAGCCAATCATGAAAAATCTTCACACAATTCAAGAAGCCAAGTTTTCGTTTATGATATCTCTTGCATGCATGATGTACCTTTCTAGGAATATTCTGATTGTCAGAAGTGCAACTGACAAGGTGGTAAAGCATTTGTACATACAGACATCAAGAAATGAATCTGATTTGACAGCATATAACATTCATACTTTTTAAGTACCGCAAACTTTTTGTATGAACGTTATGTCACATAGACTTTGGGAGCTGGGCAGCATACAAGTTTAATAAAATGATGATGATGATTCTCGACCTCATTAGACTTCACATAGCAGTACAAATGAGGAAAGGCCATCTCATTTTTAAATCCTTCCTACCCCATTTGATCAATCTCCATTAGTGTTTCTCAATTTTCATGTTGGCTGAGGAACTCAGGGAGTTGAAGTTCACAACTCTTAAAGTTGCCATCGCCTTAAAGCAGCAAGACTATTGTATGCACAAAAATGGAAAGACACTTCGATTCCCACCATGGATGAATGGCTGTAGAAGTTGATGGAGTTGGCTGAAATGGCAAAACTGACTATTTTGATTAAAGAAAAGAACACAAGTACTTTTGTTTCCACATGGAGACCGCTTCTGAACTTCGTACTTGATGTGGAAAAGAATGAAAATCTGACTTTGGGTTTTACCGATTAGACTGATAGATCTTTATAGAAATCGCTTGTTCATATTATTATGAAAAAGCAAAAAGTTGTGATTTGATGTTAATGCCTTATTTTACTGTAACAGAGAGAGCGGAAGTCAATGCTTCTTTTTCTTTTTCTTTCTTATCTTTCTTCACTTCTCTTCCCCCCCCACTGCTTTCCTATTTATTTTGCATTTTGCATTTTGTATTATTTTGTATTTTGTATTTTATTTTATTGTATATTGTATTGTATTGTATTGCATTGCATTGCATTGCATTGCATTGTTTTTTCAAAACATTCTTAAAGATCCATCTCATCTTGGGCACCCTTTTTTTGAACTATTACCATCAGTAGTGGGTTTCACTTACCTTCGCTACCGGTTCGGAACTGTGAACGTGCGTGCGCAGAACCTTCTGCGCATGCGCAGATCATCTGCGATGACGTCTGGGCGGAGTCTCCCGCCACCGCCGCTACCGGTTCGTCTGAACCGGGGCGAACCGGTAGCAACCCACCACTGATTACCATCTGGCAGAAGGTACAGGTTAATAAAAACAAGGACAAATAGGCTGAAAAACAGCTTCTATCCCAGAGCAGTAACTATATTGAATTCTACTGTATAATGCAATATTAATGCAATATCAGGGGTTTTCAATTCAATTGTATAGAATGCGAAGGATGTGTGTTTGTGTTTTATTTTTTATAGTTATAATGTACACTGAAGATGGCATTTAATTTCATTGTATGAGGTGCAATGACAATAAAGTAAACTAAAACTAAAACTTTATAATACTTTATAATTCAATAAAAAATGTTGACCTATTAAGAGTTTGTCATTGCCTCCTTCCTAGAACTGAAGAAGAGTGATTGGCCCAGTGTCACCTAGCTGGCTTCATGCCTAAGGTGGAACTAGAATTCATGATCTTCCAGTTTCTAGCCAGGTGCCTTTAACCACTCACTGAACAGGTTCTTTTACCTCATATTAAGGCAGTGCTTCTCAATTATTTTCTGTTACGCCCCCCCTAGGAAGAAGTAAACATTTTGCGCCCCCCAACTCTCCGCCGCGACTGTTCTTCCTTCTTAACTTTCCTTTCCTTTCCTTTCCTTTCCTTTCCTTTCCTTTCCTTTCCTTTCCTTTCCTTTCCTTTCCTCTTCCTTCCTTCCTTCCCTCCCTCCCTCCCTCCCTCTTCTTTCTTTCTTTCTTTCTTTCTTTCTTTCTTTCTTTCTTTCTTTCTTTCTTTCTTTCTTTCTTTCTTTCTTTCTTTCTTTCTTTCTTTCTTTCTTTCTTCTTTCTTTCTTTCTTTCTTTCTTTCTTTCTTTCTTTCTTTCTTTCTTTCTTTCTCTTTCTCTCTTCTGGCGGCGGGAGAAGGAAGAAAGTGCTCTGGGAGGGCGGGTGGCCCAGCCCGGCAGCGGCGCGTCCCCTGTCATGTGCCGTTCTGGAGCGCCGTTGCCGCCACCGCCACCCCTCTCGCCTGCCTGGCTTCAGCACCGGGACCAGCAAAGAAGCGCGGTTGAGCGGGGCCGGGGCGTTAGTGCGGGAGCAGTGAGGAGTTCAAGGCAAGCGGCGGTTCGTCTTTGTGCGCGGAGTGCAGCTCGGCTCTGTTTGGCTTGGGCTGCTCCTGCGCCGGGGCCAGAGGGGGCTTGTGGGCTGGACCCTGCCGGCCCGCCAGTTTTTCGCTCACTGGGGAGGAGAAAAAGCGAAGGGCGCCCTGAGGTGTTTTTCCCCCACCCGGGCACGGGAAGAGGCGAAGGGCAGGGGTGGATTCTAACTTACCTCACTGCCGGTTGCTTCCTCCCGCGCCGCGTGGCTGCACTTCGTGGAAAAAAAAGTTGAAAACTGTTCCCTGGGGTCACACGCACCCCCTGGCATCGCTCCGAGCCCCCCCAGGGGGGCGCGCCCCACTATTTGAGAAGGACTGTATTAAGGTAAGGTTTGAGAAACCCTGGGTTATATGCAGTAGTGGGTTCTAAAACCTGTTGCTACTGGTTTGTCCGCGCGCTCATGCACATGCGCGATGCTTCTGCGCATGCACAGAAGCGTCCCGGGTGGGTGGGCGGAGCCTCCCGCCACCGCCGCTACCAGTTCTAAGAACCGGGCCAAACCGGGAGCAACCCATCATTGGTTATATGACTCTGCTCTCACCCAAACAATGGAAGGGAAATATTTCCTCACTTAGATAAGGACTCTGGATGCACTGAGGATCCTTGATTGATGATGGTCCTTTGTCCCTCACAACCATTTGAGAAATGTACAGTTTCCCATCACCTCTATACATCAGGAGATACAGTTGTGTTCAATCATTTCCATGCACACCACACAAAAGAGATCAGCAAAGTAATGCCTACGTCTTTAAAGTGTCCAGATTCTTTTGGGCTTTAATGCTTAAAGTATATATTTCACACAGCAAGAGAAGATCTGCTTATTCATTACAGATGTTCCACAGCTGCTGGAACTTAGACCGGTGACCCACTTTGAGTGCAACCAAATCCACTTTCTAGGTATGCATTTTTAAATGTCTCGCAAACCAATGCACTCATTTTGAATGTGTATAATTTGATATTTTGTACCGATGCTATTCATATGCAACCATCTTTTGTGGGAAGCACTTCAAAGAGACCATCATCCGAGAGTTGTTTCTGCACAAACCCAAACAAATTACTGCCTGGCTTACTCTGGGTTGGTTTGGTTTGACAGGAAGCAAAGCAATGGGTGTGTTTGTCATATTCAAACTCTGTTTCAGGACTTTTTAAAAGAGGGCAGTGAAGAATAACTGGATATGCTCCAATCGCAAGATAGGACCATTGTTCGTTATAGGGAAACCTCAATTCCTTGCAAGAGAGCAAAGAAACAACTCTACAAATGGATAGGCCCACTCAGCCTACCATGTCCCATTTTATTGGAAAAGTAGGCCTTTGCTTGGTAGACTCCCATTGTAAACTCTTGGTATGTAGACTATGTCATCCATGATTGAATTATTGCTTTGTTGTGGAGAAAAAAATGGTCTGAGCTCCATTTGTGAGTAACCTCATGTTGGCCACAATCTCTTGCATTGTTATCTCCTTTAGGAGAAAAAAAAATCATTGCTCAGCAGATAGTCCTACGTTTTCCACAAAGAAGGCCCAGGTTTGATTCTCCACCACCTTCAGGTAATAAGAAGGCCAATAATGTTGCGTAAAGACCTCTTATCTAGATAGAGTGAAAGCAAGATGGGACGTCACTGTCGTGCTAGCTAAACAATATAGGGCAGTGGTCTCCAACCTTGGCAACTTTAAGCCTGGCGGATTTCAACTCCCAGAATTCCCCAGCCAGCTGGCTGGAGAATTCTGGGAGTTGAAGTCCGCCAGGCTTAAAGTTGCCATGGTTAGAGACCCCTGATATAGGGCTAAGTCAACCCATAGTTTGACCTGGAAGAAAGTAACTTTCCAGAGCTGGCTCTGCCATTGGAAAGAAGTAGACAAATCAGCCAATTATAGGAGCTGGTGAGAGAAAGCTTCTGGATTCTCCTTGAGTTGGGGAACAGTAGAGTTGATTCAGAGCTTGTTTCAAGCTCTCTCCAGTAGCCCACATTTCTCCTAGATTTGATGGTGGGGCTATTTTGTTCCCTCAGTCAGCCAAACATCTTAGCTTCTCATCTGTAGCTTCGCATTTCCTAAGATCCCATTGAGGTAAAAAAACCCAAACTGTGGTAAAAGAAAGGGTGGGAACTCACATAATCTCACTTTCAGGCTAAATTATAGAGGCTAATTACACAGGACGGCAAATGACTTTTTTTCCAGTGTCATGTGAAAGCAGATGTGTTTTTAATTAGAAATGCAGTGTGTGGGAAAAGTTTTCGTTGGAACCCAAGTGTTTGAGATGGATCGTGGCCAATGTAAACATCCTTGAACCATGGCTTTAAATCAGAGACAAGGGCATGCCTTATCGCATGGAGCATTTGTTTCATTTGCATACAAGATGCTTTTAATTTTCGAGTGTATATAGGCATGCAGACATGTAAACGAACTAAAACAATAAAGACACCCTGAAATTAAGGTTGACTCCTGATGGCTGAATCCAAGCTTCTCTAACATATCTCAATGGCTGCATCTATCAAGCAAACCAAAGGGGCTTAGCACTCCCATAAAACATCTAAACCAGGGGTGTCAAACTCAAGGCCCAGGGGGCAGATCCGGCCCACGGGGTGCTTAGATCTGGCCCATGGGGCCGCCCTGGAAACAGCAAAGGACCGACCCGCGGTGCCTCTGCCAGCAAAAACGGAGCTCAGGAGGGCCGCGTTTTTGCTCCGTTTTCGCTGGCCGAGGGTTGCAAGAAGCCATCGCAGCCGAAAACGGAGCTCGGGAGCCCGTTTTCGCTGGCAGAGAGCTTGGGCCACCACAGGCTCCCCCGACACGAGTGATGTCGAGCTGGCCACGCTCACCCTGCCTGGTCCCCCAAAGTCAAACACAAGCCTGATGCAGCCCTCAATGAAATTGAGTTTGACACCCCTGATCTAAACCATCATCGCAATTATTAAACAATAATAGTAATGCAAATAAAATCCCAAATCCATAGCACTCATCCTCCATTCCATGATACACACACACTGATAGTTTTCAGCATCTTGCTCTCTGTGCAGAATAAGCCAGGGTTTCCTAATTTTTCTAATTTTCTAATCCCTAATTTTTCTAAGTACTAAGTACTTTACCAAGATGGAGGGTATTGCTTTTTTTTTCAGGCACTAAACTGGTCCACCAAAGGGGCCTCCAACAACGAATATTCACTCTGAGCTCTTTCTCATTGTATCTGAGGGATTTTTTTAGGGGGACGGGATGATTTTTGAGTGTGTCTTTCCCGAACACACATTTGGGCTGGCAGATTTGATTTTAATATATATTCTGCCTTTATTGTTTTTACAAATAACGTAGAAAACATATCCTACCTACCTTCCTCCTCCTATTTTCCCCACAACAACAATCCTGTGACTGAGAAAAAGTCATTGGCCCAAAGTCACCCAGCCAGTTTTCACAGCTAAGGTGGACTAGAACTCACAGTTCTAGCCTGGTGCTTAACCACTAGACCAAATTGGTCCCAAATACAAGATTCAAATACATACAGGTAGTTCCAGGGGTGGGTTCTAACTTACCTTGCCGCCGGTTCGCTTCCTCCCCTGCCGCGTGGCTGCGCCTCGTGGGCGCAGTGCCGAAAATTTTAAAAAAATTCCAAAAAAAGAGAGCCAAAAACAAGATGGCAGCACATGTGCAGTGCCGGCAACTCGGCTTCTGTGCATGCGCAGAAGGAAAAAAAAATAAAAAAATATCTAAAAAAAAAATATCCAAAAAAAAGATGGCGGCATCCACGGACCGGCACCGACCAAACCGGCTCCGTGACGTCACCAGCGGGTTGCTACCGGTTCTGGCGAACCGGTCTGAACTGGTAAGAACCCACCTCTGGGTACTTCTCAATGTACGACCATAATTGAGCCCAAAATTTCTGCTGCTAAGTGAATTTTGCTCCATTTTACGACCTTTCGTGCCACAGTTGTTAAGTGAATCACTGCAGTTGTTAAGTTAGTAACACAGTTGTTAAGTGAATCTGGCTTCCCCATTAACTTTTGCCATAGGTTCGCCATCACGGGTATAGGGTCTCCTGCATGAGCAGGAGGTTGGCCTAGGAGACCTCCAAGGTCCCTTCCAACTCTGTTATTATATTATACTTCTCCCACCTGTCCTCCAGCGAACCTGATGCTATGTCATCGGCCTGAGCTGGGTAGCACCAAATCAAAAATGCACCCAAGTTTTCTCCCACCACAGCTAGTCCTCAAAGTACGACCACAATTGAGCCCAAAAATAATTGAGCCCAAAATTTCTGCTGCTAAGTGAATTTTGCTCCATTTTACGACCTTTCGTGCCACAGTTGTTAAGTGAATCACTGCAGTTGTTAAGTTAGTAACACAGTTGTTAAGTGAATCTGGCTTCCCCATTAACTTTGCTTGTCAGAAGTTCGCAAAAGCTGATCACATGACCCCGAAACACGGCAACTGTCATAAATATAAATCATTTGCCATGCTTCTGAATTTTGATCCTGTGACCATGATTAGGGCATGTCAATTTTTTTCAACTTCCAATTTCCAAACATTAGGGGTGCTCAAAAGGTATGACATGCCTTACTTGGGGATTGTAAAGATATTTGGAATACTTTAATATAATTTCGATGTGCCTGGTAAGTAACTACAGTACATCAATATCATAACTTTTTAACATTTTGTTTGTTTCATTTGCTGCAATGATTGTAAGTGTAAACAGCAGTCATAAGTCACTTTTTTCAGTGCCATTGTAGCTTTGAGTCACTAAATGAACTGTTGTAAGTCGAGAACTACTTCTTATACGGATTCAGAGGATTTTAAAAATTAATATACAATTGGGACCAGAAGTCTTCCTTCTGGAATTGATAGACAAATAAATAGTTGGAAAAAATCATGGAACTTTGTTCTTCTAACTGCAGTGAGATTATTGCATGCACAAAGATGGAAAGATCTGGCAATACCTACAATGGAGGAATGGTTGGTGAAGATGATAGAACTTGCTGAGATAGTCAAATTGATTTGTTTGATTAGAGAAAAGGCAATAGTCACATTTATGGCTGACTGGAAACCCTTTATGGACTTAAAACAGGGAAAAATGAATTTATGATTTACGGTTTTGATGATTAGATAGGATATACGGTATATTTTACAAAGAAGACAGTCATGCTGGAAATTTAATCAAAGAGGTAAATTTATAATTATATCTGCTATAATAGGATAGGAAGCTACTTTTCTTTTCTATTTGGCTTTCACTTTTTTCCTGTCTTGCACTTTTAGCTCTCTTTGCTATAAAGATGATAGGAAGTTTCTTCTCTGTATCTTTTTTCTTTTCTATTTTTCTTTCACTTTTTTTGTCTTGCACTTTTAGCCATCTTTGTGATTTCCTTCCTTCCTTCCTTCCTTCCTTCCTTCCTTCCTTCCTTCCTTCCTTCCTTTCTTCCTTTCTTTCTTTTTTTCTTTCTTTCTTTTTTTCCTTTCTTCCTTCCTTCCTTCCTTCCTTCCTTCCTTCCTTCCTTCCTTCCTTCCTTCCTTCCTTCCTTCCTTCCTTCCTTCCTTCCTTCCTTCCTTCCTTCCTTCCTTCCTTCCTTCCTTCCTCTATATTAGTTTGTATTCATTTTTTTAATTTTGTTTTTAAAACTTTAATAAAATTATGTATTAAAAGTATAAATTAAATTAAAATATTATATTTCCCCCATGCCATCACTCTGCTAAATAATTAATTCCTACAACACTGTCAAACTATTTAAAAAGGCAGTATTACCATCATTATTCTCATCTATTCTCATCATCTATTTTTATCTCATTTTTATCTCATTATTTTATAATAATAATTATCTCATTATTCTCAACATCTATTACCTATCTCCATATCTTCTTATGATTATAACTTTGTTGCTTATCACTATTGTTGTATGTACATTGAGAGCTTACGCACCGGAAACAAATTCCTTGTGTGTCTAACCACTCTTGGCCAATAAAGAATTCTATTTCTATTTCTAAAAATCTCTTGGAAAGAGGGAAACAGCTTCTGAGGAATAGCTTTTTTATGTAAAACCCTGCTGCAGTTGTAGTTTTACAGGGTTATGCAGGCAACAGTTGCACCTGGAGATGAGGCCTCTGTCTGTTCTCCCAGACCTTTTACTACTAGAACATCTGCTATGGGCAGGGATGGGCTTCAAAAATTTTAGCAAGGGATTCTCTGCTTGGTTGCTGGGTGGGCGTGGCCATGGTGGGCGTGGCCTAGTCGGCCTCCCGCACCACGGGTGGGAGTGGCGTTTTTGCCCTCCCCAGGCTCCGGAGGCTTTCCTCGAGCCTCCGGGAGGGCGAAAACAGCCTCCCCAGGCTCTGGAGGCCCTCTGGAGGCCGGAAACGGTCCCATTTCTGGCCTTTCTGAACTTCCGGTAGGCCCGTTTTTCACCCTCCCTGAGGCTCCACATGCGCCCTGCACTTACCTGCATCCAAAATGGGCCGCGTGGGGACTCCTGGGAGGGGAGGGGTGGGGTGGGCGGGGCCAACCAGGAGTGGGATTTGGGGGTTCTCCAAACTGCACAGAATCTTAGCTAGAGGTTCTGCCGAACCCCTGCAAACCCCCAGCAGCCCATCCCTGGCTATGGGTCTAATATTCCTGATCTCTATTCAAATGTCAGGATTAGCAGGGCTTCAGCAGGGTTTTAACTCAAGGATTAACACCAGACAATAAATCAATAGGCAGTAAACAATAACTTCATCAAAGAATTATCAGAACTCAGACAAACAATCAAGCTATAAACAACAATCTAATCAAAGAATTATGATGGAGAAAACAACACCCTCAGCAGGACCAACTACTATATACCCGTGTTTCCCTGAAAATAAGACCCGTTCTTATTTTCTTTTGGGCCCCAAAATAAACACTAGGGCTTTTTTTCGGGGGGGGGGGTGTCTTATTTTTTCCCCATGTATGGGAGGCCCACTTCTGCTTGCTCACAGTGGGGTAGGAGGCCATTCTGTGTGCCAGTGCCACCACCGTGAGACGGGGATTGTGGAGCTGCCCCACGTGCCCTGCACCGGCTTACCACAGGCCCCCCACAGCCAGGCCATCCAGCAGTCCAGTTCAGCAGGACCATGCGTGGCCACTGGCCCACTTCTGCTTGCTCGTGGCCGCAACGGAGTAGGAGGCCGAGCGAAGCGCCGGTGCTGTGACCATGAGGCGAGGTGGAGGGGGTGGAGATGCCCCACATGCCCCGCACCGGCTTACCTCAGGGCCCCCACAGCCAGGCCATCCACATCCCGACACCTGTCTTGCCTCGCGGCTGCGGCACCAACACACCACTTGGCCTCTTGCTCCATTGTGGCCGCAATCAAGCACAAGAAGTGGGCTGGTGGCCATGTGGGCTCCTGCTGCACATGGCTGCCAGGGCTGCCGCTGCGAGGCAGGTGTCAGGGTGTGGATGGCCTGGCTGCGGGGACCGTGAGGTAAGCCTGTGTGGGGTGCATGGGGCAGCTCCACCACCACCCTGCCTCGCCTCGTGGCTGTGGCACCACGAGCAACCACACGGAATGGGTGGGCGGCCAGCTGCGCAGGCTCTTAAGTAGGGGTTATTTTGGGGTAGGGCTTATATTAGGCGCACACCTAAAACATGCTAGGGCTTATTTTCTGGATAGGGCTTATTTTCGGGGAAACAGGGTATAAACCCCACTTCCTTCTAGCACTGAAGATGTTACCTAGTCAGATAACTAGCCATCTGCAAGCACAATCAAGAACAACTTAAATCGGTTTTCACTGTCAGGCTTGTGTTTTAGATTCTAAGCCCACATATCTGGTTAGTTTCTCTTTCCAAAGAAGGCCCTTACTCACTTCCATTAGTCTAACACAAACTTGTTTAGGATTGTACGTAGCCTTGGGTTTGATATCATTCACGTGTAGTGTCCAGTTTAGGTTTGATAGGACGTCCAGGGCCAAGGATTCCTACCACCATCTTGCTCACCTTATTTGCATGATTGTTTAGATCAGGGGTCTCCAAACTTGGCAACTTTAAGACTTGCACACTTCCATTCCCAGAATTCCTCAGCCAGCATGCTGAGGAATAGCCTGGCTGGCTGGGGAATTTTGGGAGTGGAAGTCCACAAGTCTTAAGACTTAGAATAACTTTATTGTCACGTTGAATGTACACTAATCGGCATATATTAAAATGAAATTTCATTGCATACTGCTCTCAAAGGGTCTCCACCTCTAATATACACTACATAAACATGACAAAATAAATAAATACAAAATTATGCATATACCCACATATCTTATGATCCGGAGAAACAACACAGTCTAGTTCGGATGTATACATGTACATGGCGAGAGAAATGAATCTTGCGAGTTTACCAGACAGATGGCGTAGGGAACAAAGCTGTTACAGAATCTGGTAATCCTGCTAGAAATACTTTGAAACCTCCTCCCAGAGGGGAGCAACAGAAACAGACCGTGAAGTGGGTGTGTGGGGTCTCTAACAATGCTTCGAGCTCTAAGCACATAGCACTTATAAGCAGTATCCTGTATGACAGGAAGTGAGCTTCCTATAATCTTCTCGGCTGTCCTCACCACTCTCTGTATTGACTCTCTATCTGAGGCACTGCTGCCACCAAACCAAGTTTGGAGACTCCTGGAGATCTTTGGAGATCTCAAGAAGGGAACAACAGGTGTTTCTCCTTCTTAGCTGGCCCAAGCTTTCTTGTAAGTGGGGCAAGGACAAGGTTTTGCCTCTCCCTCAATCTCTCTGCGTTTGTTAGCCAATACACAGCTACAGGAAATGGCAGAGAAATAAACAGAGGTTTGGCGAGCAAGTCAAGCAGATACTTGGAGCCTTTGCCTAGAGCAACTGAAGCTTAGCGGGATCAGTTGCCAGATGCAAACCTTGAGGCTCTGCCTGAAGCTTGAGGATGGAATGCAAAATAAAATAAAATAATCACAGGCTTGCCGGCAGCTACACACAGCTTTGCAGGCCACAGGCAGGAAGTTGGCAGATCCAACATTTCCAAGTGGTTTCCTAAAGGTCACTCTGTGCTGCATGGCCGTAAAAACCAACTGTAAAATAGAGGAAAGTGGGATGTTTTCTCCAGGTGGAAACACTGGAGGCCACAAGTAGTCAAAGCAGCAGCTGCACCATCGTAGAACCCCATTTGCCTCACCAGTGTTGGAAGAAATATCCCGGTCCAGTTCCAAGCCGGGAGAAAGGCGCTGGAGACAAAATGGAGGATGGAGGCTGATTGGAAAGAGGGTCCATTTATTGATGAAGCAGAACCACTAAGCACGTCACGTGTGATTCTGGGTAGCTGACCACAAGGAGTTGAGGGTGAGGAGTTTTTATACCTTCTCTTGGGCTTTGCACTTGAGCTTCCTGTTCCTGTGCAAGAACATGTATTCTATTGGCTGTTGTCAGACTCCCATGGGGCCATGTACAAATCCCAGGAGTTTGTCTGAGCTACGTTTGGTTGAAGTTTGGGCTGCTGCAATGAAGGGGCTTGTTGGGCAATTCCTATTGTGGCTGAGGGCTAACCCTACCTTTGTTCAGACCTTGCTACAGGGAATTTTTGCCTATGAATAGAGCTATCTATCTCTTAAGTGCTGACATCTGCTGAGGGCTATTAAAGAAAAATGTGGGCTGCTTTCTGTCTCCAAGAGCACATTTCTCCCTTTAGAGAAATATAATATTCTGCCTTTTTAATATTTCATTCTTCTAGGAGAGGGGTGGGTGACAACTTTCTACACCAGATATATCTTTTCTTTCTTAAGTGGAATCAGGAGCAGATTTGAATGGTGGGTCCGGTTCTCCAGCCAATTGTACTTGGAGCTGTACTTGGATTTCCTGAGAACATCTGGACAACCTTTCCTGGCTGTAGGTTAGTCTTTTGTAACCTTGGCAAGATGTGAAGGTCAACTCTCAACATTCTCAGCAATGACCTACTAGTTGGGGTTCTAGACTATGCATCTAGACAAGAGGTCCCCAACCCCTGGTCCGTGGACTGGCACCAGTCTACGGCATGCCAGAGACCAGGCCGCGCAAACCATCCGCGGGATGCAGGCAGCATGCGAAACCACACCCCTTCCAGTCTGAAGAAAATCCTCTCCCCACAGAACCGGTGCCTGGTGCCCAAAAGGTTGGGGGGCCACTGATCTAGACTATGTTATCCAGTTGAGAATTGATCTACCAGACCTGAGCTCCATGAAGTCATATGACCATTGGGCCCCTAGAGTTCTCAGCATGCTTTTGCTGCCACCTAGTGAATATCTGGAGTTCTGCTGTCGAAGATCATATCTAACAAACTGAAATTCACAAGAAAAACCAAATGCATAGCAGAGGTGGGTTCCTCCCGGTTCGGACCGGTTTGCCCGAACCGGTAGCAACCTGCTGGTGACGTCACGGTGACATCACGGAGCCAGTTCGGTCGGTGCTGGTCCATGGACGCCGCCATCTTTTTTTTTTCTTCTGCACATGCGTAGAAGCCAAGTTTCCGGCACTGCTCATGCATCGCCATCTTGTTTTCGGCTTTTTGGGGGGGAATTTTTTTATTTTTTGGCACTGCGCATGCACGTGTGCGCAAAGCACGTGCGCGCCCACGCGGTGCACCAACGCGGTGGGGGAGGAAGCGAAACAGCAGCGAGGTAAGTTAGAACCCACCCCTGATGCATAGGTATAGAGTAGGTGGTACCTGGCTGAACAGCAGTAACTGTGAGAGGGATCTAGGAGTCCTAGTAGACAATCCCTTAAGTATGAGCCAGCAGTGTGTTGCAGCTGCCAAAAAAGCCAATGCAATCCTAGGCAGCATTAACAGAGGGATAGAATCAAGATCACGTGAAGTGTTAATACCACTGTATAATACGTAAGGCCACACTTGGAATACTTCCTCCATTTTTGGTATAAAAAAGATGTTGAGACTCTAGAAAAAGTGCAGAGAAAAGCAACAAAGAAGATTACTAAGTATGCTAACAAATGTTAGTTGCGAAGTTGTGCCCGACCCATCGCGACCCCATGGACAAGGTTCCTCCAGGCCTTCCTGTTCTCTACCATCCTCTGGAGTCCATTTAAACTCACACCGACTGCTTCAGTGACTCCATCCAGCCACCTCATTCTCTGTCGTCCCCTTCTTCTTTTGCCATCAATCTTTCCCAGCATTAGGCTCTTCTCCAGTGAGTCCTTCCTTCTCATTAGGTGGCCAAAGTATCTGAGTTTCATCTTCAGGATCTGGCCTTCTAAAGAGCAGTCAGGGTTGATCTCCTCTAGGACTGACCGGTTGGATCGCCTTGCAGTCCAAGGGACTCGCAGGAGTCTTCTCCAGCACCATAGTTCAAAGGCCTCAATGCTTTGGCACTCAGCCTTCCTTATGGTCCAACTTTCACAGCCATACATTGCAACTGGGAAAACCATAGCCTTGACTATACGCACTTTTGTTGGCAGGGTGATGTCTCTGCTTTTCAAGCATATATTCAAGATATATAAATATAATAGATGCTATTTTGTGTTGAGCAAACCTCTTCTGGAAAACAGCGAAAGAAACATCTGAAGAAGTGATGACTGCTGATTAATTGTGGATGCTTGATCAGAAGATGGAAGGAGATGGTCCAGGGATGATTGCCTATCTTGTCTACATTAAATTTAAGAATATTTTATCATAAAGATATATGAAGCATATATGAAGATATATGAACTTCATTACAGCATATCTTGGCATTGGTCAATGACAAACGTATTAGAGAGATAAAAACCATATGTGTCTCTGAGGCATAGATACACGAAGATAAACAATATGTTTGAAGGATCTAAAAAAAATATCTAAGGCAACATTATTACCTTGGGATCCACATTAATGATCTTCCTGTCCGACTTGTTCTTCAAGAGTAAGCCACATGCATTTTCTGCAATCACCTGGTAGTTTGGGCTTGAATTCATGCAGCAGAGGTTTCGGTCCCAGTTGTAGAAACTGTGGAAAGAAAAACAGAAACTATGCAAACTAACCGTTTAATGTAAGAAAAGCTCAAAGCAATTTGATCTCATTAGCTGGAGTTGTGTTGTTGAGGGCATTTCTTCCCCAGAAAGTTTTCAAAGTAGAAGCAAGGATGTCAGTTGCCGAACATCTCAAGAGTTGGTGACTCCTGCTCCTCTTTTGATAAGGGGTCTCCAAACTTGGCAACTTTAAGACTTGTGGATTTCAACTCCCAGAACTCCCGGTTGGGAAATTCTGTGAGTCGCAGTTCACGAGTCTTAAATTTGCCAAGTTTCGAGAATCCTGGATTAGAAAGGGAGCGAGGGGATAAGGACGTTATCTTGGTCTAGAGCAGGGGTCGGCAACCCGCGGCTCTGGAGCCGCAAACGGCTCTTTGGGCCCTCTGCTGTGGCTCCCTGTCTTCCTGGATGGCCCCGCCCCTCGCCCTCCCTCACCTGGCCTGAAAAGGTAAAGGCGACGGCAGGAATGGAGAAGCGGCCAGGACTGATTCTCTGGTGCTGGTTGAGGAACGATCGCCACCCCCGGTGGAGGGTTCCCTTCGGGCGACCCTCCTCCCCCTTTCGCGACTCCCTGGCTGGCTTGCCGGGGCCAGGAGGGTGTGCACGCGTGGGGAGACCATCCTCAAGCAAGCGCCAAAGCGCAGCAAAGCGCAGCAAAGGTGCACGCGGAGGACGGGCGGCCGCTCGCTTAAGGAAGGTCTTTGGACGCGGCTTCTCTCCTGCCCTAAGGATCTGGCCATCACCTTGCCATGTCCACCCCCCACAGCTCTTCGGCCAAGCGGGGAGGGCGTAAGCTCCAGCCCGAAGTGGCAGGAAGCGAAGGCTGCCTTACGCGCAAATGTGGCGCGAAAGCAGGTACAGGGCCGCTTCGCTCCTGCACTAAGGCTCCGGCAACCCCCCTCCCATTCCCCCTCCTTCTCCTCTCATGCGGTGGGGGCATGGCAAGGCGATGACGGAGCCTTAGGGCAGGAGTGAAGCCACGTCCAAAGACCTTTCTTAAGCGAGCAGCTGGTCGCACTCCGCGCGCACCCTCCTGGCCCCGCCACAGCCAGTCAGGGAGTCGGGAGAGGGGGAGGAGGGTCGCCCAAAGGAAGCCTCTGCTGGGGGTGGTGATCATTCCTCAGCAGAGAGAGAGAGAGAGAGAAGGGGAGGGAGAAAGAGAGAGATGGGAGAAAGAGAGATGGGAGAAAGAGAGAGATGAGGGAGGGAGAGGGAGGGAGAGAGAAAGAGAGCAATGAGAGAGGGAGTGAGAGAAATGGGAGAGGGAGAAAGAGAGATGGAGAGAGAGAGAGAAAGAGAGGGAAGAGAGAAAGATACCTGTATCCCACAGAAAAGAAAACATAGAGAGCCACAAAACCTGGGTAGGCGTGGCTGGGGGGTCGGTGGGAGGGAGCGACATTGAGTTGGCCACACCCACCCAGGCTTTGTGGCTCCCGGTG
>QLTV01000588.1:1395089-1406838 GCA_003457575.1 Thermophis baileyi | reverse complement strand
CCACCCGCCCGGATGCCGCCATTTGGGTTCTTTTACCCTCTGCGCATGCGCAAAGTGTTCTGCGCATGCGCAGAGGGTAAAAGAACCCAAATGGCGGTGTCCGGGTGGGTGGGCGAAGTCTCCCGCTTCTGTAGCTACCGGCTGTCCGGCGACCCGCAGGCACGGCCGAACCAGGAGCATTTCACCCCTGCAAGTGACGGTGGCACCAAGATGGCGGGCTAACGCGCGCGGCAACCCCTGTGAAATGGTCGTTCGACCCCCAAAGGGGTCGCGACCCACAGGTTGAGAACCGCTGCTGTAAGCAGTGGCTTATGGGAATGGCAGACATCATGGCACCCATTTCCCCATTTCTAAAAGAAGGAGAAGACATAGTTCCATGCTTTCCCCAAGATTCCTGAAGACCACGTACAGGTGGTCTTCGAATTACGGCCACAACTGAGCCCAAAATTTGTGTTGCTAAGCAAGACAGTTGTTAAGTGAATTTTGCCCCATTTGACAACCTTTCTTGCTGCAGTTGTTAAGTGAAGCATTGCACTTGTTAAGCTAGTAACGTGGTTGTTCAGTGAATCCGACTTCCCCGTTGACTTTGCATGTCGGAAGGTCGCAAAAGGTGGTCACATGACCCCAGGACACTGTAACCATCATAAATATGAGCCAGTTGCCAAGCAGCAGAATTTTGATCATGTGACCACAGGGATACTGCAACGGTCGTTAAGTGTGACAAACAATCATATATGCGGTTGTAACTTTGGTCACTAAACGAATGGTTGTAAGTTGAGGACTACCTGTATAATTGTAACATCCTTGTGCTAAATCAGCAACAAACTCAGCCCTCTAACCGCCGTACAACACTTCGCCCATCGATTTGAATCCTTTATTTTCATGTTCTTTTTCAGCATTCATTTTAACATTAACAGAGCCAAAATGTTTCAGGAGAAAAATATTTGCACAACGTCCTCCTGTCTCCTCCTCTTCATCCCAGAAATTAGAATAGAGCAGTGTTTCTCAAACTTGGCCACTTTGAGATGGGTGGACTTCAACTCCCAGCATTCCCCAGCCAGCCATGCTGGCTGGGGAATTCTGGGAGTTGAGGTCCACTCATCTTAAAGTGACCAAGGTTGAGAAACAGTGGAATAGAGAAAACAGAGCCACGGTGGTGCAGTGGTTAGAGTGCAGTACTGCAGGCTACTTCTGCTGATCACCGGCTGCCAGCAGTTTGGCAGATCGAATTTCACCAGGCTCAAGGTTGACTCAGCCTTCCATCCTTCCGAGGTGGGTAAAATGAGGACCCAGATTGTTGGGGGCAATATGCTGACTCTGTAAACCGCTTAGAGAGGGCTGTAAAGCACTGTGAAGCGGTATATAAGTCTAAGTGCTATTGCTATTGCTAGAATAGAGACTGTTAGTTTCTGTTCGCTCATTCCTGTACGCCTGCTCAGTTCTGCAGGAAGATTGAATGAGCAAACCCAAGAATGAATTGCAGGTGTCGTCTCTTTTCTGTTTATCTCTCACGCTACCTTGCAATTGCTTTCGCTCACTGCAGCAACTCAAGTAATGGACACGTTGCATTTGCAACTCGCCTGCCCTTGGAAGGAGTTGCTCTCCTTCGGTTGGACGAAAGGGAATCCGCTTCTGAGATCTCCCATAGGTGGAGCATGACATTCCTGTTCTTGCTTTGTTGCAAGATGTCCAAGGGTGTGCACCCTGCCCTGTCCCATTTTTCAGTGAATAATCATCTCTTCAATTATGTCCCAAGGAAAAGCTTTATGACATAATTCTTCCCATGAGGTCTGCTCAGGTCAGGAAATGGGGACACGGAGAGTGGCTTCAAAGGGAGAGGAAAATGAATCATAATTAAAACCATCACCGCTCCGTAGCAACAACAGGGCCTCCTCCACCACCTTCCACGAGAACGTCAGCTCAAAAACATCTCCCAGGTCCCTTCCAGCTCTATTCTATTCTGATTTCTGATTCTGATTTCAACCTCCTGTCCAAGGGTGGGATTGAAAATTTTTAGCAACCGGTTCTCTGCCCGGTTGCTGGGTGGGCGTGGCCATGGGGGCGTGGCCTACTCAGCCTCCTGCACCATGGTGGGAGGGTGGCGTTTTCGCCCTCCCCAGGCTCCAGAGGTTTTCCTCGAGCCTCCGGGAGGGGGAAAATGGTCTTCCCCGGGCTCCGGAGGCCCTCCGGAGGCCGGGAACGGGCCCGTTTCCGGACTTCCGGTTCTTCCAGTAGGCCTGTTTTTTGCCCTCCCCAGGCTCCGGAGGCTTTCCTCGAGCCTCCAGGAGGGCGAAAACGGCCTCCCCTGGGCTCTGGAGGCCCTCTGGAGGCTGGAAACGGGCCCGTTTCCGGACTTCCGGTAGGCCCATTTTTCGCCCTCCCAGAGCCTCCACGCGGGCCCTGCACTTACCTGGCATCCAAAATGGGCCACGTGGAGACTCCTGGGAGGGGAGGGGCGGGCGGGGTCAGACAGTCTTTGCAACTACCGGTTCGGCGAACCAGATGTAAAATTAACATCCGGTTCGCTTGAACCGGTCCGAACTGGCTGAATCCGACCCCTGCCTGTGCCCATCTTTTTCCCTTATAACCCTGGTCATCTAAACCCAAGTGAGACGTTGTGTTGCTTGATATTAGCATGACAAGTGATCAAGGTGGTCAGTGAACCCCTAAGAACATTGAAGAGGAACTTCTGGTTGTAAGGATTTGAGTTGGTCTCAATGACTTGAGAAAAGCCTCCACAGTTTCTCTGTTGCTCAAAATGAGTTTCATTCGGCTTCTGATTTCCCCCTGAGCAACTGAGCCAATTTAATGTCATCTGGATTACCACCGTGGCCAATGGCTATGGAGATTCTCAGTCATCCAGGTCATGGTTGTCCCAAAGGTGCATTTTTTTTCCAAGAGGCAACTGGACTTCCTTGTTTTTCTTTGAAGACGTTTCGCTTCTCATCCAAGAAGCTTCTTCAGCTCTGAGAAGAAACATTCTTTTACCGAGTCGTTAAGGCCACCTGGAGGTTTATCTGTGTCGTCTCATCCTGAAGCACAAATGGTTCCTGTAATCTGCAATTTTTCTGGAAATCTGTTCATGCTCCCGCACGTCATTCAAAGGGTCTTCCTCCCGAAGTGCGTAGCTAAATGTCTATGGAGATTCTCAGTCATCCAGGTCATGGTTGTCCCAAAGGTGATTTTTTTCAAAGGTGCAAATGATCAATGACTCTCTAAAAAGGATGCAAATGTCCAGCTGTCTGCAAGGAATACAAATCCTTCCATTCCCCACCATCTAGTCAGAGCTGAAGAAGCTTCTTGGAGGAGAAGCGAAACAACTTCAAAGGAAAACAAGGAAGTCCAGTTGCCTCTTGAATGGTACCTGTCTCAACAGTAGTAACTGTGAAAGGGATCTACGAATCCTAGTGGACCGCCACTTAAATATGAGCCAGCAATGTGCTGCAGCTGCCAAAAAAACCCCCAATGCAGTTCCACATCAACAAAAAGATAGCAACAAGATCACGAGAAGTGACTATACTGATTTATACTTAACTACTGAAGCCCCATTTGGAATATTGCATAAGGTTCTGCTCACCAGAATTAAAAAAAAAAAGATGTTGAGACCCTGGAAAGTGTGCAGAGAAAGAGCAACAACAAAGATGATAACGGGTCTACTGTAGAAGTTCAATTGTATGATGAACAATTTGAGGAAGCTAGGTATGTCCAGCCTATTGAAGGAAAGGTACTTGAAGGGCTGTCCCGTAGAAGAGGGGATTGACTTATTCTCCAAAGCACCAGAGGGCAGGACAAGAAGCAACGAGTGGAAGCTTGTTAAGTAAGGAGTAGAAGCAAGGAGAAATTTTCTGACAGTGAGAACAATGAATCAATGGCATAGCTTGTCTCAGAGTTGTGGGTGCTCCGTCACTGGATTGTTTTCAACAATAGACTGGACAAGACTTGAAATTTTGGGCTTAGACAACTTAGAACTACGTCGCCTTAGAACCGATCTAAATGTAGTTCATAAAATTATCTGCCACAATGTCCTACCTGTCAATGACTACTTCAGCTTCAACCACAACAATACACGAGCACACAATAGATACAAACTTAAGGTAAACCGCTCCAAACTCGACTGCAGAAAATATGACTTCAGCAACAGAGTGATCAATGCCTGGAATTCTCTACCTGACTCTGTGGTTTCTTCCCCAAACCCAAAAAACTTTAACCTTAGACTGTCTACTGTGGACCTCACCCCATTCCTAAGAGGTCTGTAAGGGGCGTGCATAAGTGCACCAGCGTGCCTACCGTCCCTGTCCTACTGTCCTATTGTCCTCATCTATCTGTATTCACCTTGATTATGTTTATGTTTATACCTATACCTGCTATCTTGTACATGTTTGACAAACAAACAAATAAAAATAATAAAATAAAAATAAATTTGATTGGGATGGCAAAAGGTCTCCTGCCTTGAGCAGCGGTTGGACTAGAAGACCTCCAAGGACCCTTCTAGTAGCCCTATGATTCTCTGTTCTAAGTGGAAGTGGAGAAGATAATGCATTCCATCTCTCTTAATCCTTGGCTGGCTAGAATAAGCCAGAGGAAATGATCTTGACATTCTTCTCTCTGCTTTTCCAAATAACATGCTTTTGTTAAGCATGGCAACAACCTCAACAATTCGTCTTACAAATAAAAATAGCATTCCTCTTGCAGCTGGACAGTGGGCACCGGTTAGGGCTGCATATTCCACATAGCTGACTGTCTACTGGAAGGCTACGAATTCATCTTAGAACAGTTGGAAAACCTAAAATCCTAATAAGAGGAAATTTACGCTACAGTTTTAACACATTTTTGGCATTCTTCACTGTCTACTGGATAACATTGCTTGCTCTTTATCTCAGGATGCTTTGAATGATTTCAAAGGCAGCTCTCATTTTATTAATCCAAATTAAGGTTGGGGCTTCTTAGGTTCGTAGGAAACAATTGGTGCTACAGAAACACTTGTTCATTTCGGAGAGAAAGTTAAATTATCCTGAACTACAAACATTGCACCGGCCAAAAAGTTAACAAAAAATAACTTAAAAAGAGAGACCCAAAGGTGCTTTTTTTCAAGAGGCAACTGGACTTCCTGCTTTTTTTTAAAAGACGTTTTGCTTCTCATCCGAGAGGCTTCTTCAGTTCTGACTGGATGGTGGATGAGACTGGAAGCTTCTTGGATGAGAAGCGAAACGTCTTCAAGGAAAAACCAGAAAGTCCAGTTACCTCTTGAAAAAGCAACTTTGGGACAACCGTGACCCGGATGAGTGAGAATCTCCATGGACACTTAAAAGAGAGACTAATAATTATTCCTCTATATTACAGGTAGTCTTTGACTTATGGCCACAATTGAGCTTAAAATTTTTGTTGCTAAGCAAGACAGTTGTGAAGTAAGTTTTGCCCCATTTTGCAACCTTTCTTGCCACATTTGTTAAGTGAGTCGCTGCAGTTATTCAGTTAGTAACACGGTTGTTAAGTAAACATGGCATCCCCTTGATTTTGTGATCACATGATCTTGGGATACTGCAACCGACATAAATACATGCCCATTGGCAAGCGTTCGGATTTTTTTTATATATATAATTTTATTTAAAGTTTTTTCTTTAACATCCATAAGTGCTTAGTGAACAGTGTATTGTCTGGGTCGATGTACTTTATACACAATACTAATAACAGTAACAATACTATTTAGGTATACATAATCATAATCTTTCAACTTCTAACATTTACGTATACATGGTAATTATAATATATTCTATATATAAATCAGGGGTGGGTTCTAACTTACCTCGCTGCCGGTTCGCTTCCTCCCGCGCCGTGTGGCCGCACCTCATGGGCGCGCATGCGCATGCGCAGTGCAGCTGAGGAGCGGATCAGCTATGCTTCGGGCGAAGGAATAAAGGTCAGTATAAACCCAGGGGCAGGAGGGAGGAGGGCCCACTTTCAAGCAGCAGAACAGGAAAAAACTTCCAAAAAGTAAAAAATTCAAAAAAATTCAAAAAAAAAAAAAAAGATGGCGGCGCCCACGGACTGGCACCGACCGAACCGGATCCGTGATGTCATCGTGACATCATCAGCGGGTCGCTACCAGTTCTGGCGAACTGGTCCGAACCGGGAGGAACCCACCTCTGATATAAGTATACATAATACTATTTTCCCAATTTCTACTTTCTACCTCTTTTTTCTAATCCTTAATGAAACAGCCACCATATTAAGAAGTATTCTATATCTATCCATCATCTCTTGCCCTTTTTAGAATTTCAGCTCTTATTGACTTTTTGATAAATCTCCCATGCTTGGGATTTTGTATCTCCTTACATCACTCTTACTTAATCTGAGTATTGGCCAAATACTTTCATACTGATGTTGAAAAATCTACATGGACATGCCTAGGAAGGAGAGCTTGTCTTGAAGAAAATCTGAGACCAACCTTCAAGTCTGTCACAGTCATATTTACTTTTTAAAACACATTTAATGTTCCGAATATACAACAAGGGGAATGATCAGCCTCTTCCAGTGGTGAAATCCTAATTTTTTTACTACCGGTTCTGTGGGCGTGGCTTGGTGGGTGTGACAGGGGAAGGATACTGCAAAATCCCCATTCCCTCCCCACTCCTAGGGGAAGGATACTGCAAAATCTCCATTCCCACCCCACTCTGGGGCCAGCCAGAGGTGGTATTTGTCGGTTCTCCGAACCAGGGGTGAAATCCAGCAGGTTCTGACAGGTTCTGGAGAACCGGTAGCGGAAATTTTGAGTAGTTCGGAGAACCGGCAAATACCACCTCTGGCTGGCCCCAGAGTGGGGTGGGAATGGAGATTTTGCAGTATCCTTCCCCTGCCATGCCCACCAGGCCACACCACACCCACCAAGCCACGCCCACAGAACCGGTAGTTAAAAAAAATGGATTTCACCACTGCTCCGAAGTATTCAAAATTTCCGCTACCGGTTCTCCAGAACCTGTCAGAACCTGCTGGATTTCACCCCTGCCCTCTTCTTCCTTCCTATTTGTTCGTTTTAGTCAACACTGGAGCACTTTGAATGTCTGCAGTGCCTGGACAAGAGAAGAATCAGAAACTAATTCACACGAGTGAGTATTGCTATTCAAACACCAGACTCATTTGCAAATTCTATTCCCAGCTGGGCATCTTATGATTCTTCGTTTGCTTATTCAAGTAACTGAATAAGGAAGAAATGCATCGATTGCTTTGCCAACGTGTCCCTCATTGCCAAATTAGTAAGTCTGCAAAATAAACATTAGTAAATTAGTGTGATTTAAATGCCCATTAAAACTCCCGGCTATATATCCCTTTAGAATACTGCAGAGAAATCCTACAGATTATGAGCGTTTGTAATGTACCACTAGGAATCCTTGATAAATTGGAACAGGTACAGCTCTATTCAAACTTTGGTTGTTCCCCAAACACTCTTGAGTTTGAGGAGAAATTAGAACAGAGAAGGAACACACCACACCTACTGTATCCTGAGCTTTTTAGAAAGCGGAAGAGATAATAAATGTGATGAAAGAATCTATGATACATGTGTGATGATACCTTTAGGGAGGTTGTCCATCTCTCCATCCATTCACCTCTCTCTCTCTCTCTCTCTCTCTCTCTCGTCTGTCCGTCTGTCCACCCATCCATCTTCTGCCCATCTCGCCACAAAGTGACTGTTTGTCTATCTGTCCATCCATCCATCCATCCATCCATCCATCCATCCATCCATCCATCCATCCATCCATCCATCCATTTTCTGCCCATCTTGCCATAAAGTGACTCTACTTACCTACCTACCTACCTGCCTGCCTGTCTGCCTACCTACATCTGTCTGTCTGTCTGTCTGTCTGTCTACTATCTATCTATCTATCTATCTATCTATCTATCTATCTATCTATCTATCTATCTATCTATCTATCTATCTATCTATCTATCTATCTATCTATGGGGGAGGGATAGAGATGGATAGACAGATGGCTAGCTATACACACACCCACATACCGTGCTGGGGAAATCCTACTTGACTTTCTGCCTCTCTCCTCATCTCTTGCATCAGGTGAGGAAGACATCCTTGGTTTCACTTCTCCAATTTTATCTCCTTCCCATCCCCTCATAAATACAACCAGATAAAAATGTTTCCTACAGCATATTGGGGTGTTATGGTTCAGTGGTTAAATAGCCCAAGTTTGAGACCTGAGTGCTGCACAATGGGTGAGCCCCTGTTACTTGCCCCAGTTCCTGCCCACCCAGCAGCACGAAAGCATGCAAATGCAAGTAGATAAATAGGTACCACTTTGTTAACAGTGTTCCATGCCCCTCGGCATATAGTTATGCTGGCTACATGACTACAGAAGTGTCTTCGGACAACGGTGGCTCTCTCAACGAAGAAACAGAGATGAACATGCCCCCCTTGGACATGACTGGACAGGGAAACCGTTAGCAGCAATAGCACTTAGACTTATATACCGCTTCACAGTGCTTTACAGCCCTCTCTAAGCAGTTTACAGAGTCAGCCTATTGCCCCCAACAATCTGGGTCCTCATTTTACTGATCTCGGAAGGATGGAAGGCTGAGTCAACCTTGAGCCGATCAGGATCGAACTGCCAAAATGTTGGCAGTCGGCAGTCAGCAGAATTAGCCTGCAATACTGCATTCTAACCACTGTGCCACCATGGCTATTACCTTAACATTTTACTAATTGCGAACCACCATGGAATGATAGCTCTTCAGATTGTGGTTTCAAAAATTCGTGATGTCCGCCATACAGATCAACCCCTACCTCTAAGAACTAAAACGACGACTATTCCAAAAAAAGCAAACTGAAGGGGTGGTAGTGGGTTTGAGAAACATACATTAAGTTCATTCTGCATTTCATTACTGATCGCCAAATAATCATCTCTTTGGTCCGCTTTTCAGTCTCACCAAATAGGATCCTGAGCTGCAAGTTCTGTAGGATGGGATTCAGCCTATCAGCGTTTTTGAGATCAGATGCTCAAAACAATAGCCACTGTGATGGCCAGGAGGAAAAAAAACCCAGATCCAATATCCATGCAGACTGTACCTTTAAGAGTATGCAAGCTTTAAAGTTTCAAGAACTCTTTATCCAGCAAGATACAGTAATTAGGGGGTGGGGTGGAAGCAGTAGTGGGTTCTAAAACCCTTTACATCACTGTGCGCATGCGCAGAAGCGTCCTGGGCAGGTGGGCGGAGCCTCCCACCGCTGCTGCTACCAGCTCTAAGAATTGGGCTGAACCGGGAGCAACCCACCGCTGGGTGGAAGTGGAGGGAGAGGGAGAGGGAGAGGGAGAGGGAGAGGGAGGGAGAGAGGAAAAAAAACCCAACCTCACTGATCTTGTACCAGGTTGTAGTGTTTGATCTTGGGGAATTTTTCAGATGTGCAACTTTAGTCAGATCAGGTAATGGGAGGTGATCTCTCCAGTTTGCTGGAATGATGAAACAAGGACAAGCTTGTTTGGACAAGCTGCATTAACAGAGGGAGAGAATCAAGATCACATGAAGTGTTAGTACCACATTAAAATGCCTTGGTAAGGCCACACTTGGAATACTGCATCCAGTTTTGGTCGTCTCAATATAAAAAAGATGTTGAGGCTCTAGAAAAAATGCAGAGAAGAGCAACAAAGATGATTAGTTGGAGGCTAAAACATATAAAGAACGGTTGCTGGAATTGGGTATGTCCGGTTTAATGAAAAGAAGGACTAGGGGAGACATGATAGCAATGTTCTGATATCTAAGGGGTCACCACAAAGAAGATGGAGTCAAGCTCTTCTCCAAAGCACCTGAAGGCAGGACAAGAAGCAATGGATGTAAACTAATCAAGGAGAGAAGCAACCAAGGACTAAGGGAGAAATTTCCTGATAGTGAGAACAATTAATTATTGGAGCGTCTTGCCACCAGAAGTTGTAGGTGCTCCATCACTGGAGGTTTTTAAGAAGAGATTGGTCAGCCATTTGTTTGAAATGGTATAGGATCTACTGCTTGAGCAGGGGGTTGGACTAGAAGACCTCCAAGGTCCCTTCCAACTGTGTTATTCTGTTATTTGTAGATTAGCCATTTGGAGAAATATAACATCTGGAATTGGAGGAGCACATATACTGCCTTTGTAATAAAAGACTGTTTTTTATATATAAGGTTCTATGTTTCTAATTCTGTAACTCTAGGTTTCCATATTCCTAATATTCCATAAATGCGGCTTGTTAAATCCCTACGGCTGTAAGTAGAGAAAAGGATGAGGAACCAGAAACGCCCCTCCTACTTGCCACTGAGCCATATCTGTTCCCCTGGGCCTCAGTGGCCGTGGCCAATGGTTTGCTGCCTTCCATTTTTACGAGGAGGAAACTCGCCTTGTGAGGAGAATGCTTAAGAAAGAGGAAAATTAAAACCGGGGGACCAAAGCCCTATGAAAAAAGGTTGCAGGAACTTCACCTCTCAAAGAATGGTGAGAGAAAGCACAAATTGTTTCAAATGTGAGAAACTAGGATCACAAATAAAATGAGCATTCTTTCTATCGAAGTAGAACGTAGAATGAATGTGAGGCTTAAGAGGTAGATTATGCATGAGGGCCTCCTCAGTACACATATAGTCTGGGTCAGAGGTGGGTTCCTCCCGGTTCGCACCGGTTTGCCCGAACTGGTAGCGACCCACTGGTGACATCACGGTGACATCACAGAACCGGTTCTGTCAGTGCCGGTCCGTGGGCGCCGCCATCTTTTTTTTTAATTATTTTTTTTGATTTTTTTTGAATATTTTCCCGTTTTTTTCTTCTTCTGCACATGCGCAGAAGCCGAGTTTCCGGCACTGCGCATGCATCGCCATCTTGTTTTTGGCTTTTTTTTTTTGGCTTTTTTTGGGGGGGATGTTTTCCCGGGTTTTTTCTTCTGCGCATGCGCAGAAGCTGAGTTTCCGGCACTGGGCATGCGTCACCATCTTGTTTTGGCTCTTTTTGGGGGGAATTTTTCGGATTTTTCTGCACTGCGCATGCGCGCACAAAGTGTGCACGTGCCCACGTGGCATGCCCACGCGGTGCGGGAGGAAGCAAACCGGCAGCGAGGTAAGTTAGAACCCACCCCTGGTCTGGGTGAAACCAGGCTTAATAGCAGTAACTGTGAGAGGGATCTTGGAGTCTTAGTGGACAACCAATTAAATATGAGCCAACAGTGTGCAGCAGCAGCCAAAAAAAAAAGCCAATGTAATCCTAAATTGCATTAACAGAGGGATACAATCAAGATCAAATGAGGAACTAATACCACTCTATAAAGCCCCCAGAACCAGACACCTAGAATACTGCATCCAGTTTTGGTCATCACACTACAAAAAAGATGTTGTGACTCTAGAGAAAGTGCAGAGGAGAGCAACCAGGATGATTAGGGGTCTGGAAACTATAACATACGAAAAGCGGTTGCAAAAATTGGGCATGGCTAGTCTAGCGAAGAGAAGGACCAGGGGAGACATGATAGCAGTGTTCCAATACTTGAGGGGCCACCACAGAGAGGAGGGGGTCAGGCTGTTTTCCAAGGCAGCAGAAGGCCAGACAAGGAATACTGGATGGAAACTGGACAAGGAGAGATTCAACCTGGAGATACGGAGAAACTTTCTGACAGTGAGAGCGATCAACCAGTGGAACAGCTTTCCTTCGGAGGTTGTGAGAGCTCCAACACTTGAGACTTTCAAGAGGAAATTGGACTGCCATTTGTCTGAAATGGTGTAGGGACTCCTGCTTGAG
>QLTV01000588.1:1344494-1374224 GCA_003457575.1 Thermophis baileyi | reverse complement strand
AGATGTCTGCCTGGCTGGTTGAAAGTGCTGAAGAAGCTAGTCACAGTTCTCCTGGCCCAAGCCCTCGTCGCCACTGTTGGATAGTGGGTAGAGATGACAGGAGACAGACTTCCAAAGCAGCTCTTTATTTCAGCTCTTGTGTAAGCAACCAGCAAAGAGCAGTCTGACAGCTTGCCCTTTTATAGGGAGCTGTCAGACAGACCAGCCAATAGCGTTTGAGCTTTTTCCCGCTCAAACGCTGGACCTGGTTGGAACGAAGGAAGCAATAGTGAAAGTTTGTAAAAAGGAAATTGTTAGATGGTGGGGAGAGATGACAGGAGACAGACTTCCAAAGCAGCTCTTTATTTCAGCTCTTGTGTAAGCAACCAGCAAAGAGCAGTCTGACAGCTTGCCCTTTTATAGGGAGCTGTCAGACAGACCAGCCAATAGCGTTTGAGCTTTTTCCCGCTCAAACGCTGGACCTGGTTGGAACCATGCAACATAGTTTAAACAGTTAGAACATAACAGTAACAGTCAAATTACCCTGCTGACTCATTACTACCATTGCATCATCATTACAGCATTACAGTATTACAGCATTACAGCAGCTGGTCAGCTATTAAATCATCATTACCCTGACAAGTCTCAAGCTTGCTCTAATAGAGTTGTTATCATAATGACAGTCCTGAGGCATTTGAAATCTGGTCAAAGGTATTCCAGATCAGTGCACAGACTATGTTGAGAAGTCTTCTAAATCAGGATTTTCCATCCTAACTATTCTCCAAATATGTGGATTTCAACATTCCACATTCTAAGCCAGGATATCTAGAGGGCACCAGAGGTGGGTTCCTGCCGGTTTGGACCGGTTCTTTAGAACCGGAAGTGGGAATTTCCCCCTGCTCGCCGAACCAGCAGCGATGGCTGGCTGGACACGCCCCCAACCGGCTCTCTCAGCGGTGCCATAGGCGCCGCCATCTTGTTTTTTGCTTTTGCGCATGCGCAGAAGCTGTTTTTTGCTTCTGTGCATGGGCAGAAGCTGGGTTTTTAGTACTGCGCATGCACGCGCAGCGCACCCACGTGGCGCATGAGGAAGCGAACCAGCAGCGAGGTAAGCCAGAACCCACCCCTGGAGGGCACCCAGGTTTACAATGAATGTTTTGGACACTGTTGATATTGGTTGGCCCATGAAAAGCCTAAGGAGGCTCACTAAATCCCAGAATAATTTTGGCAATCCCTTGGGTTTCTTTCTTTCTTTCTTTCTTTCTTTCTTTCTTTCTTTCTTTCTTTCTTTCTTTCTTTCTTTCTTTCTTTCTTTCTTTCTTTCTTCCTTCCTTCCTTCCTTCCTTCCTTCCTTCCTTCCTTCCTTCCTTCCTTCCTTTCTTTCTTCCTCCCTCCCTCCCTCCCTCCCTTCCTTCCTTCCTTCCTTCCTTCCTTCCTTCCTTCCTTCCTTCCTTCCTTCCAGTGTACTGGCAGACAAAGTACTGGCTATAGCCTCCTTATTCTTAAGAAATCTGTGAGAGGTCCAGAAGGAATATTGTAAATATCATCCAATAGACTGATGCATAACAGCTTTGCATTTCTTTACCCAAGCTGAATCTTAAAATTACATTTGGTGTGGAAAGAGCATGGCATAGATCAAGAGAAGCATGTACCAAGTAGGCATACTGACAGTCATGCGTTGTTGTTTACCTTTGATTTATTGGAATCCACTAGATTTGAAAAAAAAATACGGGGAGCAGAAGTCTTTATTGATAACTGAGTTTTGATTGGAAAGGACTGAGATGCTAGTTCATAATATTCTCTCTGTGTGAATTTGCACAAACACTATACACATGCCTAAATTGGCATTTCCCCTTGTCCAGAAAAAGGAATTCCAACATATAAATACCTAATAGGACAATAATACCAGTCCCTCTCTTAAAAAAAACCCAGAAGATTGCACTTCCTGAGTCCTTCAAAATATCTTCCCAAATGTCCTTTGTAAATGATATTTCACATTGATTTGAAAAACAGCCAAAGATCTTCTGAGGAAAAATAAGATACTTCAGTCTTTGCAATGATTAGTGAGAAGATCTATGAAGATGAAGAGGCTGCAAATGGGAAAAGGCCATTAACAGATTCAAGAAGGTATACCTTCACCTCTTTTATAACTTTTTGTCATCATGTTTCGGTGGCATGATGTGGTGGAATGTAGCCTCGATTCCCAGAAGGGAGGGGCTGCATTCCAGAAAACCAAGAGACAGCAAAGTTTAGATCAGCGGTTCTCAACCTGTGGGTTGCGACCCCTTTGGGAGTCGAACGACCCTTTCACAGGGGTCGCCTAAGCGTGCGCTAGCCTGCCATCTTGGTGACTGGCAATGCGCATGCATGGAAATTAAATTAAATTAAATTAAATTAAATTAAATTAAATTAAATTAAATTAAATTAAATTAAATTATTAAATTAAATTAAATTAAATTAAATTAAATTAAATTAAATTAAATTAAATTAAATTAAATTAAATTAAATTAAATTAAATTAAATTAAATTAAATTAAATTAAATTAGGAAAGTTGAGAACCACTGGTTTAGATAGTTTGGTTGGGAGGAAGAGAGTTAAGGCAACTCCTCCCTAGAAATTCTCAGAGTATATCTTTAATGATATACGTATTTGCTTTAGTTTGGCCAGATTTCTGTCAGATTTCTGTCAACCTGGCCTAAGCTAACCTTTTGAAGCTGGGTTGCCATCACCAATCACCTGCTTATGGCAATGCGATTTGGAACCTTGCCATGCCACAACACGTTTGATTTGCAAGCCATCCTCAGCATGCTTTTGCAACCGTATTATTTTCCAATTTCTCCTAAGTGTAGCATTCAGATACATGACTGCTGGTGATCACATGGACAAGTCTCTTTCTCTGGATGTACACAAATATTTTCCCCCATGTCCAAAGTTGTTTGGAGTCATTATTATTTTTGTGCCTTCAAGCCAGTTTTTGACTCCTGGTGATTGCCTGGACAAGTCCCTGCAGTTTTCTTGGCAAGATTTCGGAAGTGGCTTGTCATTGTCTGCTTCCTAGGGCTGAGAGAAGATGACTGGCTCAAGGTCACAAAGAAAGAGAGAGAGAGAGAGAGAGAGAGAGAGAGAGAGAGAGAGAGAGAAGAAAGAGAGAGAGAGAGAAAAAAAACAAGAGAGAGAGAGAGAGAGAGAGAGAGAGATTGGAATGGAATGGAATGGAATGGATTGGAATGGAATGGAACGGAACGGAACGGAACGGTATGGAATGGAATGGAGTGGAAGAGAGCTGAATGGAGTGNAGGGAAGGAGGAAGGAAGGAAGGAAGGAAGGAAGGAAGGAAGGAAGGAAGGAAGGAAGGAAGGAAGGAAGGAAGGAAGGAAGGAAGGAAGGAAGGAAGGAAGGAAGGAAGGACTCCAACCAGTCCCTACCAAAAAGAGGAAGCTATAAAAATGGAGAGAATAGAATGATGGACTTAGCTAAATGGAATTTAATTAAGATCCGGCAAATTAGAAATAGTATTTTTTTCCCCTCAGTAATAATCTGGAAACCATATCAGACTTTTTTGTTTTTGGAGGCTGTGTACTTTGCTCTGTACTTGTGGAATTCCTTTGGAGTGATCATTATGCTGTGTTTACATTTTCAGGATGAAGGGGAACAGTAATAAAATAAAAAGGAAATTAAAGTCCTCAGGGTAAAGGCCCAGTCCCAAAAACGATGAAATGATCATCAGGCTCCAGAAGCTATTTGGTAATCATTCAAAATTTATTATCTTATTAGTTCTCCCCACCCAGGAAAGGAAAACATTATTTATAGCCATGGAAACTAAATTGTTTTACATGGAAGACAAGACACTTAGAAATAAATGGCACAGAGTAGCTTTGGAGAGAAAGAAAGAAAGGGAAGAAACAGTAAGATGAATAGTTTCAATATTCAGGTATCTATTTAATGGCACTGATGTACATTTAAACCCTTTGGAATTCATATATGGATTTTTTTCCCCTACTTCTGTTCAATCACGTCTGATTCTCGGAGATTGCCTGAATAAGTCCCTGCAGTTTTCTTGGCAAGGTTTTCCTAGGGCTCAGAAAGTGACTGGCCCAAGATCATCCAGCTGGCTTTGTGTCTCATGGTTTCCCGGTTTATAGAACACAGAACACAGCAATAGCAACAGCACTTAGACTTATATACCGCTTCACAGCGCTTTCCAGCCCTCTCTAAGCCGTTTACAGAGTCAGCATATATTGCCCCCAACAATCTGGGTCCTCATTTTACCCACCTCAGAAGGATGGAAGGCTGAGTCAACCTTGAGCCTGGTGAGGATCAAACTCCTGGCAGTGAGCAGAGTCAGCCTGCAGTACTGCATTCTAACCACTGCGCCACCATGGCTCCTATGACATAGAATAATAGGGTTGGATTGGAAGAGACCTTAGAGATCTTCTAGTCCAGGGGTGTCAAACACAAGGCCCAGGGGCTGGATCCGGCCCGCGGGGTGCTTAGATCTGGCTCGCAGGGCTGCCCTGGAAACAGGAAAGGACTGGCCCGCGGTGCCTCTGCCAGCGAAAATGGAGCTCAGGAGCCCGTTTTCTTTGGCAGAGCGCTCAGGCCACCACAGGCGCCTCCGACACGAGTGATATTGAGCTGGCCATGCCCACTCCGCCCCCCCCCCGAGGGCAAACACAACCCTGATGCGGCCCTCAATGAAATCGAGTTTGACACCCCTGCTCTAGTCCAACCTCCTCCTCAAGCAGAAGACTCTATACATTCCAGACAAATGACTGCCCAATCTCTTCTTGAAAGCCTCCAGTGATGGAGCACCCACAACCTCTGAAGGCAAGCCATTCCTCTGATTAATTGTTCTCACTGCCAGGAAATTTCTCTTTAGTTCTAGGTTGGATCTCTCTTTAATGATCTTCCACCTCTCCTGCCCTTAGGTGCTCTGAAGAATAAATTGACCACCTCTTCTTTTTGACAACTCCTTAAGTGCTAGAAGACTGGTATCATGTCACCCCTAGTCTTTTCTTCATTAGGCTAAACGTAGCCAGTTCCCTCAATCATTCATACTACACCAAACTGGCTTTAGGTTAACTTATTTACCCTCAAACTTCGAACAGAAATACTGGACTAGAAAATATATTTCCAACCAATGCAATGATGTAACTTTGTCCTGTTGCTGGTAAGAATGGGGGTCTCATATCACAGCTGTACTGTTATGGTTTCAAGGCTCCCTATTATATTTGTAATACACTAATTATTTGTGTATAAACCTCATTTCCTATAAGGGGTCTGGTTCACAATAAGGCATCGGAAGGAAGTAGAAGTCACAGATTGCAAATGAGAGTACACTTCCGGATGTTTGAAGTAGGATATCTATATTCAGGGACATTTTTTTTTTTTTGGGCAAACATAGCACTATATACAAAGTTGTTCTACTTTTCTTTAAGTTGGGTTTCTGTGAACGAGTAGGATCCAATTACGACTGCCATTGGCATTGGATTCTGTGATATCTATCAATGCACGCTTGCTTTTCTGTGCTAAAGTTTCTACAGGTGTTCCTCGACTTACGACCGCAATTGAGCCCAAAATGTATGTTGCTAAGTGAGAAATTTTTCAAGTGAGTTTTGCCCCATTTTACAACTTTTCTTGTCACGTTTGTTAACCGAATCGCTGCAGTTGTTCAATTAGTAACACGGTTGTTAAATGAATCTGGTTTCCCCATTGACCTCCATTATAGAGAAAGTCTATAGGTGTAACAGAGTCAGGGGAATTCACAGGCTGTGGTAAAAAGATGTGTTAACGGCAACAATGATGACATAATGGAAGTTTATTTATTTAATATCCCACCTTAGTTAGTTTTATAAACAACTCAAGGTAGTAAACATATCTAATGCTCCTTCCTCCTCCTATTTTTCTCACAATAACCCTATGAATTGTTTTGGGCTGAGGGACAGTGTCTGGCCCAAAGTCACCCAGCCAGCTTTCATGACTAAGGCGGGACTAGAACTCACAGTCTCCCGGTGATTGTCCCAAAGTCATCCAGCTGGCGTTTGTGCCCAAGATGAGGCTAGAACTCACATCGGCAATAATGAAGACATAATGAAAGTTTATTTATTTAATATCCCACCTTTGTTAGTTTTATAAACAACTCAAGGTAGTAAACATATCTAATGCTCCTCCCTCCTCCTATTTCCCCACAATAACCCTGTGAGGTGGGTTGGGCTGGGAGAGAGTGTCTGACCCAAAGTCATCCAGCCAGCTTTCATGATTAAGGCAGGACTAGAATTCACAGTCTCCTGGTGATTGGTCCAAAGCCATTCAGACTGACTAAGGCAGGACTAGAACTCATGATTTCTTGCTTTCTAGCCTAAACTGGCCATTTCCACCTGTTTTTTATGTATCACAGATAAATTTGTGGGGGGATATTAAAACCCGGGCTAGGGATTAAATCTTGATTTGCAAAGCATTTTTTGTTCCATTTACCCAGAGGTCTTCAAACTTGCCAACTTTAAGACTTGTGGACTTCAACTCCCAGAATTCTCCAGCCAGCATAGCATAGTTGGCTGGAGAATTCTGGGAGTTGAAGTCCACAAGTCTTAAAGTCGCCAAGTTTGGGGACCCCTGCATTTACCCATGGAAATAATCATTTTCCTGCTGAATTACTTTTATCTGGCTTCATCTCCCTCATCAGAGAGGGAGGCGATGAGATGGAAACGTCATAATGAGGGTATCTCCTCTGCAAAAGGGAAACAGGGCATCTCCAAGCTGTGATGAAGAGGATGTGTATCTGTAACAGCCTCAACAGATCAACCAAGAGCATTCAGCCATGAAAATCCACAAAAAAAGTAGACCTTAGACTGTCCACCGTCGACCTCACCCCATTCCTAAGAGGTCTGTAAGGGGCGTGCATAAGCGCACCAGCGTGCCTACCGTCCCTGTCCTACTGTCCTATTGTCCTCATCTATCTGTATTCACCTTGATTTTGTTTATGTTTATACCTGTACCTGCTATCTTGTACACGTTTGACAAACAAACAAACAAACAAACAAATAAATAAATAAATAAAATAAAAACAGCAGTGAACCAAATATAAGGAAAGGGCATCTTCTCCAATCTGCTGTCCTTCAGATGTCTTAGACTAGAACATGCAGAATTCCTAATCAGTTTCACCAGAAGCTGGAAATTCTAAGATTCACTGTGATATCTGGACGGTCAGAGAGTGAAGCTTCTATATACGGACTGTTAAAAATTCTTTTCCATGTTCCTGTGGCTGTGTAATAGTTTTACTTTAGTTTAGTTTATTTATATTTCTATGCCGCCCAACTCCCGGAGGACTCTGGGCGGCTTACAACAATAAAAACATTATAAAAATATAAAAACTATTAACAAGAAACATATTAAAAACATTCAACAACAACTAAATACTCATACACACCATTTCGTGGCTGGATCTCGCCAAATTACAGAGGTGAGATCAACCGCCCCAAGCCTGCTGGAACAGCCAGGTCTTCACGGCTTTCTGGAAGGCCAGCAGGGTGGGGGTGGTCCGTATCTCAGGAGGTAACTGGTTCCAGAGGGCCGGGGCAGCCACAGAGAAGGCCCTCCCCGCGGGCCCACCAGCTGGCACTGTTTAGCTGACGGGACCTGGAGGAGCCCAACCCTGTGGGATCTTACCGGTCGCTGGGAGCTCTGCGGTAGAAGGCGGTCTCGAAGATAACCTGGCCCTGAGCCATATAGGGCTTTAAAGGTAAATAATGCAGCTTTATCAAGCAACTGGTTTCATGTTGTGTGTGTTAGTCCACAGTAGTAAAAACTCTGCATTATAAATTGGATGCTGGTAGGCAAAATGAGTAGAGTAGAGAATAGTAGAAATAGTAGAGAATAGAAGAGTAGAGAATAGAAGGGTAGGGTAGGGTAGGGTAGAGTAGAGTAGAGTATAGAGTAGAGTAGAGTAGAGTAGAGTAGAGTAGAGTAGAGTAGAGTAGAGTAGAGTAGAGAATAACAGTTGGAAGGGACCTTGGAGGCCTTCTAGTCCAGCTCCCTGCTCAAGTAGGAGACCCTATACCATTTCAGATAAAAGGCTGTCCAATCATTTCTTAAAACTTCCAGCGATGGAGCACTTACAACATCTGGAGCCAAGTTGTTCCACTGGTTCATTGTTCTCACTGTCAGGAAATTCTTCCTTAATTCTTGGTTGGTTCTCTCCTTGATTAGTTTCCATCCATTGCTTCTTGTTCTGCCCTCTGGTGCTTTGGAGAATAGGTTCACCCCTTTCTTCTTTGTGGCAGCCCCGGAGATATTGGAACATTGAAGGAGAAGTCCCAAAGGTGCTTTTTCAAGAGGCAACTGGACTTTCTGGTTTTTCTTTGAAGACATTTGGCTTCTCATCCAAGAAGCTTCTTCAGCTGAAGAGGCTTCTTGGATGAGAAGCGAAACATCTTCAAACAAAAACCGGAATGTCCAGTTGCCTCTTGAAAAAGCAACTTTGGGACAACCATGACCTGGATGACTGAGAATCTCCATAGACATTGAAGGAGAAGGTTTGGTTAAAAAAAAAAATCAAGCCTTAAATAACTCTACCCCCAGATATTATTTGGAAGACTTAAATCTAAGCACAATTGCCTATGGTTTATAGCTAATATCAGAGGTACTTGACTTGTGCCTTAGAGGTAGAACTGAACGCGAGGCATCGCCTTTGAAATGGTCCTAAGATGGCATCTCTCCAAGTGTGGGAGGATTTTCCTCCGGTGGGGTTGCCAAACCATGATGGTTTGCCTGACATTTTTAGCAGAAATGTTGTGTTAATGAGGCTCTTATTTGCCTTGAGCCCATGAGGTTGGAAGGCGTTGTAAATCAAATAGCTAAGATTTACAAAGGCTATCAGAAATGAAGTATATTCTTTCTGTAGGATGAAAAAGATACGGAATAAATACGAATCTTTCGATTTCACCTGAAGCAGCGGAAGTGTTTGAAACAACAACGGGTGTGTGTGTGTGTGTGTGTTGGAAATCCCATTAGCTTGGCAGGCGATTAGAAGCTTTGGTGCGCAGTTCAGCGACTTGATTCTTTCTGGATGAAAGTGTTTCAGTGCCTAAGGAGATTAAAAGGGAAGAGAAGAAGCCCCTTTGAAGAAACCACAGAAGAGGAGAGAGACCTGGAGAGATGCAAATATTATGGAGAGCTTTGAAAACTTGCCTTCAAAAAGACCCAGAATTTCCATTTTGGAGAGCTCATTACTCTTTGATCCAAAAGGCTGATTTATTCACAGATATTAAATGCTGCGTCCTTAAAGGGGAAATGGTTCAAGAAGGTGGCCCATCTCAAAAGGAAGACATGGGGAAGAATCAGATCAGCCTCAAATTGCGGGGTTTTATTTTTTCCCATCCTCAACTTCAGTTGCCCTTGCCAAATAGTTCTTGTCGTGATGTGTCTAACTTACCAACATTCAGAGCTTAATTTAAGTTTTCTAGGACTACACATGGAAGGAAGGGGGCATGCTTGTTTAATATATTTATTAGATTTATATCTTCTGGAAATCAGGGGAAGATATATAGCACTTTCTCCTCCAGTTTGACTCTTTAAAGTTGGTGCAACTGAGAGACAATAATTAGCGTGCTAAGGATGGCCTCGAACCTGGATCTCACTGGTACTAATCCAACATTTTTTAACCACGGTAGCACAAACTTTAATCTGCACATATTCTTAATTCCAGGTTAAATTTTTGAAACACTGTTCCGGATCTCTGTTAATTGGATATCTCTGTTGCTTAATTGATGTTTGTTCAATGAAGTTAGAATCTGATCATTACCAGTGGCACGGAGATGGCTGTAGTAGCAATTGCTATTTTGCTTTGATTTGCAGCTTGGCTTGATTGCTCTGAGAGGAATGAAAAATGGCACAAAATAGACTGGCTGTTTTATTTAATAAGATTTTTTGAACATTTAACAGGGTAGGGATGCGTTATTTGGCCGTTTTCCTGATTGCATCATGCAGTTCTCCTGCTTTGTTGATGGAATTATGTAAGACTGAAAAAACCCAGAAACAGGACACTCTGAAATTCTGGCCTTTATGCCTCCCTATAAAAGGTGCAAAGGGATGTGATGGCTTAGCAGTTAAGAAGCTGAGCTTGTCAGCTGGAAAGCTGACAGCCTGGGTTCAAGACCCGAGCACTGCACGACAGAACGAGCTCCTGTTCTTGCCCCAGCTCCTATCCACCTACCAGTTTGAAAGCATGAAAATGCGACTAGATAAATAGGTACCCCTTCGGTGGGAAAGTAACAGTGTTCCGTGTTTTGCCGCACGCTCTGCCTTGCGGTGTGGTGTCATGCTGGCCACATGACTGCAGAAATGTCCTCAGACAATGCTGGCTCCCTCAGCTAAGAAATTGTTGTGGCCTGTCGGCCGCCTGCCTCTCCAGGAGCCAAACCAGAGGAGGAGGAGGAGGTGTGGGAGTCAGGGTCAGCATTAGGGCACCCTGGGAGCTCCGAAGGGGAAAAGGGAATGGAGCTGGCAGAGAGAGAGACAGAGGCAGAGCCTGGGCCATCCGTCAGCACTCAGATGGAGAGTCAACAGCCCCCAGGTCCAGAGGTGGTTGATGAAGAGGAGGAGGAAGAGCTGGGTCCAGTGCCTGACGCACGACTGTGCAGAAGGCAGAGGAGAGGAGAGCAGTGGAAATCTATGGGCCGATCCTTGGGACAGAAGAGCCACCGCTACTAGCGAGGCCCCACCCTAGCTCTGGGGATAAAAGGCAGGGGGTGGAGATGAATAGATGTGGCAGACAACTATTTATCTTCTGGATGGACAGACTTGTTAGCCTGCGTTGAGAGAGAAACTTTTTGCCGGGGCTGCCAGCACTCCTAATAAAGGAATCTTTGAGTTCACTTCAGAGGGTTTGTCTTGTTTGGGGAGCTGGGTCAGAACAGAAATGGAGATGATCACCGCCCCATAGAATTGGCATGATTGGATAGGGGATACTTTACCTTTATAAGAGATGCAGATGTGACTCGAGCTCAGTGCAAACCTTCAGTGCAAGCACACGAGTGAGCAATGTGCTCTCTGCAAGTTTATTCTATATAGGGAGATACCCACCTATCCCTGGATTAGTCGCAACGGCTACTCCAGAAAAAGTGCTTGAGAAACCAGGAGGTTATCAAGAGGTGGTGTATCAATCAAACAAAAGCTATTTGTGGCTGTCTCGTCAAGATCACATGATGTAACCTTTGGCCCATGATCATTATGATTGCTAATTGTTCAACACAAATAATAAAGGATTAAAACAACAACAACAAACTTTGACCTATGGATACAGCTGGCTTCCTTCAAAATCTATGAAGTACCCTTTACAGCAAGGGTCTCTAAACCTTGGCAACTTTACAACTTGTGGACTTCAACTCCCAGAATTCAATGCAACCCAATCCAACCCAGCAATACCGGCTGGGGAATTCTGGGAGTTGAAGTCCCCACGTCAAAGTTGTCAAGGTAGGAGAACCCTGTTTTACAATATCATCTATATAGAACCAGTAAATATGCACAGAATATCTAGTTACTATTATCTTTAGGTATATATTCAGAGGCATTTCATAGAGGCCAAATAATAATAACAACAACAACAACAACAACAACAATAATAATAATAACAACAACAACAACAACAGAGCCGAGGTGGCGCGGTGGTTAGAGTGCAGCACTGCAGGCTACTTCAGCTGTACTGCTAGCTGCAGTTCGGCGGTTCAAATCTCACCGGCTCAAGGTTGACTCAGCCTTCTATCCTTCCGAGGTGGGTAAAATGAGGACCCAGATTGTTGGGGACAATATGCTAACTCTGTAAACCGCTTAGAGAGGGCTGTAAAGCACTGTAAAGCGGTATATAAGTCTAAGTGCTATTGCTAGTGCTAAGGTTGAGTCAGCCTTCCATCCTTCCGAGGTGGGTAAAATGAGGACCCAGATTGTTGGGGGCAATAGGCTGACTCTGTGAACCGCTTAGAGAGGGCTGTAAAGCACTGTGAAGCGGTATATAAGTCTAACTGCTATTGCTATTGCTATAACAACAACAACAACAACAACAACAACAATTGAATCCTCTACAATTCCAGAACTCATCAAAAAGTCTCTAAAAGAAGGTCTCCATATCTTAACTGTCCTACAAGGGAAATTCCATGCAAAGGCTTTCCAACGCAAGCAATACCACACATTACCCATGAATATCAGGTTGCATATCCAGGATTCGTTAGCCTATGAACACTGAGCCATTTCACCATGACATGCGAGGAAAAAAACCCTGAATCACCATATGACCCACTTTGTTTTTAAACAAACAAACAAGCAAGCAAACAATAACGGAGCTGGACTTGGAGGAATAGAAAGAGACAATTAATCCTCATTTAGTTGGTCTGTCAGTCACGGTACTTGTGAATCTGAATTGTGTCAAAGGAACAGCTTTGCTATGTTTTCCTAAGCACATAACCCCTTCTTTGTGGTTTGGGAAACATTTCTATTTGTAATTTTTTTTTTTTTTAAAGCTGCATGAGATATCAGTTATGTGGTATAACAGCACAGATTCCTGATTTAGCATCTTGAGCTCGTGTCCTTAACCAATCTGCCATACAGCTAAAATGTTTCATCTTAGAATGTGCTTCATCAGAGATATATTTAATGATCTCCAAACATTTGCCATTTGCTATTAGCTCACATTTCTTCATAACTCTTAGAAGCAGAGGCCAGGCCAGGCCACATTTGTGGCAATGCAGAGTAAGATATTTCTCCTTTATCAGTTAATCACATTTCATAGTGTTTATCTCTTTGAAAGATTTTAAGATGGTTTTGAATGGGGGTATCCGTGTACAATCAGTGCAGTAGAACATCAGTATGTAACACAAAGCTGCATATAAACAAACCAATGTAAAACTCCAGCATTAAACTTCAACACTCTTATAAAGATATCAGCGAAGAATCGATACTATCTGTTTAAAGTACGGTTTCTCAAACTTGGCAACTTTAAGGTGGGTGGACTTCAACTCCCAGAATTCCCTGGCCAGCATGCTGGCCAGGGAAATTCTGGGAATCAGATTCAGAATAGAGCTGGAAGGGACCTTGGAGGTCTTCTAGTCCAGCCCCCTGCTCAAGCAGGAGATCCTATACCAGTGATGGCGAACCTATGGCACGCGTGCCACAGGTGGCACGCGGAGCCATATCTGCCGGCACGTGAGCCGTTGCCCTAGCTCAGCTCCAGTGCGCATGTGCGCGCCGGCCAGCTGATTTTTGGCTCGCACGGAGGCTCTGGGAGGGCGTTTTTGGACTCAGGAGGGCCTCCGGGGGGCGGGGGAGGGTGTTTTCGCCTCCCCAGACTCCAGGAAAGCCTCTGAAGCCTGGGGAGGGTGAAAAACAGGCCTACCGGGCCCACCGGAAGTTAGGAAATGGGCTGTTTCCGGCCTCCAGAAGGCCTCCGGGGGGCGGGGGAGGCCGTTTTTGCCCTCCCCAGGCATTGAATTATGGGTGTGGGCACTCGCACGTGCGCGATAGCGCGTGCACACGCGCTTTCGGCACCCGAGGAAAAAAAGGTTCGCCATCACTGTCCTATACCATTTCAGACAAGTGGAGATGAAGTCCACTCATCTTAAAGTTGTCAAGGTTGAGAAACACCGGTTTAAAGTCTGATTAAAGATGGTGGCATACAGTCTATATATAATAAAGCTGTAGCTGTAATGCTAAATATGTTTCTTGGGCGGGAGATCAAGAAATAGGATTGCAGTGCAAGAATTCCTATCTTTAAATACTGCAATCTAAAGGAATGCTGTAGAAAGATAAATAAAATGTTCAAATACTTGGCCATGCTTCAACCTGTATTTCTTTCTACCAAGGACTTTCCTGCTCCTCTGAGGCAGTTCAAGATCTTTTGGTTCTATGAATAGTCAAAATGACCTTGTTTAAAGTATAAAAAGAAAAATCATGGAAAACTGGCTGACCATTAAAGGGGCATCTAATCTTGAAGTGGGCTGCAGCAATCTGTTGAAAGATAGGATCAGCTTTCAATCTATTCACTAGACAGAATGCAGCTATATTTAGCACAATAATTCTTGACAGTTGACCTTTATTAAATGTTTGACTGGAAAATCCAATGGATTTGAAATATACAATATGGCAAGCCAGTTGATCCTAAAACAGGATTTCAGAACCAGCTATATGATGCCACTCTGGTGCGGAATGCAAACTTAAAGGGGGAAAAAAAATCTGACCATTAGAAATGCAACTTTCATACCATATTAGTAAATTACTATCAGAAAAAGTACATTAAGATTGATATGCTTCTATGTAAGTCTGGATACCAAAGTTAAAAAATTGGTTAAGGAAGAAGGAATAACATAATAGCTTCTTATTTGTATATGAATCATTCAAAAGGAAAAAAAAAGTGGAATTAAAAATTGCAGAACGGAGGAACAAGTTCTTTACAGAGTATGGGAGAATTATTAGTTCCTTTAAAAAAGCAAAAGAAAAGCAAAACAAAAGCAAATTATTCCCCAAAGAAGAATTTGGAAATAGCCTAAAATTCAATACACAGATTTAATGGCTGGAAAATTAAACTCCAGCAGGCCTAATTGTCTTTTGGCAGTCTACAGACTTTCTCTGTAGATTTAATAAAAACAGGGTTAAGAATTGTTCTTCTGCAAAATCTAGCCAGATGCTTCTCTGTGTATATGTGTTTTACATAACTGAGGCAAAAACTGTTTAATGCAGTTAAGTGTGATTTGATTATTAGACATTCTTGATAACACAATGGAATAGTAGTGTGCAAAATTGAGTATTTATTGAAGCAGGTATGTCCTATTTCACTTAACCTTAGCGATTTGCACTTCTGGCTCCCAATAGGCATTAGAATAAGTGAGTGCCATAATTAAGAAAATTCCCAGTTGTTTCTTTGGACAGTTACTTATTGCTAATACTTTTCCAGAGTCAAGTGGAACTGAGAGCTGAACTACGGGGAACAAACCATTATGGAGTTTCAAATGCAATTAGGGCTGATTCTCATTTTCACAAACATTCTTTGATTATACAAGATTTGATCACTTGCAGCTGAATGTCTGTATGGAAAAGCACTGCAGGAAGTGACATCACACAAGACTTCAGTTTATGATGCAGGTATCATCTAAAATGACTACCCTCTGCCATAAAGAGCACACTTGGAATACTGCGTCCAGTTTTGGTTGCCATGATATCAAAAAGATTCTGAGACTCTAGAAAGAGTGCAGAGAAGAGCAATAAAGATGATTAGGGGACTGGAGCAGAGGTGAGTTCCTCCTGGTTCGGACTGGTTCGCCCGAACAGGTAGCGACCCGCTGGTGACGTCACGATGATGTCACGGATCCGGTTCGGTTGGTGCCGGTCCGTGGGCGCCGCCATCTTTTTTTTTGAATTTTTTTGATGTTTTTTTTGAATTTTTATTTTATTTTTTTCTTCTGCGCATGCGCAGAAGCCGAGTTTCTGGCACTGCGCATGCATCGCCATCTTGTTTTTGGCTTTTTTAAAAAAAAAAAATTTGCACTGCGCATGCGCGCACGTGCATGAAGCGCGGCCACGAGGCGCGGGAGAAAGCGAACCGGCAGCGAGGTAAGTTAGAACCCACCCCTGGACTGGAGGCTGAAACATTTGAAGAACAGTTGCAGGAATCAGGTATATCTAGTTTAGTGAAAAGAAGGACTAGGGGTGACAAGATAGCAGTGTTCCAATATTTGAGGGGCTGCCACAGAGAAGAGGGGGTCAACCTATCCTCCAAAGCACCCGAAGGCAGGACAAGAAGCGACGGATGGAAACTAATCGAGGAGAGAAGCAACCTAGAATTAAGGAGAAATTTCCTGACAGAACAATAAATCAGCGGAACGACTTGTCTTCAGAAGTTGTGTGTGCTCTAACACTGGAGGTTTTTAAGAAGAGATTGGACAACCATTTGTCTGAAATGGTATAGGGTTTCCTGCTTGAGCAGGGGGTTGGACTAGAACATGATAGAGACATGATAGCATATTTGAGGGGCTGCCACAGAGAGGAGGGGGTTAACCTATTTTCCAAGGCACCCGAAGGCCAGACAAGGAATAATGGATGGAAATTGAACAAGGAGAGATTCCACCTAGAAATAAGGAGAAATTTTCTGACAGTGAGAACAATCAACCCATGGAACAGCTTGCCTTCAGAAGTTGTGGGAGCTTCATCACTGGAAGCTTTCAAGAAGAGACTGGACTGCCATCTGTCAGAAAAGGTGTAGGTCTCCTGATTAGGCAGGGGGTTGGACTAGTTGACCTACAAGGTCCCTTCCAACTCTGTTAATCTGTTAGAAGACCTCAAGGTGTCTTCTAACTCTGTTATTGTGTCATTTTATGAACAAATAATCAAATCTTTAAACAGGAGTGGCTATCATGGGAAGGAGGTTCAAATCAACCCCCTCAGTGGTTCAGTAAAAAAATGGGATAGTAGAAATGGATCAACCAAATAATTCTTTTTATATTATCTTAATGAGAGCATTTTCTGCTTCTTACTGCTTCTGTTCCTGGAGCATATACAGGGCCCGAGCATACATTTTCTTGTGCCTGTGCAAACTTATAAACATGGATTTAAACAAACTGCTACCTCCTATCGTGATCATTCCATACCTTTCTGCATCAATCATGGAAAATACGTGTTTTCTGCTATCTTTGTGTATTATTGCCTATTGTGGGATTTTTGTTATCTTTCTTTAACATAAAACTGAAACCGAAGTGAACTACAAGGTGATTTTTTTTAAAAAAAAAATGGTGCCTCCATAAAGATCTTGCTCTGTTAATGTTCTGATTTCTTTTGAATTATGTTATCTGACTAACACATCTTCTATTAATCAGAACCTGGCATGTTCATGCATGTCGGAATATGCCTCTCTTTATCTCCATATTCCTCTGCATGTGAAGCCTGCTTGTCAGCAAAAAACTGAGTTGTAATCTTCTCTACGCTCTCGGATTTTTTTCAGCAGTCTTTACAGAGGTGTGAAAGACTTGAGAAGGATGGAGAGATGTTAATCTTCTCCACTTCGATCACTTCTGAAGGCTGACGGTTCTCCTTCCTTTCACTGCAGGATTCATTTTGAAAATTGGGTTGTTGACCCTCCATTACTGCATGTCCACAAGCCAAGCCATTTTCCTTAGTTTCGGGATCCCTTCAAAAGCTCTGTATTAGCGTATCAGAATATGTCAATGCATATTCCGGAGAGAAGGGAGAAAGGAGAAATGGGACCTCCTACCACATTATTACTTGAAACATCTTGAGAAGCCATTACAAGTCATAAAAAGACTCCCCACCCCACCCCTAATGGTGTTCGTAATGTACAGGCACACGTGCATCACTTTGACTCAGAAGAACAACGCATTTCTGGTCTGCTGTGGGTTGATTGCTTGGCTCTCTGCCCTGCTATTTCATTTCCCAAACTTGTTATTAGAGCAAGTTGGAACTTCAATCTTTGAATGAGGTGGGTTGAGAGAAAAAGATCTTTTTTTTTCAGAGTCCAGCGTTAAAAAGACACACATGGTAGAACTATCGTACCGATGAGAACAATTAACAGGGCTCCTGAATGTACTGTACACTTATTTTCTTTCACAAACACACACAACCCCAAATCGACATTGTAAAGCCTAGGTCACAGTTCTCTAACTTTACTCTTTTAGCTATGTGGTGCTACTAACTCCCTCATTCTTAGCTTTCCATCTTTCCTTCTCAATGTCTGTATATATTTTTTAACTTGTTGGCTAAGGCAAAACATGTTTTTGATTTTATGGAAAAGAGGTTGGGAAATATATTGAAACGGTTCACGTATATTTGTGGTGAGTTAGTCTTCTAGCAGCGTTTCTAAATTAGGAGTTATTTATACTTCTTTAGCATCTATGATTTAATTTCACTGGTTGAATAACCAGAGGTTTCTCAGGAAAATGCCTCCCAGAGCGGTCTTCCCTGGGGAAACTCTCAATGCTGTTCAACTTTGGTGGTTTTAAAATATGTGGACTTCAACTCCCAGAATTCCCCAGCTAGTATTGCTGGGTTGGATTGGATTGGGTTGAATTCTGGGAGTTGAAGTCCACACACCTTAAAGTGACAAGTGGAGAAAGACTGCTCTAGGGAAATGTAAGATTGTAAGAATTTACATTAAGCCACCCACCCACCTCTGGTAAGATGGGCAGCCGATACATTTTACAAACGAATAAATAAATATTTACAATATACTGGCCAATTAGGAAGGACTGGAGTCCTGGAGACATTGCAGTCCATGGGAGAGATGGAGGGCAAATCACAACTCCAGCATTGTGACACCATGCTTCAAATTATGTGACTTGCGTACTTGTGTCAGATGTTATGACATAAGTACTACATAGGAACCTTTGTGTAATGATGCCATGATATTATGTCATTTTGATGTCAGCATAGCTTATTATAGATGCTGCTACCTGGAGATATCTGTAATTTGGTTCTTCAAGAGATTATTAGAGTCTATCATATCAGGTAGTGAGATTTTTTCACTAAAAGTGGCAAAATTTTACTAGGCCTCATCGCAGACCTTGAGGGATTTGCTTCCCAACAGAATGCTTGCTCACAGAATTGACCTTGGTTTTTCTTGCTGTCAAGAATGAGAACATATTCAGAAATACCTTCCTTTCATATGGTAGTACTCGGCAATCAAAGCCTAAACATATCTATATATATAAAAGTGAAAACCACTCACGCCACGATCACGAAATCTCCAGAACCGTAAAGCCTACAAACTTGAAATTTGGCACGTATGTTCCTCTTGGCTTCTAGGTGCTCGCTAAGAAAGGATTTTTCAAAATGACCATCAGATCATTAGTATTTCTTATATTATTATTAACACGCTCTGATGCTAATTAGTTAGACGTTCTACTCCCCCTTCCAACTTGTAAATAACTCTGGAGAGAACAGGATAGCATAGGAGAGGCTTCTGTGGGGCAATCCTGAGGGAGAGAAGGGGCTAGAAAGCTTGAGGGAGAGAAGGGGATAGGATAGGGGAGGCTTCTGTGGGGCAAGGCTGAGGGAGAGAAGGGGAGCGAAGGGGAGACGAGAGGCTGATTGTAACTACTCATTAATTTTCCAGCTGTAAGTGTCGATTTATCAAGCCCGGTCACATAGTTTCTTAGCGGAGCACGGGTATTCAGCTAGTATTTAATATATTTTTCTCTCACCTTTCCAAATCAATGGATATTTCCTGTCTTTTCAAGGTCATGAGACATAATTAGAGTAATTAATCAATGTGCTTATCAAATTTGCATGGCTGACCATCTCACACAAAGCGGCTCTGGTGGGGTACGATAAAACCAACAATTAAAAAAAATTCTATGGAGACCACTGAAAACAATTAGACTTAAATAAAAAATGAGATTGCAAGAAGGAATGCATCAGAATGTTACAGAATGTGATGCAGCCAACACATGAGGTCCCACTTGCCAGGATATCCCTAGGCCTGTTGGGGGGAAAAAACCACATTGGAAGGGATTTTTGGAAGGTCACAAGATGTGATGGAATGCAATGAGGAGGTGGATCTACAGGACGGAGGGATGCATTTCAGTGGAGTAAGAGACAACTCAGCCCAGATATTTTGTGTGAGAGAAAGAGGGTGAAGACAGCCCCTCCTTAATAGTTCACAGAGTATATAGTAGATGCAGATAGTAGGGTCTTCAGTCTGCATGATTTTGTCTATAGGTGTGAAACAATGTAAAATTCATTTTGACAGAATTACCATTTGTCATTCTTGGTTTTGGGCATAATATAAATGTTGGAGTTAATCTCACCTCAAGGGGGATGATGTTCCAAAGGACATGTCCCCTGGGTCCTGTCAGGTGGAACTCCTTAGCAGACAGTCTGCCAGGCCCAAGCAACCAGATCCGCAGGCGAAGTGTTCAAGTTGACTACTTTATTGTATTCTGCCTATAGTACAAGAATCTCCCTAGACTGCTCACCTTCCCTTGGGAACAGGTAGAAATGGTTTCATGGAAGTTAGATGGGGTCAGTCCTTGGTCTCTTGCATCTGTTCAACAACTCTAGTCTACCTCCCTGCTTGGATTCCTCCTCCTTGCCTGGCTGGGAATTTTCCAGCACAGTTCCTGCATCGTTCATCTCCTGCTAGATGTGATGGACCATATACTATGTCAAGGTGATAATTTAAGAGCTGACCAGCTGATGCAGTGAGGGTAATGAGTCAGCAGGGTTTTTTGGCTGTTATCCCTTTAAGAGCCTGTGTAATAAGAGGAGGCTCTGCTAGAGTGTTCAGTCTGTTTGTTGAGTTTCTTCCCTGCTGTAATTGCTCTTTGTTTAGATACTGCTTGTAGCATGTATATGTATAGTATTCCTATATTCCTATTGTAGATAAAAACCACTATCTGATACAAACCACTGTTGATTGTATTTGCTCCTGGGTTTATACATGTGATAGACCTGTGCACACTCTGACATACTACTTCTCTCCAGCTCTCCAGTTCTCCAACATACCGCTTTCTAACTCAGCAGTTTCATTTCTAACATGTGTAGCCTTCAAGATCGTCATTCCACACCATCAGCTACATTGGCTCGGATAGTGAGACCTGGAGTTCAGCATCTGGATCCCTTAATGAGGGGTCTCTAAATAAGGGGCTACTAACTAAGAAGTCCAAAAAGGTCAGTTTCACAGACAGGTTCTGAACTTGAAGTTAGTCGTTTGAATTCCCAATGTTAGATATTTAGGACTGTCTCCGAAGCAGCTTAACTAGTTCTGCCAGTCTTTCCATTACTGTGTTGAGTTTCAGAAGAGACCAGCTGTTTCATCAGCAACAAAAGACGTTTGGCATTTATCCTAATGTGATAACAAAGAGCTTTGCCAGGACGTTCAGGATTGCTTTTTTAAACAAAGTAAACTAGGGAGCCTCCTAAGGAATTGTCTTGCTGCTAACTCCAGGCTTGCCAAATAAGGAAAGAAGCATTTCAGTGCTCTAGTATCTGTAAAAAAAATTTTTTTGCATGACTCATATTTTGTAGAACAGCTGTCCTTCAAAGAGCACCTACCAGATATGTTACAGTATGTTAGAAGGCTTCTAGGTAGAGAAGGCTGATACAGAAATTGATAACCCTTCAACTTCTCTTGCAATTATTAGATTACAGGAAAGACCGTAAAGATGTATTCTCATACAACTGTCTGGTTTGGGACAGCAACCAAACAGGACAGGTACAAACTCCAACAGATAGTTGGAGAAAGAACAGTTGCAACCAGCCTGCCTTCCATAGAAGACCTGCATATTCTGTGGGTCAGAAGGAGGGCTGAGAAGACATCTGCAGACCCCTCACATCCGGGATATAAATTGTTTCAACTCCTCCCCTTGGGATGGCGCTATAGGGCAAAACAACTAGACACAGAGACAGTTTTTCCCCTCGTGCCATCACTCTGCTGAACACCTAATTTTCGCAGTTCTGTCTAATGTCTATGTATATTTACCAATATAGTGTGGCTGTAGGATTATTATTTATCCTTCTTAATATCTTCTTCACTTCTCCCTTTTATTGGTATAATTATTATTATTATTATTATTACTATTATTCTCTCTGTTGCTTTGCATGTACACTGAAAGTTTCTGCACCGGAAACAAATTTCTTGTCTGTCTAATCACACTTGGCCAGTTCAGTTCAGTTCAGTTCAATTCAATTCAATTCAATTCAATTCAATTCAATTCAATTCAATTCAATTCAATTCAATTCAATTCAATTCAATTCAATTCAATTCAATTCAATTCAATTCAATTCAATTCAATTCAATTCAATTCAATTCAACACAGCTCAGCTCAGCTCAGCTCAGCTCAGCTCAGCTCAGCTCAGCTCAGCTCAGCTCAGCTCAGCTCAGCTCAGCTCAGCTCAGCACAACTCTTCAGTTCAATTCATCATAGTTCACTGAGGCAAGTGAACATCTGTAGTTTTCTTATCAAGTCAAGGTCATTGAACAGGGTTGCCCCAGGCCTTCCTGGTCTCACTAGCAGCAGTACTAGGAGCTATGGTAGCTCAGTGGTTAGACTGCAGCATTGTAGGCAAACTCTGCCCACTGCCAGGAGTTCGATCCTGACTGACTCAAGGTTGACTCAACCTTCTATCCTTCCGGGGTCGGTAAAATGAGGACCCAGATTGTTGGGGGCAAGAGGCTGATGTTTGTAAGTCATTCAGAGAGTGCTGTAGAGCACTACGGAGCGGTCTTTAAGTCTAAGTGCTATTGCTGTTGCTATGCTAGAAAAAAGTTTACCCAACAGTCAATGCCCCTTGGCAAAGCCAAGCTTATACTGTACATATTTCAGAATAAAGCTATGGTCTTCCCCCAAGGAACCATGTATTTTCTATGTAATGTAGGTTTTTTAAAATGCCTACATCCCTCACTATGCTGTCCATTACTGTGTCTCCATTCCACATGACTGTGTAGGAGATGAACAGGCTGAGCCTGAGGGAGGGGTCAAACACGTCATCAGTCTCGAGTCCCTTCACACCCACAAGAGATCTAAGTCCAGTCCACCTTGAATCCCACTGACTCTTATCTCCGCCTATTTGCTTTGTAGTTATAGTTCTTTTAGAGCAGGGGTGTCAAACTCAAGGCCCACGGGCCGGATGCGGGCACTGATCTACCCAGTGCGAAGAGGAAATATCAGGCCAGTGTGGCTTCGGCCCGATCTACCCAATGCAAAGAGGAAATATCAGGCCAGTCTGGCTTCGGCCCGGTCTACCCAGTGCGAAGAGGAAACATGACAGCAGTTTGGGGAGTGGTATCAAGCTGGCCACGCCCACCCAGTTGGCCACACCCACCCAGTCAGCCACGCCCGCCCAGCCCCCCGAGGTCAACCACAGCCCTGATGCGGCCCTCAATGAAATTGAGTTTGACACCCCTGTTTTACAGACCTTAGGTTTGCAGCAAATCCTGATATTTGAACTGCCTGGGTTTCCTGAGTTCCACGCTTGAAAGACTAAATGGTAATGGTGAAATACTTACTGAAACGGTCTCATAAACTTGGATTGGATTGGATCCCAAAAATCAAGAGACACCAAGACTACCTGGATTTAAAAATCCATTACTTATTCCAGAGCACTCAAAAATTAATGATTAGGCAGGTGATTTCGCTGTTTATGGTATGGTTCTCTATTCTTTTCAGCAGGGATTTTGGGGGGGGGGGGAAATGAGGAAAAAGTGAAAGCAATTCCAAAGCAAACATCAAATTCCCTTTGAAAAAAACTGAATTACACCTGTACCCCATTAGATTATAAATACCAGCAGAGGAAAAATGACTAAAATTACGTCCCAGACTCCAGGTCCATGTTTCACTGCAATTTTTTTTCTTGCTAACACATTCCTTTCTTTAACAACTGGAACCAAATGAGTATCATAACACATAAATAATGCTCCCTTGATAAAGGACGGCAATAAAATGGAAAGGGAAGCCTTATACATCAACTGCAAACTCTTCAAAGAACACCCAAAGGGGTTTAAAATATGACCGATGCATTAAATTGTTAATTGTCCAAATCTTTCTCTCTCTCTCTCTTTTTTTTTTCAGGAGGGAGAATTTAACTGGATGACATTATAACGTGTAGTTTAATGTCTTTTGACAACTTTGGAAAAGGTTTTTTTTTTTTTTAAATTCACTATATGGGAAACTTGAGGACAAGAAGGAAGTGCTCCATTCTGAAGTGAAAGGCTGATCTTTTTACAGTTCTGTTACAAATACTTTGCTGCTCTGCAGGGAACATGTGGCTGTCCAGATGTGGCTGGACTCTGAGTTTCCTTAGGATGGATGGTGCTGAGGAATGATGGAATCCTGTTTCCTGTAATTTTTCAGGTCTAAGGTGAACTCACTGCCTCTTGCCCACTAGACTAAATTGACTTTTCATGAAGCACTAAGAAAGGCCTTCCTTCTCTACAAAACCTCAGTCTCGGGTAGCATGGGTAGGTAGATTGTATATTTTGCCTAATCCATCTCATATCGTATTTTTAACTGGTGTGAGCCTCTCCCAGTATGAAGAAATCATGGCTATGGCACGGAGGAGATAAATTAGATTATATTTACCCTGTCTGCTGCTCGAGAGACAGGTTGACAGATGTTAGCAGAAGAGTTGCATCTATTGCGGTTGCTAAAGTTTCAGCTAGTTGAGTTCACGGAGGTTAATTCCTTATCATCTGCTCCTGGAACATATTATCAGATAATCCTTCAGATAATTACGTCTATATGTAGCATAGGTTGGAGACAATCTAGTGCAGGGGTGTCAAACTCAAGGGGGCCGGATCCGGCCTGCGGGGTGCTTAGATCTGGCCTGCGGGGCCGCCCTGGAAACAGCGAAGGACTGGCCCGTGGTGCCTCTGCAAGTGAGAACGGAGCTTGGGAGGGCCGTGTGTGGTTCTCCTGAGCTCTGTTTTCGCTGGCAGAGTGCTCGGGCCTCCACTGGTGCCCCCGACATGAGTGACATCAAGGTGGCCATGGCCACCTTGGCCATGGCCACTCTGCTCCCCTGAGGTCAAACACAACCCTGATGTGGCCCTCAATGAAATCGAGTTTGACACCCCTGATCTAGTGTGATTGCAGAACTCCAGTCCTGGATAAAAGGACCTCAGCCTGTCCTGTTCAAACTCATCAGAGAATGTACGACTTGCCAGCAGTCTGGACTCCCGCATATTTCGTTAACTTTTCACTATGTTAAAATTCAATTAAAATGTTCACGACTTACCCAGTAAGCCTAGGATTAATTTCATGTCTCTGAAACTTTTTTGTTTCACATGGGCTTGTGCGTTTAAAAAGAACATATTATGGGTGGTCCTTGACGTACGACCACAATTAACAGATTACAGATTAACAGAGTTGGAAGGGACCTTGTAGGTCATCTAGTCCAACCCCCCGCCCAAGCAGGAGACCCTACACCATTTCTGACAAATGGCAGTCCAATCTCTTCTTGAAAGTCTCAAGTGAGGAAGCTCCCACAACTTCCGAAGGCAAGCTGTTCCATTGGTTGATTGTTCTCATTGTAAGAAAGTTCCTCCTTATTTCCAGGTTGAATCTCTCCTTGATCAGTTTCCATCCATTGTTCCTTGTCTGGCCTTCGGGTGCTTTGGAAAATAGCTTGACCCCCTCCTCTCTGTGGCAGCCCCTCAAATATTGGAAGACTGCTATCATGTCTCCCCTGGTCCTTCTCTTCACTAGACTAGCCATGCCCAGTTCCTGCAACCGTTCTTCGTATGTTTTAGTCTCCAGTCCCCTCATCATCCTGGTTGCTCTTCTCTGCACTTTTTTTAGAGTCTCAACATCTTTTTTATAGTGTGGTGACAAAAACTGGACGCTGTACTCCCGGTGCGGTCTAACTAAGACTTTCTAGAGTGGTATTAGTACATCACTTGATCTTGATTGTATCCCTCTCTTAATGCAATTTAGGATTGCATTGGCTTTTTTGGCTGCCGCCGCACACTGTTGGCTCATATTTAATTGGTTGTCCACTAAGACTGCAAGATCCTCTCACAGTCACTGCTATTAAGCCTGGTTTCACCCAGTCTATAGGTGTACTTTTGGTTTTTCTTACCTAAGTGTAGGACTTTACTTTTCTCTACATTGAATTTCATTTTGTTAGATAGGGCCCAGTGTTCAAGTCTGTCAAGATCCATCAACTGAGCCCAACATTTCAGTTCAGAGTCTCCAATCTCCCCAGCTGAGTTGGGAGGCCTTGAGAACAATCCCCAACATATCTGAAGGGTGACAATTTGCAGAAGGCTGATATTTTAGAGCCACAGCAGACCTCGATGTCACATCGAGGCTAGGTGCAAAATGAAATCCTCTATATATTCTTTCCACCAGGAGGGCTAGAATCACATCAGATCAGCAAGGCTGTCTCCTGAGAAGCTACCTTTGCATCATGATCAGGGGTGGGTTTTGCTTTTCTTCGCTGCCGGTTCACTCAGTGATGCTTTGTGCACGCTTTGCGCATGCGCAGTGCACTTTGCATGCGCTTTGCGCATGCACAGTACTTAAAAAAAGCTTCTGCGCAGGCGCAGAAGCAAAAAAACAAGATGGCGGCGCCTATGGAGCTGCCGAAAGAACCAGTTCGGGGGCATGGCAGGCCTGGGTCACTGCCGGTTCTAGCGACCCAGGCCACCAAGTTACTACCAGTTCTATAGAACCGGTCCGAACCGGGAGGAACCCACCTCTGATCCTGATCACACACGACAACAGTCAGAAATTCTTAAACTACCCAGACAGACAATTCTGATGAGAACACGGGCTAAAATTCAGTCTGACGGTTATTAATATAGCATCACCAGGATGAAACTTAAGGACTACAATTTAACACTAAAAAACAAACAAACCTAACCCAGGGGTGTCAAACTCAAGGCCCGGGGGCCAGATCCAGCCCGCGGGGTGCTTAGATCTGGTCCATGGGGCCACCCTGAAAACAGCAAAGGACCAGCCCGCGGTGCCTCTGCCAGTGAAAATGGAGCTCACGAGGGCCGTGTGCAGCCCCCCCCCCAAGCTCCGTTTATGCTGGCAGAGAGTTGCAGGAAGCCGTTGCAGCCAAAAACGGAGCTTGGGAGCCCATTTTCACTGGCAGAGCGCTCGGACCAACACAGCCCCCCCCCGACACAAGTGACGTCGAGCTGGCCATGCCCACCCTGGCCACGCCCACCCCAGCCCCCCGAGGTCAAACACAACCCTGATGCGGCCCTCAATTGAAATCGAGTTTGACACTCCTGCCCTAACCTGTCTGGGGTACAAAGTAGATACCTAGTGTCTCGTTGACACCTTTTGCCCGTAAAAGATCAACCACAAGTTTTTTTTTCTCCTTCTCTTCCTGACTTTCAAGAAAAAAAGAATCTCTGATGTGAAGCCACAAGCCGTGGATTTCTTTCCCTTTTACCTGAAGTCAGCCACAAGATTTCAGTGACTTCAGCTACAGGGGAAAGATATCCACGGCTTGTGGCTTCACATCAGAGATGTGGTAACACATGAAAATGGTACAAATACCTCTGGGTGCAACGTGGAGACAGAACTGAAACGGGAGTGGGTGGGTTCCTGTTTTCAGCATGCTTGCTTCTTATCTGCTAAGCCTTCACTCTCACATGTGGTGCCTCCTTTATTACACAACTTAATCAAATCTAAGGTATTCAGGCTGCAAACAAAAATAAACATCTGGCTCTGGATCATGGACTAGAGGGCAGCTTAGTTGCAAGAATCCAGAATTTGCTCAGCCCTGCTGTTAATTCAGCCCCGTGACCTTTACACCCTACTTACCTGCAAGCCACAGAAAGGTTATAGAAATTGGATGGCTTTTCTAAATTAAAGGGCAACGGAGTTAGCTCCACAAAGAGGAAATGTTTTTTTCCAACAATTTGTCATTAAGAGAGAGTAGGGGCCTTGCAATAATTCCCACTCCCCAACTCCGTTTTTTGAATTTAAAATGAGAGTTCAGAGTAAACAGAACAAAAACCCCAAAGTGAATTTTAGAATCACAGTTCCAACTAGTTTGTTCTAGGGTTAATTGTCCGGAGTTTTGGAAATTGCTCTGGTTTTACAATATCCTTTAAGCAGTGACAGTTTTGCATCAGGTATGCATGTTTTATAGCAAAAGAAAATATCCTGAAAGTAAACAAGAGTTGCAATATGTGACAGTACCAGGCTAACCTTATCTGGGCCAAAAAACACCTAAACATTGGTTTGGATTTGGGATGGGAGACCTCCAGAGAATTCCATGTCTATAGTAAAGATAGGGATGGTGATGGATAGGCAGGCAGACAGACAGACAAACAGAGTCATTTTCTGGCAAGATGGGGAGCAAATGAATGAATGAATGAATGAATGAATGAATGAATGAATGAATGAATGAATGAATGAATGAATGAATGAATGAAAATAGATGGATAAACAGATGGACAAACGGACAGATGGACAGACATACAGATAGATAGGCAGATAGGTGTGTGTGTGTGTGTGTGTGTGTGTGTGTGTGAGTGTGTCCTGGACACAAATTGTTTGAACTCCTACCCTCAAAACGACGCTATAGGGCATTGCACACCAGAACAACTAGACACAAGAACAGTTTTTCCCCGAATGCCATCATTCTGCTTAACAACTAATTCCCACAACACTGTCAAATAATTTACTAAGACTGTATTACTATTATTCTTCTCTTCCTTACTAGTATCTATCTCTTCCCACTTATTACTATAACCATGCTGCTTGTATCTTTCAATTTATATTGTTTTTATTTGTTTCCTAGTACGATTTGATAGCTTATTAGTAACCTTGACTATCACTAAGTGTTTTATCTTTTTATTCTTGATGAATGTATTTTATTCTCCTTATGTACACTGAGAGCATATGCATCAAAGACAAATTCATTGTGTGTCCAATCACACTTGGCCAATAAAGAATTCTATTTCTATTATCACTTCCAGCCGATATGTCTACTGATTGAGGAGATGAGTTATATATAGATAGATAGATAGATAGATAGATAGATAGATAGATAGATAGATAGATAGATAGATAGATAGATAGATAGATAGATAGATAGATAGATAGATAGATAGATAGATAGAAAGAAAGAAAGATGCGATAGCTCAGTGGTTAAAGATGCCCAGGTTCAAGACCCAAGTACTGCGTGACAGGGTGAGCTCCCATTACTTGCCCCAGCTCCTGCTCACCTAGCAATTCAAAAGCATGCAAATGTGAGTAGATAAACAGGTACCACTTTGGAGGGAAGGGATCAGCATTCTGTGTGCCTCGGCATATAGTCATGCTGGCCACATGACCACAGAAGTGTCTTCGGACAACGCTGGCTCCCTCGGCTAAGAAACAGAAATGAGCACTGCCCCCTAGATTTGGACATGACTGGAGAGAGGAAACCTTTACATTTATCTTCAGAGAGATGGAGAGAGACAGAAAGACAGACAGACAGACAGACGTAGTCCTTGACTTACAACCATTCATTTTTCGACAGCCGACATTACAATGGCACTGAAAAAAGTGACTTATAACAGGTCCTTGCATTTATAAACACGGCAGCATCCCAGGGTCACGTGATTGCCATCTGTGGTCTTCCCGGCCAGCTTCCGACCAGCAAAGCTAACAAGGGAAGATTCACTTAGCAACCGCATGGCTCATTTAACAACTGCAGGGATTCACTGAACAACCAAGGTCTTAAAATTGGGCATCGCACACTTCACCAACACCTGGCTTAGCAATGGAAATTCTGGTCCCAATTGTGCTTTTAAGTTGAGGACTACCTGGAGATAGAAAAACAGACCGAAAGACAGACAAGCTGAGAAAACTATAAGGTTGTGTTCACGAAATCAGTCAAGCATCTTTCAAAGGAGAATCTCCTCTTTTTATCTTTAAAGAAAGAGATGAGCCTGCAGTCCACATGCTACTTTTTGACCTCAATAATCTCTCTCTCCCCCTCCCTCCCTCCCTGTCTCTCTCTCTCTCTTTGTGTGTGTGTGTCTCTCTCTGTCCCTCTCTCTGTCTCTCTCTCTCTGTCTCTCTTTCTCTCTCTGTCTCTCTTTCTCTCTCTGTTTCTGTCTTCTGTCTCTCTCTGTCTCTCTCTCTCTCTGTCTCTCTGTCTCTCTCTCTCTCTTTCTCTCTCTGTTTTTGTGTCTCTGTCTCTGTTTCTCTCTGTGTCTCTCTCTCTTTCTCTCTCTCTCCCTCTTTCTCTCTCTGTCTCTCTCTGTCTCTCTCTGTCTCTCTCTGTCTCTGTCTCTGTCTCTGTCTCTCT
>QLTV01000588.1:1322427-1338807 GCA_003457575.1 Thermophis baileyi | reverse complement strand
ATCTATCTATCTATCTATCTATCTATCTATCTATCTATCTATCTATCTATCTATCTCTTCTGTTTTTTTATTTATGAGGATTATATTACTATTGGAATCTTTCTATTCGCATATATCTTCTTTTTATCTTTCTTCCTTCTGTTTTTTTTCTTTTTCTTTTCTTTATTGCAAGACTTGTTAAATTTTTGGATTTTTCGCTTTTTCTTCCTCTTGTTGCTTTTCATTTTTATTTTTATTTTCATTTTTATTTTTTCTTCTTCCCTACCTCTTCTTTTTGAGGTTGGCTTCTAGTCTAATTGGATTAAGGTATCAAGAACCTGAAGATGGTCGATAAAAAATTGGATTAGGGTAACAAGAACCCGAAGACAAACAAATTCGTGATTTGGATTATAAAATTGGTGGTTTAAAGGCAGAAACAAAAATGAAGAAGATAACAACATACGCATCAACAACAGCAGCGAGTCCCGGGACACAAAGAATAGCAGATACATCATCACATCAGGAAAAGATGAATCCAGAACTAAAAAAAATATGTTACAGGCAATGCATGGAGATATAAAAGAGGAGAAAGAAGAAATAAAGAAAGTAAATGAGAAAATAGAAAAAGTAGAGGGAGAAGTAAAGGAGGTAAAAGAGATGATGGGAAAAACAGAAGAAAGAGTACAGAAAGTGGAAGAAAAAACTGACATGACAGAGAAAAAAGTGGAAGAGATAGATCAAAGATTGAGTGCATATGGGAGGAGCCAAGAGCTGGCCACACCCAGCCTGGCCACACACCCCAGGCCACCCCCCAAACACAACCCTGATGCGGCTCTCAATGAAATTGAGTTTGACACCCCTGTACTAAATCTTACTATTATGGATGCATTGATTCAGTAAGTGCTGTGGTGGCCTACCGACCGACCGTCAGAGAACTAAAGGACCAGATGACTGCAAAGAAAATACATCCTTCCATTTCCCCACCATTCAGTCAGAACTGAAGAAGCTTCTTGGATGAGAAGTGAAACGTCTTCAAGGAAAAAAAACCAAGAAAGCTTAAATTGCCTTTTGAAACAGCACCCTTGATATAAGGATTCTAGTATGTCTACAAACAGTTGAGATTTCCAACGTGGGCAGAAGATGACTCACCAACCTCAAATCACTGCGCCTGGGGAAAAGTTTCTTTTTTCCGCTGAAATAGACATCAAATTCATCCACCTTCAAACGATGGGCATAATCAATATAGGCAGAGACCTCCTGGCCGCGGGCATTTCGATCACGAATGAAGATTATGGACTAGAGACAAAAGGGAAAAGTGTTACTGTACTCAAAGTGTCCCTAAAAAATAGGCTTACACTATTTTTGTAGTTTCTTTGCAAAATCAGAATTTCAGTCATTCTGTCCTTCCATCATTCTGGTTTCCGTTAAAGATGGCACCGCTAAAGGCAGCCTCGGTGAAATGCTCTGCAGTAGTTCTGATGTTTTCTTAGACCAGTGGTTCTCAACCTTTTTAATGCCGCGACCCCCGCGACCCCCTCCCCGCCACCGTGACCCCTGCCCCCCATGTGATGAGGTGACAAAGGGGGCGTGGCGGGCTAGCGCGTGCTTAGGTGACCCCTGGCCATTTGGGTTCTTTTACCCTCTGCGCATGCGCAAAGCATTCTGTGCATGCGCAGAGGGTAAAAGAACTCAAATGGCGGTGTCCGGGCGGGTGGGCGAAGTCTCCCGCTTCTGTGGCTACCGGCTGTCCGGCGACCCGCAGGCACGGCCGAACTGGGAGCATTTCCAAGATGGCGGGCTAGCGCGTGCGGCGACCCCTGTGAAAAGGTTGTTCGACCCCCAAAGGGGTCGCGACCCACAGGTTGAGAACCGCTGTCTTAGACACAAAGCTAGTTTCTCCCCCCCCCCATGCCATCACTCTGCTGAACTCTTAATTCCCATAGCACTGTCTCATTTCTCATCTTTTCTCATCCTCTCATCTTCCCTATGTTCTCGTACTGGTATGATTTATCAAGTGTTGTTTTTAAATTTATGATTAATGATTGTAACTATGATTTATGATCTACAACTTATTTACTTGCTGTTTATATGTACACTGTGAGCTTATGCACTGGAGACAAATTCCTTGTGTGTTCAATCACATGGCCAATAAAGAACTTGTTCTGTTCTGTTCTGTTCTGTTCTGTTCTGTTCTATTCTATTCTATTCTATTCTATTCTATTCTATTCTATTCTATTCTATTCTATTCTATTCTATTCTATTCTATTCTATTCTATTCTATTCTATTCTATTCTATTCTATTCTATTCCATTCCATTCCATCCCATCCCATCCCATCCCATCCCATCCCATCCCATCCCATCCCATTCCATTCCATTCCTGTCTACTTTATTCTTCCTATCCTATCCTATCCTATCCTATCCTATCCTATCCTATCCTATCCTATCCTATCCTATCCTATCCTATCCTATCCTATCCTATCCTATCCTATCCTATCCTATCCTACCCTACCCTACCCTACCCTACCCTACCCTACCCTACCCTACCCTACCCTACCCTACCCTACCCTACCCTACCCTATTCTAGCTTCATCAATCTTTCAGGTACTACCTCTGTAGCCAGATCCAATTTGTATGTGCTGCGAAGTAATTTTAATGGAATTTTCTCTGGAAGAAGAGTAAGTAGCATGGCAGACTTCCTCTAGGAAAAAACATTTCCATGTTCACAGTGTAAACCACAACAGTGTTTCTCAATTTTAAGAGCTGTGGATGCCAACTCTCAGAATTCCCTAGCCAGCGATGCTAGCATCAAAATTCTCCCTTCAATTTTTAAAGTGCTCTCAAGTGCCAATTCCTGTTTAAAAGGGATCTTAGACATATTGTGTGTTGGTGCTGTTCCATTGTGCTGAAATCCTGGAGCAGGATGAGGCAAAAATTCTCACCAAAGAGAAGACAACTTTCTTCCAACATCTACAGAGGCCTACATCACTGCTCTGGTTTCAAACAGACTACTAGGCAGAAGATTAGGGAACAAATGAACACAAATTAGCCAGTGTTGTGAGTTCATTTTAGACGGGTTTGGAGTAGATTCTGAACTGAGGGAGAGCCTCCTGTGTGTAGAGGTGTGTTTCTATTTAATGTGTGTAAGTCCTTCCTTTCTTCATTACAGCTGACTGATGAAAGAAAGGAAGGATTTATATATATTACCGTCAATGTGTGAATTTAGGCATTTTATAGAATGCCTAGGAAATCTATAGAAAGCTAAAAATGGGACATCAGAGTATGAAACACGTAATATTTCACATATTTCGTAGGCATTCTACGCAATGCCAAAAGGCAAACTAGCAAATTATAAAATACTCCTGCTAAAATGCCATTCTAGTTTTCCTTGTTGCAACAAGTAAGTCAATATTGGTCTTTTTCTCTGGGTTTTTTTTTCCCCAATAAGAAAGTCTTGTACTTTAGTTTGAATTTCTTCTTTCATTTTCATGTACATCTTTTCTATAAACCCTAACCCTAACTCTAATCCTTTTCATTAAAGGCCTGGAGATTAAAACATATGAAGAACAGTTGCAGGATTTGGGTTTGGCTCAGAGGTGGGTTCCTGCTGGTTCAGACCGGCTCTATAGAACCGGTAGCGGGAATTTCCCCCCGCTCGCTGAACCGGCAGCGATGGCCGGCTGGACACGCCCTCGAACCGTCTCTCTCGGCGCCGCCATAGGTGCCGCCATCTTGTTTTTTGCTTTTGCGCATGCACAGAAGCTTTTTTTGCTTCTGCGCATGTGCAGAAGCTTGGTTTTTAGCACTGCGCATGCACGCGCAAGGCACGCATGCCCACGCGGTGCATGAGGAAGTGAACCGGCAGCGAGGTAAGTAAGAACCCACCCCTGGTTTGGCTAGTCTAGAGAAAAGAAGGACTAGGAGGAACATGATAGCAGTCTTCCAGCATTTGAGAGGCTGCCACAAAGAGGAGGGGGTCAACTTATTTTCCAAAGCACCTGAAGGCAGGACGAGAAACATTGGATGGAAACTGATCAAGGAGAGAAGCAACCTGGAATTAAGGAGAAACTTCCTAACAGTGAGGACAATTAACTAGTGGAACAGCTTGCCTTCAGAAGTTGTGGGTGTTTCATCACTGGAGGTTTTGAACAGCCACTTGCCTGAAATGGTATAGGATCTCCTGCTTGAGCAGGGGGCTGGACTAGAAGACCTCCAAGGTCCCTTCCAGCTCTATTCTGATTTTGATTCATGACTCTCTTTTCATCCTTTGCCTAAATAGCTCTTGTGATTTTGCATTCTAGGTATTCTGCATTCTATACAATACTTAGGGAAAGTATATTTGCCTCCAGAAGTTGTGAATGCTCCAACACTGGAAGTTTTTAAGAAGAGATTGGATAACCATTTGTCTGAAGTAGTGTAGGGTTTCCTGCCTAAGCAGGGGGTTGGACTAGAAGACCTCCAAGGTCCCTTCCAACTATTCTATTCTATTCTATTCTATTCTATTCTATTCTATTCTATTCTATTCTATTCTATTCTATTCTATTCTATTCTATTCTATTCTATTCTATTCTATTCTATTCTATTCTATTCTATATACCATATTAAAGTAACACAGATATTTTGCCTAGAAATGTCACACATTCTATAGATTTCCTAGGCATTCTATACAATGCCAGCTTTTCACACATTGCTCATAACATATACATTAAACAGAATTTATGATAGTGGTAGCTGGCTGTTGGTTCTGAAAAGAAACAAAGGAAGATGGTGTGTTTCGAGAAAATCGAAACCACTTTCTGGCTCCTACTTTAAAATAGACTTTGGTTTGTCATTGACATATCAAGATCAGGAAGAGGCAAATTTGAAAGGCATATTCTATATGAGCAAGGAGGAAACCATGGTGAGGTCAGAAAAAGAAGAGTTACACAGGTCTTTTCTATTTACCAGCATGAAAAAAAGACAGAAGGTTCCTATCAAAACAACTGTCAATCAATCAATCAATCAATCAATCAATCAATCAATGAGATTCTAGAGTCAAAACCTAGCAATGTCTCTTCCTCTCCAACTGCTCCATGAGTTCTCTCAAAAGAAGAAAATCCGAGCCGCTATAAAATCATTTTTGCCGGGCACAGAAAAGTATTTTCTCTTCATGGTCAGAACAGAAGTACGGAACATATTATAGCTATGAGGAGTTAAATATCATGCTATATATCATTTTATTTTATTTATTTATTAATTTTATTTATTTGTTTGTCAAATATGTACAAGATAGCAGGTATAGGTATAAACATAAACATAATCAAGGTGAATACAGATAGATGAGGACAATAGGACAGTAGGACAGGACGGTAGGCACGCTGGTGCGCTTATGCACGCCCCTTACAGATATCATGCGGTGGCTCAGTGGCTAAGACGCTGAGCTTGTTGATCAGAAAGGTCAGCAGTTCGGCGGTTCGAATCCCTAGCGCCGCGTAACAGAGTGAGCTCCCGTTACTTGCCCCAGCTTCTGCCAACCTAGCAGTTCGAAAGCACGTAAAAAATGCAAGTAGAAAAATAGGGACCACTTTGGTGGGAAGGTAACAGCGTTCCGTGCGCCTTTGGCGTTTAGTCATGCCGGCCACATGACCACGGAGACATCTTCGGACAGCGCTGGCTCTTCGGCTTAGAAACGGAGATGAGCACCGCCCCCTAGAGTCGGGAACGACTAGCACGTATGTGCGAGGGGAACCTTTACCTTTACTTATAAATCCATGAACTGTCATAATATCTTTTTCTTTTTTTAAAAAAGAAGAAATTAACAATAACCATCCTAAATTACATGGGATGTTCCTGTGTTTTAAAAAGTGAGCAAAGCAGGTGCTGTCTCATGTACATCATAAAGGACATATTTCAATCATCCTATGATTATAAATAAATTTCCTAAAGTAGGTGTTTTCACACAGGCCTGCCATGTGGAAAATGACAAATTTATGCAGCTCTACAAGGAAGCAGTCAGGATGTCTCCCTGTGTGGTTGTTGCTTTAAAAAACAACAACAACAACAGCTTCAAACACCTAATCAAAAATATCTGGAAGACACCCCCCCCTCACAAAAAATAATTTCTTTTTTCTTTTTTGCTTTTGATCAAGTATCACCTGTCAGCATTCATCTCCATTTTCTCCCTCTTTCCAAAAAATTCATTTAGCAGTACTTAAAAAGCTTTCATTCATAAAACGAACAAGTGTGCTGGATAGCTATTCTTAAGATGTTCTATCAGTTTTTCAGTTTTACCGCACCTTTCTGCCTCAGAGAAAGTAGGTTTGGCGGGAGGTGATTAAACATTTTCTCCCTTAACATGATAACCCAGCAGGTAACTGTGTTCATACTAATAATTAATGTGAGTTTCACAGGATGATCTCAAGGGTGTGTCTACTACAAGGATATGTTAAGGTGATAAGAGAATGCAGGTATCTTCAACCTGGCTCTGTCCAGATGTTTCAGGAATTCAGCTCCAATAATTTCTAACCAGCATGACAGAGTGGTTATCACCAATCTTCGGGTTGCCCTTTTTCATATATGATCGGGGCTGAACAGGGCTTATACTAAAAGCATAGTAAAAAATGAGAGAAAGCACGTGCCTCAGATAGAAAATCCATACAGAGAGTGGTAAGGACAACGGAGATTATAGGAAGCTCGCTTCCCATTATTCAGGATACCGCTTATAAGTGCTACGCACTTAGAGCTCAAAGCATTGTTAGAGACCCCACACACCCACTTCACGGTCTGTTTCTATTGCTCCCCTCTGGGAGGAGGTTTCTAAGTATTTCTAGCAGGACTACCCAATTCTGTAATCGCTTTGTTCCCCATGCCGTCCATCTGATAAACTCGCAAGATTCATTTTTCTCGCCATGTACATGTATACATCCGAACTAGACTGTGTTGTTTCTCTGTGCCATATAACATATGTGGGTATAGACATAATTTTGTATGTATGTATGTATGTATGTATGTATGTATGTACGTATGTATTTATTTATTTAGCCATGTTTATGGTTACTATACTACCATTAAAGAGCGGTGCGTTGGCTCAATGGTTAAGACGCTGGGCTTGTCAGCTGGAAAGCCAGCAGTCCAGGTTCAAGACCCGAGCTCGACGTGACAGAGTGAGCTCCTTTCATCACCTCAGCTCCGGCCAACCTAGCAGTTCGAAAGCACACAAATGCAAGTAGATAAATAGGTACCACTTGTTCTGACCCAGCTGCCGGACCATGGAACACAGCACAACAGCGTAACAAACAAACCTTGTTTTATTATTAACAAACTACTAATGAACTGTCTTAGCAGCCGTTCTAAAGTCAATGAAACGATAAAGCAGTCTTTTCAGTGCAACAGCTGTTAATTACTTTCTTAACAGCTGGCAATGGTCCAAGCAAAACGAAACCAAGAGTCTGATGAAGAGTCTGTCTGATAACAGCACACAAACTTACTGAGGTTGGCAGAATGCCTAGAAGCAATTTGCAGGAAAAATGATGCCTTTTAAAACAAGATCCGAAACAGGAGTGTCGAAGCACAAGACGTGGAATGAACGAAGTTGTTTCCTGCAAATTGGTTACACGTTGTCATCCCTTAAATAGGCTATGGGAGTGGCCAATTAGCCCCAAGCCTTACTTCCGAGTAGTCCTTATCCTCAGGAGCCAGTCCTGCCTTTTGGCAGCTCTGCACACGCGTGCATTGATGACAGACTCTTCCTCCTCTTCTTCGTCACTCATGGCAGCCTCTGGAGGTTCTGAAGGCCCAGGCTGAATCCCTGCCTCTGGCACCAAGCCTTCTCCAACCTCCTCACTGTCCGACTCTGGTACCAGCTGCACAGGCCGCTGGCGCATCACCACACCAGCCTCCTCGCTGTCCGAATCAGCTACCAGCTGCACAGGCCGCTGGTGGACCACAACACCACTTCAGTGGGAAAATAACAGAGCTCCATGACATCATACTGGTCAAATGACCACGGAAATGTCTTCGGACAGCGCTGGCTCAATGGCCTTGAAACAGGGATGAGCACCACAACGACTAGTGTAGTAAAATCCACAGAGTCTCCTCTTTTTTTAACCATTAAAAGTGCCAATACTAGAAGTACAAATACAGACAAAAATATCAAAGCAGCAACTAACAACTAAATCAGGGGTGGGTTCTACTTATCTTCCCTACCGATTCTGATCGCGACGGAAGTGCGCATCACGTCATGCAAAACACCCGGAAATGACCCTCTGCGCATGCACAGAAGCCTTTGTGCATGCGCAGAGGGTATTTTTCCAAGCCGCGGCGACCGGAGGACCGGTTCAGGGGTGTGGACCGCCGGTCATTGCTGCCGGTTCGGCAAGCAGCGGTAAATTTCCGCTACCAGTTCTAAAGAACCGGTCCGAACCGGCAGCAACCCACCTCTGAACTAAATAGTACAAAGACGAAGCAGTCATTAAAATAAGAAATATTGATTAGTACGGTCAGGAGGAGAAGGATACAGATACAGATTAACAGAGTTGGAAGGGACCTTATAGGTCATCTAGTCCAACCCCCTCCTCAGCAGGAGACCCTACACCATTTCTGACAAATGGCAGTCCAATCTCTTCTTGAAAGTCTCAAGTGATGAATTTTATTAGAAAAATAAAATTGTTCTATAGACGGCAGATATTTCAGGTCCTTGAATATTTGGCATAAATTAAATTATTTGCTTCTGTATCGTTTGGTAATTACTTTTTAAATCACAGAAATATTCACTGAATTATGTCCTTCCTACTCACAAATGGGTCATTAGATATTTTATTACGTATTTATAAAATACAGCTTGGTGTGGGCATAAAATATCTCATTTTACATGGACAATTCTATTTTAATAAAAATGAAAAGACCTTTAAATGAAGGTCTTTGTTTGGCTTCTGCAAGGATTTTATTTTATTTCCTCATTCCCTCAAAGTTAAAGTGTAGAAGTCCATGTTCCTTTTCCTATATTTTTCTCAAATGACACAACAATCGTTAATACTGACTTATTAGTAAATGTGCATTTCAGTTGAATGACATGTTGCAGACTTTCATACAAAACCAGATAAAGGGAGATACTCTGAAAATGAACTCTAGAATAGATAGTCCTCATTTAGCGGCTATTTGAAGTTACAAAGGTGATAAAAAGTAACTTCATGGCCGATCCTCACATTTATGGCCTTCACAGATGTGTAAATTAAAATAAAGCTTTCTTGCCACAGCTGTTAAGTGAATCACTACAGTTGTTAAGTTAGTAACATGGCAGTTAAGTGAATCTGGCTTCCCCATTGACTTTGCTTGTGAGAAGGTCGCAAAAGAGTATCACATAACCCTGGGACAATGCAAGCGTCATAAATGCGAGTCAGTTGCCAATCATCTGAATTTGGATCACGTGACCATGGGATGCTGCACAGGTCGTAAGTGTGACAAACGGTCCTGTCACTTTTTTCAGTGCCACTGTAATTTCGAATGGTCACTAAACGAATGGTTGTAAGTCTAGAATTACCTGTACATGGGCAAGAACTACATATGATGGGAGATCATCTAAGAAAGCAAGACACACACACTACTCAATCCAATCCAAAAATGGGCTGATTCTTTGAAAAGATAAATTTAGAGAGTTTTCACTGAATAGAATAGAATAGAATAGAATAGAATAGAATAGAATAGAATAGAATAGAATAGAATAGAATAGAATAGAATAGAATAGAATAGAATAGAATAGAATAGAATAGAATAGAATAGAATAGAATAGAATAGAATAGAATAGAATAGAAACGTGATGGTGAACCTATGGCACGCGGAGCCATATCTGAGGGCACGCAAGACGTTGCCCTATGTCAGCTCCAGTGCGCATGCACGCGCTGGCCAGCTGATTTTCGGCCTTGGGGAAGGCCGTTTTCGCCCTCCCCAGGCTTCAGGAGGCTTCCCTGAAGCCTCCAGAGTGCGAAAAACAGCCCAATGGGCCTCCCGGAAGTTTGGAAATAGACTTCCGGTTTGCCCGTTGGGCTGTTTTTTCGCACTCCAGAGGCTTCAGGGAAGCCTCCTGAGGGTTAAAAATGGCCCAACGGGGGTGTGTGCATGCACAGGGATGCGCGCAGGCGCAGTGCAGCGCGCGTGGGGAGGGTTGTGTGCCCATTTTTGGCACGCAAGAAGAAAAAAGTTCGCCATCACTGGAATGGAGTGGAATGGAATGGAATGGAATGGAATGGAATGGAATGGAATGGAATAGAATAGAATAGAATAGAATAGAATAGAATAGAATAGAATAGAATAGAATAGAATAGAATAGAATAGAATAGAATAGAATAGAATTCTTTATTGGCCAAGTGTGATTGGACACACAAGGAATTTGTCTTCGGTGCATAAGCTCTCAGTGTACATAAAAGATATAAGTGATCAATCATGATCATAGTCATCATAAATACATTCATCATGAATCATAAGATAAAACAGAACTAAGGAGAAAATTCCAAGAGTGAGAACAATTAATCAATAATCAACTGCTTGCCTCCAGAAGTTGTAAATGCTCCAACACCGGAAGTTTTTAAGAAGAGATTGGATAACCATTTGTCTGAAATGTTATGCGGTTTTCTGCCTAAGCAGGGGGTTGGACTAGAAGACCTCCAAGGTCCCTTCCAACTCTGTTATTCTAATCTATTCTAACAGTGGTTTTATTTTTAATTTAAAAAATCCTTTAATTTAATTTATTCTGTCTCCCCATCCCATAGCCCCTGCCACCTTGCAAGGAAATGGCCAACCATCTCAGAAGTGATTCGCTGTACACTTGAGAAGCAGACGTCCACAGTCTCACTCTCTGTGCAAACTCCGTAATATGGATTCTTGGGCTGGGTCCATATATTGCAGGTATGATTAGTCTCTGCTCCAAGTTCCTTAAGCAATTATGTCTGAACAAAAGTAACACAATGAACTTTCTCAAAAGCTGTTTTTCCTCTCTGCCCTGAAAAATCCCCTTCAGAAATGCGTGCAGTTGGCCAAGGGTAATTTCTCCGACAATGGAACGAAATTAAAGTGCTATTGAAAGAAAACAGATTCCCCAGAATTGCTAGAGAAAAGAACAGTTTGGTTTTGCTGAAAGCAGGGACACACAGCTTTGCTATTTTGCTGCTTGGAAATATATAAAAACAAGGAAGTGTTGGAAGAAATATCCACCTGGTTCAGTTCCAAGCTGGGAGGAAGACACTGGAAACATGGAGGCTGATTGGAAAGATGGTTTAATGATGAAGCAGAACACCAAGCCAGGGGTGAAATCCAGCAGGTTCTGACAGGTTCTGGAGAACCAGTAACGGAAATTTTGAGTAGTTCGGAGAACCGGCAAATACCACCTCTGGCTAGCCCCAGAGTGGGGTGGGAATGGAGATTTTGCAATATCCTTCCCCCAGGAGTGGGGTGGGAATGGAGATTTTGCAGTATCCTTCCCCTGCCACGCCCACCAAGCCACACCACGCCCACCAAGCCACGGCCACAGAACCGGTAGTAAAAAAATTTGGATTTCACCACTGCACCAAGCACATGGTTCTCTGGTGCAGCTGACCACATGGAGTTGAGAGTCAGGGGTATTTATACCTTCTCTTGGGCTTTGCACTTGAGCTTCCTGTTCCTGTGCAAGAACATGTATTCTATTGGCTGTTGTCAGACTCCTGTGGGGTCATGTTTCTCTGAGGTGCCAGGTTTGGTTGAAGTTTGCTGGGTGATGCAATGTCCTTAGGAGATTGTGCAATGCTGTGAGCTCTGTGTCTTTTGTTAAATGGTCCTATTATGTCCTGAAGGGCCATGTCTTAATCCCATCACCCAGGAGCTGTAGATAGGCTGGCCCAGTCCTGCTGGGGCTATTAAGAAAGGTGGGGGCTGCTTTCCAAGAGCATGTTTCTCCTTTAGGGAAATATAATATTCTGCCTTTTTTTTTAATATTTCCCAAAATATTTCATTCTTCTAGGAGAGGGGTGGGTGCTAATTTTGTACAGAAGCAAGATACATTTTTAACAAGTTGCAGCTTAAAAGTCAGTAAAATCAGAATAATGAACAGTTAGAATGCACAAAACTTGGAATGAATAGCCAGCTCATTGATCACATCCATCCCAGCATGGCATCTGCAGGAGAATCAATACAGCTAGTCCTCCACTTATGACCACAATTTAGTCCAAAATTTTGGTTGTTAAATGAGACATTTTGTTAAGGGAGCTTTGGCCCATTTTACGACCTTTCTTGCCCTGTTGTTAAGTGAATCATTGTCGTTGTTAAACTAGTAACACGGTTGTTAAGTGAACCTTTGCTTTTGTGTCAGAAAGTCACAAAAGGTGATTGCATGACCCCGGGCGGGACACTGCAACCGTCATAAATATGAACCAGTTGCCAAGCGTCCAAATTTTGATCACGTGACCATGGGGATGCTGCAATGGTCGTAAGTATGAAAAATAGTTCTGTCACTTTTTTCAGTGCCATTGTAACTTTGAATAGTCACTAAACGAATGGTTGTAAGTTGAGGATTACCTGTATACTGTAGGATTTTTTCTCGATTTTTTTCTATTTTATTGCTCCTAAGACATTCTTTTATACCAAGAAACTTAGCTGTCTGACAAAAGGCATATCAGAGTTTGTTGCATAAAAATCAAAACCAGAAGCACACACAGATGACTGATTCAGCTGGATTCAATAACTTCTTTATAAACATAGTAATATATATACAATACCACAAGTAGATTATTTCTTCAAGTAAACACAAGCAGGAGAGTTAGTTTCATTTCAGCAGAGAGTACAGAGAGTAGAGAGCAGAGTGGGCTGAGCCACGCCCAGCCTTAAGCTCCGTTTTCAGTTTCGATTCTCTGCACAGCCTCAGATGTGGTTAGCTCCCATTGGCTGACTCAGTTGCTATGCCTATTCATTGGCTAACCTTGTTAACATGGCTCTCCCAGTCATGAATATTCTAACAAGGCACTTCCATGGAAAGTTACTCTCCAAAGCCCCTGAAGACAGGACAAGAAACAACAGATGGAAACTAATCAAGGAGAAAAGCAACCTAGAACTAAGGAGAAAACTCCTGACAGTTAGAACAATTAACCAGTGGAACAACTTGCCTCCAGAAGTTGTGAATGCTCCAACACTGGAAGTTTTTAAGAAAAAATTGGACAACCATTTGTCTGAAATGGTATAGAGTTTCCTGCCTGAGCTGGGGGTTGGACTAGAAGACCTCCAAGGTCCCGTCCAACTCTGTTATTCTGTCCTGTTCTATTCTGTTCTGTTCTACTCTTGGCCATACCAACCATTTTTGGTTATCAGAAAGCTCTAACGACAGGCAGCTAACCAGCAATCTTTGGTGCTCTCTGAGCTTGGTTGTCTTCTTGCAGATGTTTCATTGATGTTTCATCGCTGATGACGTTACCTAGTTAGGGTAATGAAACGTCTGCAAGGAAACACCCAAGCTCAGAGAGCACCAAGGACCCCTCGTGTCAACCCTGAGCTACAAATGTTCTCCTTTATTGGAACCAGCACTCTGCTGCTGGTCAGCTTTAACTTACTCCTCAACTCGTGCCCGAACGTATCCTTACGGTAAACACAACTCTTTCGTTTAACCAGTCCACCCTCTTCTATACAAACACTGCTTTGTTTTAGCTCTTCAGCTAGCCCACATGCAGCACGACAGCAGGAAAGCAGATGAGCCAGGAGGCGGAACTGCTACGCTGTCCTTTAATGAGACCACAAGGCTGCCAGTTCCAGCTGCAGGAAAGAATAAGCAAGCTTATAGTAGCTACCGTGAAAGTCACAACCCGCTGTCTGGAGGATGTCAGGGTCTGGATGGGGAAAACACGTCCGGACTCAACCCAACCATGACAGAACGGCTGTTGATTCAGAGGCCAGCTGATTCTAGGAATAGGCAGTTGCAGCTGGTGGCCTTACTTGGAACAGGATGCACAGAAGAACATCTCTCATGCCCTTGTCAAGTCTGGAGTAGTCCCCGACTTACGACCACAATCGAGCCCACAATTTCTGTTGCTAAGCGAGACGTTGGTTAAGTGAGTTCTTGCTTGTTAAATTAATAACACAGTTTGTCAGAGTGCGCACAGTGTGACTATGTGAGACAACCCAGGAGCAAATACAGTAAACAGAGATTTGTATTTAAATAGTGGTTTTATCTACAAAGAATATATACATACACGTACTTTAGTCAGACCTCAAACAAACAGCAATCAGCAATTACAGCACGGAAGCATACACAGTTGAAGATTGGTCAACGTGATGGACTTGGGGGTGTGGGGACAAGGGCTTGAACTTTCAACTGGGTGGAGTTCAGATTTGGGTTTCTCCCAGATGTGCCAACATGGCTCTGTTAATAAATTGGAACTTTGAGGAATACTTTGCCTCGGACTCTGATTTAATTTTGGATGCTATTTGGAACCCTGACAATCAGCTCTGCTTATCAGAAGGTCGCAAAAGGGGATCACATGACTCCGGGATATTCAACCGTCATAAGCATGAAGCAGTTGCCAAATTTTGATCACACCACCGTGAGGATGCTGCAATGGCTGTAAGTGTGGAAAACGGTCATACGTCACTTTTTTCCAGTGCTGTTGTAACTTCAAACGGTCACTAAATGAATGGTTGTAAGCTGTACTGTAATTCCCTCTGCATAGGGATTCAGAAAGTTCAGCTGGTCCAGAATGCAGTGGTACATGAGCTCAATACTTAAGTTAGGATACATTACATTTCAATTACCGGAGCTCTACCATTAGATGGGCAAAAGGAATAATATTCATCAAGATCAGACAGGTGTTCTCCTACCATTTTCTTGCTTATTTTAATTTTTATTTACAGTTATATTTTTGGTAGGTTGGGCTATAGTTTCTTTTTGCCTGGAGACAGATGCAAAGAATGAGTTAAGCAGCTCTGCTTTCTCTCTACTGCTTGTTACTTCCTGGCTATCTTCTCTCTTTAGTGGACTGTTTCCTTGACTTTTTTTCTCCTTATTGAAAGAAACTTTTTTTTTTTATTATCTTTGACTTTTGTTGCAAGTCTTTGTTCATTCTGAGCTTTTGCTTTCTTGACTATATCTTCATCTGAGTGGTCACTATATCATTTGCAGAGTCTCACTTGAATTTATTCTGATGGATTAGGTGACTTTCATTTTTTATTATTTTTTATCAATGATTGCATTTGCAGGAATAGAATAACGTTATCTGGGTAGAAAGCAGAATTAGCTTTTTTTTCTGAGTTACTGAAATCTTTGGATTTCGTACACCTGTTTGGGTATTAAAAGATTTTGGTTTTTTGTTTTTTATATTGGTTTTCTTTTCAGAAGGCAAGTTAAGTGGTAGATTTTAGGGGATACGAATGACCACGTAGTTAATAATATACTGAATAATTCATTTATTAAATCATTACAGCATGGAGTGGCATGTGTATTTTTTGCCTTGGGCATCAAAATAATTTATGTCAAGCAGTGCTTTTCTTTCTTTGTATTTGTGCAAAATTTAAACTACCCTGTCAATTATCAAACAAGGTCCATATAGCTCACCTTGTTTTGGAAATATTTGCTGAAACAAAGTAATTGTAATGTAAAGAATTTCCCCCCTCAAGTTGAATGTTCTTCATTTTTGTTGCATGCCACTCAGATTCATTTCTGGTGAGATTGGAGGAGGCTATATACGTTGACTGACTGACTGACTGACTGACTGACTGACTGAATAACAGAGTTGGAAGGGACCTTGGAGGTCTTCTAGTCCAACACCCTGTTCAAGCAGGAGATCCTGTACCATTTCAGACAAATGGTTGTTTGCCAATCCCTTCTCCCCCCCCCCCCCCCACACTGATGGAGCACCCACATGAATGAATAAATGAACTAATGAACAACAACATGTACTGTATGTGAGAATTTCACCCCCCAGAATTCCTAGCCAACATTATCCAACACAAATACTGCACTGGCTGGAAATCTATAACTATATCTATATCTGTTATATCTATATATTCTATATCAGCGATGGCGAACCTATGGCACACGTGCCACAGGGAGCCATATCTGAGGGCACTCGAGGCATTGCCCTATGTCAGCTCCAGCGTGCCAGCTGATTTTTGGCCTTCCGGAGGGCGGTGGGGAGGTCGTTTTCACCTTCCCGAGGCCTCCGGAGCCTGTGGATCAGGGGTGGGTTCCTACTGGTTCGCCCGAACCGGTAGCGACCTGCTAGTGACGTCATCCAAACCGGATCGGTGGTTGCCGGTCCGTGGGGGCCACCATCTTTTTTTTAAAAAAAATTTCAAAATTTTTTTTTATTTTTTTTCTGAGCATGCTCAGAAGGTGACTTCCAGCACTGTGCATGTGGTCGCCATCTTTTTTTGGCTTTATTTATTTTATTTTTGTTTTTTTTTTTAGGTTGCTA
>QLTV01000588.1:1302047-1321679 GCA_003457575.1 Thermophis baileyi | reverse complement strand
GTGCAGGTTGGTCCTTGACTTACAACTAGTCATTTAGTGACTGTTCAAAGTTACAATGGCAGTGAAAAAAGTGACATATGACCATTTTTCACACTTAACGACCGATGGTCGTTAAGTGTGAAAAATGGTCATAAGTCACCTTTTCACCACATTTTACAAGTTGGCCACTCCCACCCGGTCACATGACCGCCAAGCCACTCCCACCTGGTCACATGACCACCCAGCCACCCCCACCCCGTCACATGACCATCAAGCCACTCCCACCCGGTCACATGACCATCCAGCCACTCCCACAAAATTAAGCCACGCCCACAGAGTGTTAGTAAAAAAATTTGGAACCCACCCCTGCTGTGGATGGTGAAAAACGGACCCAATGACCCAACTTCTGGTTCGGAAACGAACTTCCGGTTGGGCCGTTGGGCCATTTTTCACCCTCCCCAGGCTTCAGGAAAGCCTCCTGAAGCCTGGGGAGGTTGAAAAATGGCCCAACGGCCCAACCAGAACTTCGTTTCTGAACTTCCGGTTGGGCCATTGGGTCTGTTTTTCACCATCCACAGTCTCCGGAGGCTTTCCTGAAGCCTGGGGAAGGCGAAAACGACCTCCCCCCACCCTCCAGAAGGCCGAAAATCAGCTGGAATCCATTTTTCGCCATCCACAGGCTCCGGAGGCTTCAGTGAGTCCTGCGTGCATGTGCGGGGGGGCAGCACAGGGGGGTTGTGCACGCATGTGCGGGGAGAGGGCATTGCATTATGGGTGTGGGTACGCACGCGTGTGCGCGCCCTTTTGGCACCTGAGCAAAAAAAAGATTTGCCATCACTGTTCTATATCTCTATCTCTATCTCTATCTCTATCTCTATCTCTATCTCTATCTCTATCTCTATCTCTATCTCTATCTATCTCTATCTCTATCTCTATCTCTATCTCTATCTCTACCTCTACCTCTATCTCTATCTCTATCTCTATCACTATCTCTATCTCTATCTATATCTATATCTATATCTATATCTCTATCTATATGTTCTCTCTCTCTCTCTCTCTCTCTCTCTCTCTCTCTCTCTCTCTCTCTCTCTCTCTCTCTCTCTCTCTCTCTCATGTAATATATATATTACAACCCTTTAAATCCTTGTTTTGGGGTGGAGTCGGGGCAACTGAGTGGAACTGAGCATTTACTGGCTGGATGCCCTTCCTGACACCTACACGGAGTTCGCAGCAGATATTTTCTCTTCTCGCCCGGATAGAGAAACATCTGTTGCTTCCTAGGAATGAACTCTCAACCTTTCGAGTAGAAGGTGAGTGTTTTCACCTCTAGGCCATCATGCCGCTCTGACACAAATAAATAAATACCTAAATAAAAATAGGTCGTATCCTTTGCATCATTAGATTAATATAGGATGCATGCAGTGGCATAAGTGACATTTTTATGACCTCAAAGAAGTGTGCATGGGATTGGGAAAGGACACCCAAAGAAGTCTGGCCTCTGAGAGCCCACACAATGGCCTCTGGACTGCAAAGGCTTTTGCTGAAAATACTGATTTTCTTCCCAAGTGAAAAGTGGGAGAAGACAAAACCGGGGAGTCCCGAAACCTCAGCCCTGTCACCTGGCACAAAACGTCCTCGGCAGAAAACCTTTGAAGGGGTGCCAACTTAAGGGTAAATGATGCAGACAATATTTAGGAGTCAATTATTCACCTCATGAGGAAGCTATTTTTTTTTAAAAAAAAGTCCAACCCAAACATGGACAATTTCACAGGTGATGCCCTAAGGGCTTGAAGCCAGCATTTCCCGAGAAAAGGGAAGCTTAAAATACATTATAACTTAAAATAAATTCTTAATGATCGGCTATTTTGTTTTTTGTTTTTTAAAAATAATGTTTAGCCTAATCTGCCACCTGTGGTTCAGGTTACATCAAGCAAACACAGCATCAAGGCTCCAGGAGTGAAAGGAAACTGACCTCCTGTATCTTAAAAACAGATGGCCTTAGTTCTTTTCTGGAAAAATGTCAGAAAGTTTTTGGCCTGGCTTTTGCAGAAGGGATGAAAGATGGCTACAGAATGATCTTCTACCTCGCTATTTTGCCTGACTGGAACTCAGGGGTGGTGATTTTGAGGAAAGAAGATCGCTTGGTTTAACGTGTCGACATCTATTCTGTGGAATATTGTAATTATTATTGTCCTCAATACTGCCACAGACAGTGACATTGTGACTCTGTGGATCGGTACAGGGGTGGGTTCTAACTTACCTCGCTGCCGGTTCGCTTCTTCCCGCGCCGCGTGGCCGCGCCTCGTGGGTGCGTGCGTTCTTCGTGCGCGTATGCACAGTGCAAAAAATAAAAAAAATTTAAAAAGCCATAAACAAGATGGTGACGCATGCACAGTGCCGGAAACTCAGCTTCTGCGCATGCGCAGAAGAAAAACATAAATTCAAAAAAACTTCAAAAAAAAACTTCAAAAAAAATTCAAAAAAAAGATGGCGTCGCCCGTGGACTGGCACCGACCGAACCGGATCCGTGACGTCATCGACACGTCACCAGCGGGTTGCTACCGGTTTGGGTGAACCGGTCCGAACCGGGAGGAACCCACTTCTGGATCAGTACCTACAAAAATGAAGCAGTGAAAAATATTGGCCTGGCATCCAGGATTGCAAATATATAAATCTAGGATGGGCTTGATCTCCACGTGCGTTTTGTATCTGGTATAAGCTGTCAGATGGTAGATGTGATCACTTTTAAAAGTGCCCCTGTGTTTGAGGAATGTGGGAATGTATCTTTCAGAAGAAAATCTGGCTATAATCAAAGCTGATTAAATTGGATATCTAGTTAGTGTCTATCTGTCGGTCGGTCCGTTGGTCCTTCCCTTCCTTCCTTCTTTCCTTACCTACCTACCTACCTACCTAATCTATATATTCTATCTATCTATCTATCTATCTATCTATCTATCTATCTATCTATCTATCTATCTATCTATCTATCTATCTATCTATCTATCTATCTATCTATCTATCCATCCATCCATCCATCTATCTATCTCTATCATCTATCTATCATCTATCATCTCTCTCTCTCTCTCTCTCTGTTTATCTCTCTCTCTTTCTCTCTCTCTGTCATCTATCAATCATCTCTCTCTATTATCTATCTACCTATCTATCTATCTATCTATCTATCTATCTATCTATCTATCTATCTATCTATCTATCGGTATCTAACTATCATCTATATTTATCTACCTACCTATCCTCTACCTATCATGTCTGTCTGTCTGTCTATCTATCTACTCTCTCTCTCTCTCTCTCTCTCTCTCTCTCTCTCTCTCTCTCTCTCACACACACACACACACACACACACACACACACACACACACACACACACAATTATGAGTTCATTTGAGTTCACTTTTTGTTTTAGTTCTGCAAATTGTACCTTTTTATACAGGACTGCTGAACTAGTGTAAGACCCAAGAGATAACATTTTATAGGTGGCGCAGTGGTTAGAGTGCAGTACTGCAGGCTACTTCAGCTGACTGTTCAGCAGTTCAGCGGTTCAAATCTCACCGGCTCAAGGTTGACTCAGCCTTCCATCCTTCCAAGGTGGGTAAAATGAGGACCCAGATTGTTGGGGGCAATATGCTGACTCTGTGAACCGCTTAGAGAGTGCTGTAAAGCACTGTAAAGCGGTATATAAGTCTAAGTGCTATTGCTATTGCTATAACAGTAAAAGATCTGGAGGCAGGATTGAGGTCTACCAAATTTTGTGTGGTGTGGTTAAAGTGGACAAAGTGACGTTATTGCCAAAGTATTAGAATCAGTGACTGAATCCTTGAAGAATAGAAGAATCAGGGCAGAAAGAAGGAAACATGTTTTTAAATAATGCAGAATTAACCTTCGGCATTTGTCCCCATGAATTGTGCAGGCTACCAGCTTGGCCAGAAAAAGGGTTGGATAAATTCATGGAAATCTTGGGGAAACTATGGTTACTAGTCTTGATGGTAGTGTGATTATCTCTGAAGATCATCTTCTGGGAGACTTGTGGGCTTCCTTGTGAAGGGGTTGGTCACTGTGAGAATAGACTGCTGCTCTGAATAAGCCAGGTATCTTATATCTTATCTTATCTTATCTTATCTTATCTTATCTTATCTTATCTTATCTTATCTTATCTTATCTTATCTTATCTTATCTTATCTTATCTTATCTTATCTTATCTTATCATCATCTTATCTTATCTTATCATCATCTTATCTTCTCTTATCCTATCCTATCCTATCCTATCCTATCCTATCCTATCCTATCCTATCCTATCCTATCCTATCCTATCCTATCCTATCCTATCTTATCTTATCTTATCTTATCTTATCTTATCATCTTATCTTATCATCTAATCTACAGCACACTGCTTATGTTCTCAGTCATGTTTTGTCTCAAAACAAGTAAAATGATTTCAAAACAGATATAATATACATTGAAACCTAATAGAGGTATTCCGGCAATGAATGTTCTACTAAGTTGCCCCAATTATTCAGTTTTGTTTCTTTCGTTTATTCTTGCAGAATCCCAGAATCACTGAAGGGCCTTTAAAAGCAACTCCCCGCTTAATGCAGAAATCCAAATTTAAGCATCTTGACAAATGACTGTCTACAACACATCCAATGAATGGAGCCCACAACTCTTTGGATTATTACGCAGCATTTATTTATTAGCAGCTTTTATTTATTGATTAGATTTTATCTAATCTAATATTATTATAATCTAATAATCTAATATTATTAGATTACATCTTTATTTAGATTAGATTACATCTTTATTGGATTTTATCCGACCTTTATCTATATATATAAAAGAGAAATGCCACTCATGCATCGTCACAAAATCTCCAGAACCGTAAAGGCTACAAACTTGAAATTTGCCCCGTATGTTCCTCTTGGCTTCTAGGTGCTCACTAAGAAAGGATTTTTCAAAATGACCATCAGAGCATTAGTATTTCCTATATTATTATTAACATGCTCTGATGCTAAAGAGTTCTACTCCCCCTCCCCACCTGAAAATAAATCTGTTCCAAATGCAAAACACAAGCAGAGGAGAGGAGTTTCAGTTTCAGTTTTACTTTCACAGCAGCAAACAGCTGTACTACGGAACAGTTGAGCTAAGCCAGCAAGGCTGAGGGAGAGAACGGGAGAGGAGAGGCCGATTATAACTACTCATTAATTTTCAAGCTGTAAGTGTCGATTTATCAAGCCCGATCACATAGTTTTGTAGCAGAGCACAGGTATTCAGCTAGTTACTTAATAAGTAACTCAAGGCAGCGAACATACCTAGTACTCCTTCCTCCTCTTATTTTCCACACAACAACCCTGTGAGGTGAGTTGGGCTCAGAGAGAGAGAGAGAGAGAGTAATTGGTCCAGTCACCCACTCATCTTTCATGTCTAAGGCGGGACTAGAACTCACAGTTTCCTGGTGATTGGTCCAAAGTCACCCACTCATCTTTCATGTCTAAGGCGGGACTAGAACTCACAGTTTCCTGGTGATTGGTCCAAAGTCACCCACTCATTTTTCATGTCTAAGGCAGGAGTAGAACTCACAATCTCCTGGTGATTGGTCCAAAGTCACCCACTCGTCTTTCATGTCTAAGGCGGGACTAGAACTCACAGTCTCCTGGTGATTGGTCCAAAGTCACCCACTCGTCTTTCATGCCTAAGGCAAAACTACATCTCACAGTCTGCTAGTTTCTAGGGCAGCACTTTCACCGCTACACCAAACCAACACTTTCTTTCAGTTCAGCAACGTATCAGTAATGCATTCATAAGTACATAGATGGTGATAGATCACCTGGTAATCACACAGTTGTGGACTGGTGTGGGCAAAAAATGAGAAATAACAGCACCATTTCCATCCTACGCCAAGAAAACTGCATGGATACAACCACCAAGAGGTGAACGTGGCTCAAGGACTTCTTTCCCTACCATTTTATATCTAAGAAACTTATTTTTTTCTGTTCTTGGAACGACTGGAATATTTTAAGGGGTCCAGGGCTTAAGTTTGCTATTCCTTAGCAGCTGTTAAATATGATTCGCCAAGGGGAATGAACTTAGCACACCTGAAAGAAGATGTCCAAAGGTGTATCAACCAAATAAACAAAGCCTTGGCGGCCCATTGCGCCAAAGTCCTAAATGTAATTCTTGAAAACACAAGACAAGAGGCACAAATTTTACAGGACCATGTGAACAAGCAATAGCACTTAGACTTATATACCGCTTTACAGTGCTTTACAGCCCTCTCTAAGCGGTTCACAGAGTCAGCATATTGCCCCCCAACAATCTGGGTCCTCATTTTACCCACCTTGGAAGGATGGAAGGCTGAGTCAACCTTGAGCCGGTGAGATTTGAACTGCCGAACTGCAGCTAGCAGTCAGCTGAAGTAGCCTGCAGTACTGCACTCTAACCACTGCGCCACCTCGGCTCTCTGCTGGTATATGGCAGATAAAAATATTTAAAAAATCCACAATTTTCAAATGACTGAACTGGCAATGAGTGTAGGTATCTTTGAGTGGAGGTATCTCTGCTGTAATGCACCAATATCCAAGCAGGTTTGGCATTCCCATACAAAAGAAAGAGGCTATGAAAGCCAATTCAGTTTCCTTCACAGACAATAGCAATCGAAAATGTATGTCAGGGCCCAGAGACTGGATGGGGAAGGGTTACTCCAGCAGCAGACCTATGCTAAACAGATCAACACGCTGATCACATCATCCCCAGTCTGTAACTGAGGAACTTAAATTTATTTTAATTTAAGGCTTGAGTAAGAATACCTGTTGCTGTTTCTTCTGCAAAATACTGTTTTCTACTTTCTAAAAAGAATCAGGGGACTTTTAGAAATAGGGGAAGGCTTCAAATACAAAACCAGCTCCAAATGAGTTGAATGCATTTTATATAAACAAATGTCTGCTTGTACAATTTACTTCTTCTCCATCAAATTATATATCAATGGAAAGATAATTTAATCAAGAATGTAATGCAACAAAGTTTGTTCAATTATTTGTATTCTATGAAAAGTTATAGCCAAATAACCAGAAAAAGGAAGCACAATTTGCTTAGGTTGATATCAGGTAGCTTTCCTTCATCTGATTGTAGCCAATGAGCATGAGTGTCATCTTGTTTTGGCAATGAGCCAAATAGCCCAGACCTTAACCCAATTGAAAATCTATGGAGCCGACCAGGGGTGGGTTCTAACTTACCTCGCCGCCGGTTCGCTTCCTCCCATGCCGCGTGGGCGCGATGCATGGGCACGACACGTGGGCGTGACGCATGGGCGTGACGCGTGGGCGCGATGCATGCGCGGTGCCAAAAATTCCAAAAAATCCCCCCCCCCAAAAAGCCAAAAACAAGATGGCGGCGCATGTGCAGTGCCAGCAACTTGGCTTCTGCTCATGCGCAGAAGAAGAAAAAAATTCCCCCCCCAACTCCCCCCCAAAAGATGGCGGCGTCCACAGACTGGCACCGACCGAACCAGCTCCGTGACGTCGCCAGCGGGTTGCTACCGGTTCGGGCGAACCAATCCAAACCAGGAGGAACCCACCTCTGGAGCCGCCTAAAGAAACTTGTTAGTCAGAAGCGACCCAGCAATAAAACCCAGTTAATAGAAGCAATCATTCAATCTTGGTTTCACATTATAAGAGCTGCAGAACTAAAAGACTTGGTTCACTCCATGGGAAGACGTTGTAAGGCCGTAATTCATGCTAAAGGTTACCCAACTAAGTATTAACTGACATGGTGATAATTTTTGTATATCTCATTTTTTCTAGTGTTTCACTTTTCTTCTTTATAACTGCTGTTCTAATAGCAAATCCTTCATAAAAGTTATTGCATTACATTCTTGATTAAATTATTTTTCCATTGATATATAATTTTATGGTACTACTACTCCCCCCCAAAAGTGGTGTTATTAGCCATCAAACCTCAAAAATACACTTTTCCCAAAAGGTTTCCACAATTCTGGCCACTACTGTAATGTACACTGAAGATGGCATTTAATTTCGTTGTACGAGGTGCAATGACAATAAAGTAAAGTTAAAGATAACACACCCCTCCAAAGAATAAAATAAAATTCCCCTTTGCATCCCAGAATCCACTTTTGCAAAAGAGACAGTGGCTGGCTGAGGAACAGATGTCCCAGCTTTGAAGTCTTCAAAAGAAAGGCTACTGGCCTTGTAGAGAAGAACCATTCCACTGTTTGCCCAACATGTGCGTTCCAGTCCACTATTATTCACTGTGTCCCACAGCTGCTCGCCTGACTGGAGGAAGCTTGGCAGACTGTGGATTTGCTTATCTGTGTAAACAGGGTGTTGGCTGCATTTACAAGTAGTAATTCACAGTGAGAACAGGCTCCTGAGTATGTCTCTCTCTGTGTGTGTGTGTGTGTGTGTGTGTTCTTGTATTCGCACAGATGGCATTACCCAAATTAAAACACCTTCGGTGCTCCATGTGTGCCACCAAGGCAGTGTGGATGCTGTCCAAGGCACATCCCCTCTAGCCTTATTTTTGGAAATTCCAGTTATCAATAGGCAGGACCATTCGGGGAGAGGTACAAGTAATCCTCACTATATAACCTGTTGTTTAGCGATCATCTGAAGTTACGACAAGACTGAAAAAAATGACTTATGGCCAGTCATTGCCCTTATAACCATTACAGCATCCCCATAGTCAGGTGATCAAAATTCAGGTGCTTGACAACTGTTGTGTACTTACAACAGTTGTAGTGTCTCGGGATTATGGGATCACCATTTGTGACCTTCCCAGCTTTGCTTTCGACAAGCAAAGTTAATGGGGGAAGCTGGAGTTAACAGAATAACGGAGTTGGAGGTCTTCTAGTCCAACCCCTTGCTCAAGCAGGAAACCCTACACCATTTCAGAGAAATGACTGTCCAATCTCTTCTTAGAAACCTCCGGTGTTAGAGCACCCACAACTTCTTTGTGGGTTTGCTTAATGACTTCACGATTCACTTCGCAACCATGGCAAAAAAAAAAAAAAAAGCTCATAAAATCAGATGCACCTCATTTAATGACCATCTTACTTAGCAACAGGAATTCTGGTCCAAATTGGGGTCGTAGGTCAAGGACTACCTGCATGCCTAACTTCTTGTGTTACTATATGCCCAAAGGAGGAACCTCGGGGGCACATATACAACTGAATATAAAAGCACTGAACAAAGAGATGATGTGATAGGAAGTGCTATCTGGGTGGTCATTGATGATTCTGAAGCTGGAAGCATTTATTGGGCTCTGTTAGCCTCATGAGGTAGACCAGACAGGAAACAAAACCAGATGAACTAACTCTATTTTTCTGTAAAGCTACATTAATAGAATGTAAGGCTAAACCATATTAAGAACGGTTGCAGGAACTGGGCATGGCTAGTCTAGTGAAGAGAAGGACCAGGGGAGACATGATAGCAGTCTTCCAATATTTGAGGGGCTGCCACAGAGAGGAGGGGGTCAAGCTTCTAAGGAAACTTCATTTCCTTAGAGTCCTGTGGAAAAATCAGGTGGAACAACGGCTGATGACTTCCTTCTATCGGTCCACGATAGAAAGTGTCCGAACATACTGTATAACAGTATGGTACGCTGGTTTAACAGACGCGGACAGGAAGGCACTACAGAGAGTGATCAATTCGGCACAAGAAACCGTTGGTTGCCCTCTAACACCACTGGATGACATCGCCAGGTCTCGCTGTTTCAGCAGAGTAAGGAAGATACTTAGGGATGATTCACACTCTGGCCAGTGTCTCTTTTCACTTTTACCATCGGGTAGAAGTCAAAGAAGTATAGCCAGCCGGACAAACAGGTTTAAAAACAGCTTCTACCCATGGGCTGTCAGACTCCAACACACAATCACAATCACTCCACGTACATACGGAAACGTATGACTAGTTTCCCCTCCCCCAATTACTTGTATAAGGATTATTCTATTCATGTTGTCTTGTATTGTCTGTTATGGATTGCACCAGTAGAGGCTAAACCAATTTCGTTGTATACATGATGTACACTGACAATAAAGGCTATTATTATTAAGCTATTTTCCAAAGCACCTGAAGGGCAGACAAGGAATAATGGATGGAAACTGAACAAGGAGAGATTCAACTTAGAAATAAGGAGAACTTTTCTGACAGTGAGAACAATCAACCAGTGGAACAGCTTGCCACTAGACGTTGTGGGAGCTTCATCACTGGAAGCTTTCAAGGAGAGACTGGACTGCCATCTGTCAGAAATGGTGTAGGGTCTCCTGCTTGGGTGGGGTGGGGGGGTTGGACTAGATGACCTACAAGGTCCCTTCCAACTCTGTTAATTTGTAATCTTGCAAGTCTGGAATCACTTCTTGGCCACCATAAAAAAAGTAGGGAGGATCTTTTCTAAACCTCAGGCCCCGCCCACATTCCCGCCGCAGGCTCAGCTGCCCTTTACAGGCAGCCCTCGACTTACAACAGTTCATTTAGTGACCGTTCAAAGCACTGAAAAAAAGCGACCGATGACCGTTTTTCACGCTTACTACCGTTGCAGCATCCCCATGGTCATGTGATCAAAATTCAGACACTTGGCAACTGACTCATGTTTATGACGGTTGCAGTGTCCTGGGGTCATGTGATCACCTTTTGCGACCTTTGGACAGGCAAAGTCAATGGGGAAGCCGGGTTCACTTAACAACCGTATTACCGACTTAACAACTGCAGTGATTCACTTAACAACGGTGTCAGGAAAGGTTGTAGAATGGGGCATAACCCACTTAACAAATGTCTTTCTTAGCAAACATAAATTTTGGGCTGCTTTGTAGTTGTCGGACGAGGAGTACCTGTATCTATCTGTCTGTTACCTTGGCTATTATATATTGCTAGTCCATAGGCCATACGCTTAATAAATAAATCTTGGGTATGTCTCTTTTCCCTGTCTCCTAAGCTCATTTCCACATACCAATATAGGCTGCCCACAAAAAGGAGATGTGCAATGACAGTGACTCACAAAAAAGTGGGTTGGAGGCAGGAGTTGCCCTTTCTAACATATTGCCCCAAGAGTTGTCTCCTTTCTCTGTAAATCCAAGTTGTAATGACTACTATTACCTATTTCCTTATCTTCTTATGACTTTAACTTTGTTGCTTGTATCTTACGATTTATATTGTTTACTTAGTATCCTAGTCTGATTTATGTTGATTGCTTATTTAGCATCCTATGACTACCATTAAGCGTTGTATCTTATGATTTGTGATCAGAGGTGGTATTCAGCCGGTTCAGACCAGTTCAGGCAAACCGGTAGCGGTGATTGCGGGTGGGCCCGCCCCTGCCCACCCGCCCGGATGTAATACCGTCCTATTTAGCCACGTTTTTGCTCACATTTGTGAACCGGTAGGGAAGGTAAGTGAATACCACCCCTGTGGCTGTGATCATGATTTATCACTTATTGCTTGTATGTACACTGAGAGCTTATGCACCGGAGACAAAATCCTTTTGTGTCCAATCATACTTGGCCAATAAAGAATTCTATTCTATTCTGTTCTGTTCTGTTGTTCTGTTCGTTTCTATTTCTTATTATATTCTATTCTGTTCTGTTGTTCTGTTCTGTTCATGTCTATATTCTATTCTGTTCTGTTCTGTTCTGTTCATTTCTATTTCTATTGTTCTATTCTATTCTATTCTGTTCTGTCCTGTTCACTTCTATTCTGTTCTGTTCCATTCCATTCCACTCCGTTCCATTCTGTTCCATTCTGTTCTCCGTATTCATCAACCTCAATGAATGCAATTCTGTTGATCCATGTACAGATCAGTCATCCCTCCAAACCCAACTGGAACCTACTGAAAAAGACAATGAGGGCCCTGGATGGAAAGCTGAAGGATTTTTTTTGAAGTGCAGGTGTTGTTATTGTCATCTCTTCCCATTGAAGGCCATGGTCCATCTATGAGGAGAGAGGAGGAGACTGGAAAAGAATCAAAGCTATCCTGGTCATTGCCAAGGAAGACTTGACTGATGAGATGAAAGAGAAAAGAAAATTTGGACGGACATATCCAAGACCTTCTTAGCATTCATGAAAGCATCTTTATGCTTATGTCTTTATGCAAAATATTTGCGTAGAATCTTTTGAGACGGCAACCTATTTTATAAGGTCAGATTTTTTAAAACAATAAACTATTAAAATATAAACAAGAAGAACAACAGAAAGAGGTTGTTTCCCCCCCCCCCCCATAACTTGGATAATGCTACTTTGGACATGAACCAATGGGTTCAAATTACAAAGATTTTGGCTAGGCGTTAGGAGGAAATTCTCAAGCGTAAAACAATGCAGAAGAGTGCCTTGGAAGATGGTGGACAATTTTATTGCAGATTCCCCCCCCCCCACCGAGGCCGGGTGTCCATGGGTTGGGCACACTGGAAGTTGGCAGAATGGGTTAAAGATGACCTTTGAAATCCTTTCCAACTATCTTTTTGCCAGTGCCCTTTTCAAGGGTTAAAGAGGCACAAGACAATCTGCTTTGGATTTTACACCTGAATGTGTGAATTAACCCACAAGAAGCAACGGATGGAAACGAATCAAGGAGAGAACCAACCTAGAAATAAGAAAAAATTTCCTAACAGTGAGAACAATTAACCAGTGGAATGGCTTGTCTCCAGAAGTTGTGGGTGCTCCATCACTGAAGGTTTTCAAGAAGTGATTGGACAACCATTTCTCTGAAATAGTATAGGATGTCCTGCTCAAGCAGGGGGGGTTGGACTAGAAGACCTCCAAGGTCCCTTCCTACTTTGTTATTCTGTTTTGTTCTGCCACTTGAAAAGTCCTGGATACGAAGCCATATAGATGTTTTAAGTCCAGTAGCTCCTGGGTACCTATTTGGCATTGATAAAGATTGCAGTGATGAAGTTAACAGGGGTGGGATTCTACCAGTTCGGACCGGTTCGGGCGAACCGGATGCTCCGACGATCAACTGGGAGCGAACCGGTTCGCTCCGACGATCAGGTGGGCCCGCCCACCCGCCCCTGCGCTTAACTGACCTATATCTTCTCAGCTGATTCACACGGCAGAGCGGATTGCCGCACCTCAGCTGTGTATCTCCCCAGCAGTAACGTGGAAGGTAAGTTTTTGTAAAACTGCTCACAGCATGAGTCAGGTGCGTGTATGCACTTGCGCGTGATCACCGAACCGGTTGTTAAACCAGCAGGATCCCACCACTGAAGTTACATCTCTGATTTGAAGAGAACTAGAATTAAAATTACCATCATCCACTCTTTCTGGAAACACCTGACCTTAGACAGCCAATTCATTCTCAAGGTCTCTTACATAACTCGCTCATCTGGTCAGCTCATCACTCATGGTGGCCACTACACTCAGAAATGTCTCTTGTTTTTCCCGATAGCCTCTCTGTCCAAAATCCACATTTCGGATATTGCACTCCACCAATTTGGGTTTGGATCTTGTTGGACTCGTTACAGTTATATCCACTATTTTTTTTTTTAATTCCCACAGTTACTGTTTCGGGGTGGCATGGTATTTTGACTGACCACATCCTAACCTGTGAATAAACAGACAGCTGAAACACAGGAAGCTGGGAGGTGAAAGTCATATTTGAAGATTCAAACTCTGTAAGAGCTGACCAAATGTTGGCCAGAGTTGAATTTTCTTTTTCAACCTCTCCACTCCTACTCAGTGCAACTAACAATTATGGCATCTCCAGGTTTTAGAAGCTGTTAGCACCAGGCTCTTAAATATCTGCTTTCACAGGATGATAAAATCAGAAGCGGGATTAAGGCCACGGCATCCAATTCCTTGGTTATGCAAGAATCCAGAATATATATATAATATATATAAGTCAATATATATAAGTCAAACATATATAAGATAACAGGTATAAGTATAAACATTGACATGAACACAGGAAATGAGTACGAATAAATGGGGACAGTAGGACAGGGACGGTAGGCACGCTCGTGCGCTTCTGCACGCCCCCTTACAGACCTCTTAGGAATGGGGTGAGGTCCACGGTAGACAGTCTAAGGTTAAAGTTTATGGGGGTTTGAGGATGTAACAAGAGAGTCAGGTAGTGCATTCCAGGCGTTGACCACTCTGTTGCTGAAGTCGTATTTTCTGCAGTCGAGTTTGGAGCAGTTTACCTTGAGTTTGTATCTAATGTGTGCCCGTGTATTATTGCGGTTGAAGCTGAAGTAGTCATTAACAGGTAGTACATTGTAGCAGATAATTTTGTGTGCTACGTTTAGGTCAGACTGTAGGCAGCGTAGTTCTAGGTTGTCCAAGCCCAAAATTTCAAGCCTGGTGGCGTAAGGTATTTTATTGCGAGCAGAGGAGCGGAGTACTCTTCTCGTGAAATACCTCTGGACTCGCTCAATTGTGTTAATGTCCGATATACAGTGCGGATTCCAGGTAGACAAGCTGTATTTGAGAATTGGTCTAGCAAAGGTTTTGTATGCCCTGGTTTGCAGTACAATATTACTGGAGAAGAAGCTGCACAAGATTAGGTTGACAACTCGTAGTGCCTTTTTGGCAATGCTGTTACAGTGAGCTCTGGTGCTTAGATCGTTTGAGATGAGAACTCCTAGGTCCTTGACAGAGTGAGGGTCGTCTACAAGGTCATATCTGCCCAGCTTGTATTTGGTGTTCTGATTTTTTTTTTTTTTTTGCCAATGTGTAAGACAGAACATTTGTTGGTTGAGATTTGGAGTTGCCAATCGTTTGACCCTTCTGACACATAGTTAAGGTCGCTTTGTAGGGCAGCAGCATTGTCGGTGGTGTTGAATAGTTTTACATCATCAGCGAAGAGGACACAGCTGCTTATAATAGGATCGCAAAGGTCATTTATGTAAAGTATAAAGAGTGTGGGTCCTAAAACGCTGCCTTGGGGGACACCGCTGTTTACAGGTGCAGGGTTTGATAGGGTGTTCCCTATTTTGACTACTTGTTGCCTGTTTGATAGGAACGCAGCTATCCACTTATGCAGGGATCTGGAAATGCCGTAAGAGTTTAGTTTTAACAGTAGTTTGTCGTGTCCAATTCCTTGGTTATGCTAGAATCCAGAATAAAGCAACACAGACAGATGGGCTTCTAGGCTCCCTCCAAACACATCTGGTGAAGGAGAACTGTTTATCTTCCTGTGTACCTGACTTTATTTTCAAACCACTTTTACTGTTAAGAGGTTTCCCTAACATTCAATGGGAATCCACATTCCTGAATCATAAATCTACTACCAGTATCCCAGGTTCTGATCCATTCATATGTAAATGCTAGTTCCATCTCCTCAAGGGATGCGGAATTTTTGTCCTACATTCATGAACATCTCTTGATCTTCTTTAGTGTGTTGTCTTTTCTGGTATTTGAAGACAAAGGTGGGATTCAGCAGGTTCTGACCAGTTCTGGAGAACTGGTAGTGGAAATTTTGAATAGTTTGGAGAACTGGTAAATACCATCTCTGACTTGCCCCTCCCCCATATATTCTCTGCCTCCCGAGTCCCAGCTGATCGGGAGGAAATGGGGATTTTGCAGTATCCTTCCCCTGGAGTGGGAAGGGAATGGAGATTTTGCAGTATCCTTCCCCCAGGAGTGGGGAGGGAATGGAGATTTTGCAATATCCTTCCCCCAGGAGTGGGGAGGGAATGGAGATTTTGCAATATCCTTCCCCCAGGAGTGGGGAGGGAATGGAGATTTTGCAGTATCCTACCCCTGCCACGCCCACCAAGCCACACCATGCCCACCAAGCCACGCCCACAGAACCGGTAGTAAAAAATTTTGAATCCCACCACTGACTGTTACCCTCAATCCCAATTTCTCAAGGCTAAACATACCCATTTTCTGTAAACCCTCCCTGTATTCCTTAAGATTCCCAGTCCTGGATTGACCCAAAGGTACAAGAATTTTCCTCTTGGATGTTCTTGAGGGTACATAAACCACATCTGCCATGCATACGGAACAGAACAGAACAGAACAGAACAGAACAGAACAGAACAGAACAGAACAGAACTATAGAGTTGGAAGGTCTTCTAGTCCAACCCCCTGCTCAGGCAGGAAACCCTATACCATTTCAGACAAATGGTTGTCCAATCTCTTAAAAACCTTCAATGTTGGAGCATCCACAACTTCTGGAGGTAAGTCCTTCCACTGATTAATTGTTTTAACTGTCAGGGAAGTTGTCCTTAGTTCTAAGTTGCTTTTCTCCTTGATTAGTTTCCATCCATTGCTTCTTGTCCTGTCTTCAGATGTTTTAGAAAATAGGTTGAGCCCTTCTTCTTTGTGGCTGCCCCTTAAAGATTGGAACACTGCTATCATGTCACCCTTAGTCCTTCTTTTCATTAAATAAGACATACCTAATTCCTGCAGCCATTCTTCATATGTTTTAGCCTCCAGTCCCCTAATCATCTTTGTTGCTCTTCTCTGCACTCTTTCTAGAGTCTCAACACCTTTTTAATATTGTGGTGACCAAAACTGAATGCAGTATTCCAAGTGTGGCCTTACCATGGCATTATAAAGTGGTACTAACACTTCACATGATTCAAAAATTTTTACTACCGGTTCTGTGGGCGTGGCTTGGTGGGCTTGGTGTGGTTTGGTGGGTGTGGCTTGGTGGGCGTGGCAGAGGAAGGATACTGTAAAATCTCCATTCCCTCCCCACTCCAGGGGAAGGTTACTGCAAAATCCCCATTTCCTCCCGATCAGCTGGGACTCGGGAGGTAGAGAATAGATGGGGGCGGGGCCAGTCAGAGGTGGTATTTACCGGTTCTCCAAACTACTCAAAATTTCTGCTACCGGTTCTCCAGAACTGGTCAGAACCTGCTGAATCCCACCTCTGACGTGATCTTGATTCTATCCTTGTCACTCCTATCATTTTTGAAACTTGGACTATAAATGGCATTAAAAGGAAGAGCATTTTCATAGCTTCAGCCCCAAGGAAAGCAAACTTTCCTTACGAAGGCAGGATTTTGAAACCTGTACATTTCCATGGGCAGCCTGATTGAGAGCATGCTACAATATATATATATCTATATAGTATTTATGAAGCACCTGATGGAAAACACTCATATGAAAATTAGATTCAGCAAGTTGAAACAAATAACAAACTCACAAAGGGGGAACAAGGGAGTGTTGGCAGAACCGATCTGTAAGAGTTTCATGTGAATCCATTAAGTATTCTGGCAAGTCACCCAAGAGGCAGAGATTTCAAGATTCTGGAAGAGTCTAACACTTTCATCCTTCACCCTCCTCAAACTAATATAGAGAGACTTCAAGGGATTGTAGTGCCTGCTTTTCTTCCTACCAGTTGTTCTTCCACTTCAAGAAAAGCAATTTGGGTGGGTTTTTTTTTTTTTTAAAGCAGCATACATTTTGATGAAATACTAATGGGTAAAATTCTTGCCTTTACTTGGTGAGAAGGTCTTCATGGGGCATTTCATTCATGACCAAACTTTCATAATCCTCAATTTACAACTGTAATTTCTGTTGTAAGTCATGACGGTCATAAGTCGAGACCAGAGGTGGTATTCTGCTGGTTCGGACCGGTTTGGGCGAACCGGTAACACCCACCTGCCCGGACATAATGCTGTCCTATTTAGCCACGTTTTCGAGGCAGGGCGCATGCGCGGAGGTGGGCACATGCGCTCACATTGGCGAACCGGTAGGGAAGGTGAGTGAATACTACCCCTGGTTGAGACATCATGACTGGATCTGACTTTATGACTTTGCCAGACCTGCCAGCACTTAAACCTCTAAATCAGAGGTTTAGATTTCTTCGAGGGCCGGATCAGCACCGTAGTTCTCCTCCGCGGTTTGGGCCAGGGGAGGGGGGAAGGGACGGACTCCTCCTGAAGCACCCTACTGGCCAAAACACGGCCACGATTTGGCCAGCAGGGTGCTGCAGGCCGTCCAGGCCAAAAATAGGCCGCGTTTTGGCTGCCAGAGGCACCACGGGCCAGTCCTTTGCTATTTCCAGGCCGGCCCCGCGGGCCAGATTTAAGCACCCTGTGGGCCGGATGCGGCCCACGGGCCTTGAGTTTGACACGCCTACTCTAAATAGAAATGATCCTTGGCTCCATTTGTTGAGAAAGGTATAATTTTATTAGAAGTCAAGTGTATCGCACTAATGCATAGCCAGAATAGAGAAGCATGCGCCAAAATTCAACTCTTAATTGCCTCCCACCACTGACTCTTCCATGACCAATCAGGTCCAAACAAGATGTTTTCAGAATGGTCAGTTCAAGCGTAGGGTGGTGCGCAGCTGCCTTCTTCTCCCAGCCGGGTCACCTTGAGGCAGCATTTTAGGAAGATACAGAAGTTACTTTCAGTTTCCCCCAAACATCGCCCCACCCATCCACCCTCCCCAGAGTTCATGGCAGACTGTCACCACATGGTAGCGAACCACAAGCAGGCATAAGGTGGCAGCTGACAAACTTTTTTTTTTTGTGTGGTGGTGGTGGTCAATAAGGGAACACTGTGATCATTAATTGAGCACAGTGGTAGTTAAGTGAATGCCGAAGTGATTAAGCAGATCCATGTATTCCTGTGTGTGTGTGTGTGTGTGTTTTGCTGGAAATCTGCAAAAAAATATCATAAATCTCAGACACCATCACTGTCGATAAAGGTAAGCTGGTTGCCAAGTGCCCAAAATGCAGTCATGTGATCATGGGGGTAGGTGCAGTCGTCGGAATTCCGGAACTGGGCTGTAGGTAGGTTTGGGAAGGTCCATTGTAACCCTAAGCTAAGCGACTAGTTGTTAAACGAGAACTACCTATGTAATACGTAATCTCTCTGTTTTGCCATGTTTCAATTTAGTCTAAGGGAAGCCCTCAGGAAGGAGATGCGCCTTGGCTTCAAGGAACTGTCGAATAGCAGTAGCAATAGCAATTAGACCTATAAACCTACCCCTACTATACCTAGAAAAATTGAAGCCAAGTGTCTACCCAATTCCTTGGACAGCAAAGGCGACTGACAAGCAAGTGCTGGAGCGCGTAACACCAGACATGTCACTGGAAGGCAAAATCATGAAACTGTGTCTCACTTACTTTGGCCATATCATGCAGGGGAATTCATTGGAGAAAGCAATTATGCTTGGAAGAGTTAGCGGTAAAAGGAAAGCAAGCCAAAGACCACGGTGGTTGGACACCATCAAAGCTGACCCCAGCCAGAGCATAAAACTACTCAAAGAAGCAGTGCAAGACTGGAAGATGTGGAGAGACCTGGCCCATAGAATCACCAAGAGTCGGACAGGACTGAATGCACTTCTTCTTCTTCTTTCCTCCTCCTCCTCCTCCTCCTCCTCCTCCTCTTCTTCTTCCTCTCCCCCTTTCCACTCCTCCTCCCACTGCCTCCTCCTCCTCCTCCTCTTCTTCTTCTTCTCCTTCTCCCTCTCCCCCTTTCCCCTCCTCCTCCCACTGCCTCCTTCTCCTTCTCCTTCTCCCCCCTCATCTCACTGCCTCCTCCTCCTCCTCCTCTTCTCCTTCTCCCTCTCCCTCTCCCCCTTCCCCCTCCTCCTCCCACTGCCTCCTCCTCCTCTTCTCCTTCTCCTTCTCCCTTTCCCCCCTCCTCCTCCCACTGCCTCCTCCTCTTCTTCTCCTTCTCCCTCTCCCCCTTCCCCAGGGGTGAAATCCTCCCGGTTCGGCCCGGTTCGGGGGCGTGG
>QLTV01000588.1:1289859-1301223 GCA_003457575.1 Thermophis baileyi | reverse complement strand
GAATAACAGTAGTTTGGAATGAAAATAAAGAATAAAAAGAAAGAAAGAAAGAGAAAGAAAGAAAGAAAGAAAGAAAGAGAAGAAAGAAAGAGAAGAAAGGAAGAAGAAAGGAAGGAAGGAAGAAAGAAAGGAAGGAAAGGAGGAAGGGAGGGAGGGAGGGAGGGAGGGAGGAAGGGAGGACCACAAACCTGGCTGGCACTAGACACAGCTTCAGAGGATGCTTTGAAACAGCACAGCAAAGGCTAGAAGGGACCTCAGAGGTCATCTAGTCCAATCCCCTGCTCCCTGGCAAAATGGACTGCTAAATTGGCCGCACCCACCCAGTCACATGACCACATGGCCACGTCCACCTGAAGCCACACCCACCTGACCTCCAAGCCACGCCCACAAAATAAGCCACGCCCACAGAACCGGTAGGGGAAAATTTCACATTTCACCCCTGCCCTTCCCCCTCCTCCTCCTCTTCTCCTTCTCCTTCTCCCTCTCCCCCCTCCGCCTCCCACTGCCTCCTCCTCTTCTCCCTCTCCCCCTTCCCCCTCCTCCTCCCACTGCCTCCTCCTCTTCTCCTTCTCCTTCTCCCCCTCCTCCTCCCACTGCCTCCTCCTCCTCTTCTCCTTCTCCTTCTCCCCCTTCCCCCCTCCTCCTCCTCTCCCTCTCCTTCTTCCCCTCCTCCTCCCACTGCCTCCTCCTCCTCTTCTCCTTCTCCTTCTCCTTCTCCTTCTCCTCCTCCTCCTCCTCCTCCTCCTCCTCCTCTTCTCCTTCTCCCTCTCCCTCTCCCCCTTCCCCCTCCTCCTCCCACTGCCTCCTCCTCCTCTTCTCCTTCTCCTTCTCCCCCCTCCTTCTCCCACTGCCTCCTCCTCTTCTCCTTCTCCTTCTCCTTCTCCCCCTTCCACCTCCTCCTCCCACTGCTCCATTCCATCTCAAGATTCAAGCCAGGTGGGCAGTTTCAATTCTGGGCCCCAAGCTGTGCAAAGCCCTCTTGGATAGCAATGCTCACCTTTCCCCCTTCCTCTGCCTCCAGGCTACAAGCAGCGAATCTCCAGCCACGTCGCACACTGAACACAGTGAAATTTTTTCTTTCTTTTTTTCCTTCCTTCCTTCCTTCCTTCCTTCCTTCCTTCCTTCCTTCCTCTCCTCCTTCTCCCTCTCCCCCTTCCCCCTCCTCTCACTGCCTCCTCCTCCTCCTCCTCTTCTCCTCCTCCTTCTCCCTCTCCCTCTCCCCCTTCCTCCTCCTCCTCCCCCTTCCTCCTCCTCCTCCTCCTCTCCAATTCCTGCTCAGCTGCATTTCAAAGATGAGGCAAATAGATGCTGCAAGTTCTATTTAAGGTCCTGGAATCCGATATATTCATTCCTCTTAAGGTCACAATATTTGGTGGCCTTAAGAAGGTCAACTTATGACCATTTTTCACACTTATGACCATTGCAGCATCCCCATGGTCACGTGATTTACATTTGGATGCTTGACAACTGGTTCACATTGATGACGGTTGCAGTGTCCCGGGGTCATGTGAACACCTTTTGCGACCTTCCAACAAGCCAAGTCAATGGGGAAGCCAGATTCGTTTAACAACCGTGTTACTACTTTAACGACTGCAGTGATTCCCTTAACAAATGGGGCAAGAAATGTCATAAAATGGGGCAAAGCTCACTTAACACATCTCTCACTGAGCAACATAAATTTTGGATTCAATTGTGGTCGTACGTTGAGGACTACCTGTACATTTTTTTAAAAAAACTTATGAAACTTCTGGGGCAAGACAGCTGGCCAATACATTTAATAATAAATAAATATCTTTTCAGCTTCATCTTTTTCCTTGCTGTGTGTGCGCATGTACTTGAATGGAGTGCAAACCTGTGGAAATCTCTCCTGCCATCAAATGTTTCCTCTGGGGGGACGGGACAGACCACAATCATATACTGTGCGGGTGGGTGCAGGTGTCTCTGGGTGTCAGCTGGGCTCTGTTTATTATTGGTCTGCCATGTACAGGAAAGCAGGCCAGGCCGCTAGTCACCAATCTGGACAAACCACAGCAGTGGTGGGTTGCTGCCGGTTCGGACCGGTTCGCCCGTACCGGTGGCGGAAATTTTCACCCACTCGCCGAACCGGCAGCAATGGCTGGCTCTCCACGCCCCCGAACCGGTTCTCCTGTCGCCGCAGCTGGCAAAGAACCCTCTGCGCATGCGCAGAGGGTCATTTCCCCAACGTGACATAGGTGCGCGCGCTTGCTTCACTCGCGCACACGCACAAAACATGCACTTCCGTCACAATGCAAACCGGTAGGGAAGGTAAGTGGAACCCACCCCTGAACCACAGTCAGGAAAATGAAAATAAGTCCTGTGGAGGAGGAGGAGGAACCTGTAGGATCTGGGGCTCTGTTGGCAAACCCTTGCTCTGTTCCTCTTGAGGTGCTTCCTAAAAATTGTTCCTTGTTTGACTTGGAAGACACTTCGCACACATGAGCTTACAATGGGTAAAAACAATACAAAACATAGTGTACAACATACCACATCACAGGTTCTCACTGATACTCTAATCCTCGTGTCCGGGAACATAACTATGCTTTCCAAACGTAAGTAGGGCCAATATCAATTTAATTTCAGGGGGAGGAAAGTTCCATAGGGAGCAAAATGCCATAGGGCAGTGGCAGCAACTGTCAAGGCCCAATTTCCGGGTCTCACCAAGCTGACAATCTTTCGCTAATGGGTTTCTGCAGCACGCCTCTCCTGCTGATCTAACGGGATGGGTAGCAACAAGTGGGAAGAGGCACTTGCACAAATCACCTGGCCCTACATCACAAAGGGCTTTATCAATGACAAGCAGCGCCATGAATTGTGCCCACAAGCATACTGGCAACCAGTGTAGCTTGCGAAACAGAAGTGTAACATGAGCACACCAAGGCAGGTTCATAGCTGCCTGCGCCGCCATTGCACTTTGTACCAGTTGCAGCTTGTAGAACGTTCTTCAAAGTGCAAAACCATGTAGAGCACATTGTTGTAATCCACTTGGGAGGTGACTAGGGCATTAGTGACTGCGAGGAAATGTTCAGGAAATGAAGTTGTGAGGAAGCCATCCTGGCCACGGCTGCCCCCTATTTCTAGTCTAGTGGTTAAGGCAGTAGGCTAGAAACAAGGAGACTGAGTTCTCGTCCTTCCGTAGGCATGAAAGCCGACTGGATACCTTTGAATGAATCACCAGGAGACTGTGAGTTCTAGTCCTATCTTGGGCACATACACCAGCTGGATGACTTTGGGCCTATCACCAGGAGACTGTGAGTTCTAGTCCCCTCTTAGTCATGAAAGCTGGCTGGGTGACTTTGGGCCTATCACCAGGAGACTGTGAGTTCTAGTCCCATCATGGGCACAAATGCCAGCTGGATGACTTTGGGCCAATCACCAGGAGACTGTGAGTTATAGTCCCAACTTAGTCATGAAAGCTGGCTGGGTGACTTTGGGCCAGACACTGTCCCTCAGCCCAACACAATTCATAGGGTTATTGTGAGAAAAATAGGAGGAGGGAGGAGCATTAGATATGTTTACTACCTTGAGTTGTTTATAAAACTAACAAAGGGATATTAAATAAATAAACTTCCATTATGTCATCATTGTTGCCGTTAACACATCTTTTTACCACAGCCTGTGAATTCCCCTGACTCTAACACACCTATAGACTTTCTCTATAATGGAGGTCAATGGGGAAACCAGATTCATTTAACCAATTGATTCAATTAGCGTTACTAATTGCAGTGATTCGGTTAACAAATGTGACAAGAAAAGTTGTAAAATGGGGCAAAACTCACTTAACAAATTTCTCACTTAGCAACATAAATTTTGGGCTCAATTGCGGTCGTAAGTCGAGGACTACCTGTAGAAACTTTAGCACAGAAAAGCAAGCGTGCATTGATAGATATCACAGAATCCAATACCGATGGCAGACGTAATTGGATCCTACTCATTCACAGAGACCCAACTTAAAGAAAAGTAGAACAACTTTGTATATAGTGCTATGTTTGCAAAAAAAAAAAAAAAGTCCCTGAATATAGATGTCCTACTTCAAACATCCGTGAAGATGAAAAGAACCAAAACTGATACCATTGTGAGTTAGTCAGAGGCCATGTATATAAGCAAAAAAATAATACAGAGATGAGGCATATGTAGAAAAAAGTAAAGTTCAATGTAGAGAAAAGTAAAGTATTACACAAAAGTACACCTATAGACTGGGTGAAGCCAGGCTTAATAGCAGTAACTGTGAGAGGGATCTTGGCGTCTTAGTGGACAACCAATTAAATATAAGCCAACAGTGTGTGGCGGCAGCCAAAAAAGCCAATGCAATCCTAAGATGCATTAAAGAGAGATACAATCAAGATCAAATGAGGTACTAATACCACTCTATAAAGCCTTAGTAAGACCACACCTAGAATACTGCATCCAGTTTTGGTCACCACACTATAAAAAAGATGTTGAAACGCTAGAAAGAGTGCAGAGAAGAGCAACCAGGATGATTAGGGGACTGGAGACTAAAACATACGAAGAACGGTTGCAGGAACTGGGCATGGCTAGTCTAGTGAAGAGAAGGACCAGGGGAGACATGATAGCAGTCTTCCAATATTTGAGGGGTTGCCACAGAGAGGAGGGGGTCAAGCTATTTTCCAAGGCACCTGAAGGCCAGACAAGGAATAATGGATGGAAACTGATCAAGGAGAGATTCAACCTGGAAATAAGGAGAAATTTTCTGACAGTGAGAACAATCAATCAATGGAACAGCTTGCCTTCAGAAGTTGTGGGAGCTTCATCCCTGGAAGCTTTCAAGAAGAGATTGGACTGCCACTTGTCAGAAATGGTGTAGGGTTTCCTGCTTGGGCGGGGGGTTCGACTAGATGACCTACAAGGTCCCTTCTGACTCTGTTCATCTGTTAGGGCTGTTCTACTTCAACTCAACAAGTTCTCAAGAGAGCTAAAACTACAGTGTGAATGGAAGACTTCAATTATTCCAGTATCTGTGGGGAAAGTAACTCAGCCGAGAGTGGGAGGTACAACGTAGTATTTCTGATCTGTCTTTACTAACACATGCTTTTTCAGGGGGAAGAAGAAACAAGAGGATTACTTAGACGTAAACTGAGTGGTGGACTGGAGATGCCAAATGACTTCAGGAGGAATGATTACATCAGGCTGGAGTTCAAGATAATTAGGGGAGGAAAGGCAAAGAGGAAAACCTCAAGAAGGCAAATTTTAATGAAACTCTGGCTGAAGATGGGTAGCCTACGACAGCGTGAAACCCCAAAGAATAAACAATTCGAAATGGGATGAGAGACACACACAGCACAAATTATCCCAAAGAGGAGAAGGGGGGAAAATATTGTAAGAGGCCTCTATCAGCTGAAAAGCAAAGAAGAGATATATTGAACATGGCAGCAGAGGCTGATAATAATGGGGAGGTATAAATTGCAGGTAGTCCTTGACTTATGACCACAACTGAGCCCCAAATTTCTGCTGCTAAGCAAGACAGTTGTGAAGTGAATTTTGCCCCGTTTTACGACTTTTCTTGCCACAGTTGCTAAGTGAATCCCTGTAGTTGTTAGTAACATTGGTTGTTAAGTGAATCTGGCTTCCCCATTGACTTTGCTTGTCAGGAGGTCGCAAAAGGGGATCACATGAACCCGGGACACTTACAACCGTCATAAGTAGGAGCCAGTTTCCAAGTGTCTGAATTTTTATCACGTGATTATGGGGATGTGAAAACGGTCATAAATCCCTTTTTTCGGTGCCCTTGTAACTTTGAACTGTCACTAAAGGAATGGTTGTAAGTCGAGGACTACCTTTGTAGTAAGAATTCATAATTGTACCTTCAATGATTTCAAATCTCCAGGGACAGATGTTGTAAGATTTGGGGAAGTGACTAGGATAGGTACAGGGGTGGGCTGCTGGGGGTTCGCAGGGGTTCGGGAGAACCTCTAGCTAAGATTCTGTGCAGTTCGGAGAACCCCGAACTCCCACTCCTGGCTGGCCCCACCCACCCCTCCCCTCCCCTCCCAGGAGTCCCCACGCAGCCCGTTTTGGACGCAGGTAAGTGCAGGGCGCACGCAGAGGCTCAGGGAGGGCGAAAAACTGGCCTACCGGAAGTTCAGGAAGGCCGGAAACGGGCCTGTTTCCGGCCTCCAGATGTCCTCCAGAGCCTGGGGAGGCCGTTTTCGCCCTCCTGGAGGCTCGAGGAAAGCCTCCGGAGCCCTGGGAAATGCCCCCCCCCTTGGTGCAGGAGGCCGACTAGGCCACGCCCACCATGGCCACGCCCACCCAGCAACCGGGCAGAGAACCCCTTGCTAAAGTTTTTGAAACCCACCCCTGGATAGGTTTTTCTCCAAAGTACAGTGGCGTCAGCCTTGAAGGATTCATCTTTTATTTATTTATTTAACATTTTTCCTGTTAAAAATGTATCTGGTTTTTAGGAAAACTACAACAAATCCTTACGCGGTTTCACTTCTGTCAGCATCTTTGACTTTAATATCTGATTGAACCCCCTATTCTGTTTATCAAAAAGACAACAAAACTACTCTCCAAGGTGCTTCCCCCCCCCAAAAAAAAGGCAACTGGACTTTGTTTTTTTTTTTCTTGAAGACGTTTCGCTCCTCATCCAAGAAGCTTCTTCAGTTCTGACCGAGTCAGAACAGAAGAAGAATAGAATAATAACTTTATTGTCACTTTGAATATACATGAATCGGCATACATTAAAGTGAAATTTCGTTGCATACGAAGCTTCTTGGATGAGAAGCGAAACATCTTCAAGGAAAAAAAATAAAGCCCAATTGCCTTTTGAAAAAGAAGCACCTTTGGGACATAACCATGACCTGAATGATTGAGAATCTCCATAGACATTTAACAAAGCTGGACAGCTTGCAAAAGGTAAAAACCAAAATATAATAGAGTTGTGTTTTTTTTTTTAAACTACATGGCAAAGTCAGCAATGTGAGCTCATTGCTTGTTAGGTGCAAATGTCTGACTCAACCAGGATACAATCTGCATGTCAGTCCACACACGGTCTCTTCCTGAATCCAATGCCCATTTCTACACAGAGAGGACCTTGATGCTGGCTGAGACAATTTTAGGCCAGTGCAATTTTAGCTGATGAAAACTGACAGGGTTCCTCTCCCTTACCACTTTTTTTTTTGCAGACCCCTAGTGAGTAATTTTAGGTTTTCTCTTGTTTGTTTGGATTCTTCTCCCCTCCCGGCCACCACAACTTAGCGAAAACGAGCTGTCCTTTCCAATCATGTTCAGCGGAACGCCAGGCAACGGCAGCTATCAACAAAATCACAAGATAGAGATCCTGTCCCATATAATTATAGGGTGTGCCACTATGCAGATGTTCTCTGCGGAAAGCTGGAGCAGCCCGCAATTAAACCAGAAGAGCCGAGCAGCGAATGCGGTTACAAAGAAATAGAAGGGAAGAGGGTGGTTGGAATCTCATAAGGTTTATTTTAAAATCCATCGGATCAAGGCTTAAACAGCTGCACCATGTTCCAGAATCGAGTGTATCTTTGCTGCAATTAAATTTGGGGCTGAAACTTGGAAAGTTTTCTAAAACCTGTGGGTCATAACCCATGCGAAGAGGAGAGTGCTGGAAAGTATGCTTACCAGGAAGGGGGGGAAATGCCGCGACTGTGTTGGCCATATGTCCCAAAGGTATATGAAAAGGGCAGAAAGGGGTCAGAAGAAGAAAGCATGTTGAATGATCCCGAAGTTTCCTTTCTGAATTGCTTCACATCGATGCTCCAATGTGAGACAGGTTATTCACATTTTAAAACCGTTTTTCAAGTGTTGTAACTTCTAGCGGTTAAAGACGCCTGACCTTGTCAGCAGGAGAGCTGACAGCCCGGGTTCGAGACCAGTGGTGGGTTTCTACCGGTTCGGCCCGGTTCGGGAGAACCGGTAGCAGCGGCGACGGGAGGCTCCGCCCACCCGCCCGGACGTCATCACGGACGTTCTGCGCATGCGCAGAAGGGTCGCGCATGCGCTCCCATTCCCAAACCGGTAGCAAAGGTAAGTGAAACCCACCACTGTTCAATACCCTAGTGATGGGGTGAGCTCCCGTTACTTGCCTCAGTTTCAGATTAAACAGATTAACAGAGTTGGAAGGGACCTTGTAGGTCATCTAGTCCAACCCTCCACCCAAGCAGGAGACCCTACACCATTTCTGACAAATGGCAGTCCAATCTCTTCTTGAAAGCCTCCAGTGATGAAGCCCCCACAACTTCTGAAGGCAACTTCTGTTCCATTGGTTGACTGTTCTCACTGTCAGAAAATTTCTCCTTATTTCTAGGTTGAATCTCTCTTTGTTCAGTTTCCAATCCATTATTCCTTGTCTGGCCTTCAGGTGCCTTGGAAAATAGCTTGACTCTCTCCTCTCTGTGGCAGCCCCTCAAATATTGGAAGACTGCTATCATGTCTCCCCTGGTCCTTCTCTTCACTAGACTAGCCATGCCCAGTTCCTGCAACCGTTCATCGTATGTTTTAGCCTCCAGCATCTTGGTTGCTCCTGCCAACCTAGCAGTTCGAAAGCATGCAAATGTGAATAGATAAACAGGTACCACTTCAGTGGGAATGTAACAGCATTCCATGCACCTTTAGCATATAGTCATGCTGGGCCACATGACCACAGAAATGTTGGCTCCCTCAGCTAAGAAACAGAGATGAAGTATAGCAATAGCAATAGCACTTAGACTTATATACTGCTTTACAGTGCTTTACAGCCCTCTCTAAGCGGTTCACAGAGTCAGCATATTGCCCCCAACAATCTGGGTCCTCATTTTACCCACCTCAGAAGGATGGAAGGCTGAGTCAACCGTGAGCGGGTGAGATTTGAACCGCTGAACTGCAGCTAGCAGTCAGCTGAAGTAGCCTGCAGTATCACCCCCTAGAATCGGATATCACTGGACAGGGGAAACCCTTTACCTTCCCTTTACCTTCTACACAGGCCACGAGGAATGGGGATTATAAGAGCTATTGCCCAACCCATAGGAAGATCTTAACGTTTGTTAATATTTGCTATTACAGGTAGTCCTTGACTTATGACAATTGAGCCCAAAACTTCCATTGCCAAGCAAGACATGTGTTAAGAGAGTTTTGCCCCATTTTACGATCTCTTTTTTTGCCATGGTTGTTAAGAGAATCACTGCAGTTGTTAAGTTCATAACACGGATGTACACTGAATTGGGCTCCCCCATTGACTTTGCTTTCCAGAAGGCCGCAAAAGGGGACCACATGACCCTGGGACACTGCAACCGTCATAAATATGAGCCAGTTTTGCCAAGCGTCTGAATTTTGATCACGTGACCAAGGGGATGCTGCAACGTGTGAAAAATGGTCATAAGCCACTTTTTTCAGTGCCGTTGTAACTCGCCTCCAGAAGTTGTGAATGCGCCAACACTGGAGGTTTTAAAGAAGAGATTGGACAACCATTTGTGTGAAATGGTATGGGGTTTCCTGCCTGAGGAGGGGGTTGGACTAGAAGACCTTTAAGGTCCCTTCCAACTCTGTTATTCCGTTATTCTGTTAACTTCAAACAGTCCCTAAGCAAATGGTTGTAAGTCAAGGACTAACTGCATATTTTTTTTAAAAATGTATCTTTTTTGTAAGCAAAACTTGAGATCATGGTGCTGGAGATAAGTTCTTGCAACCCTGGAATTTATGAAAATTATCTCCTTAACCCAAACTGTTTTTTTACCTGTGCTTTGTAGGCTATGAGTTACAGGTGAAAAGAGACCATAACAACTATACCAATTCTAGGAGGAAGGCAATGAATGTATTGATCCTGGTCTTGGGCTCCCAGGAACTGCAAACATCTGGGCAACCACTGGATGGCAGCAACAAGTTAAAGATGTCTGTATCTTTACTACCATCTGGTAGTAATTCATCTTCATTGACTGACATGATAGCAGTATTCCAGTATTTGAGAGGCTGCCACGAAGAAGAGGGGGTCAAATTATTCTCCAAAGCATCTGAAGGCAGGACAAGAAACAATGGATGGAAACTAATCAAGGAGAGAAGCAACCTGGAATTAAGGAGAAACTTCCTAACAGTGAGAACAATTAACCAGGGGAACAGCTTGCCTTCAGAAGTTGTGGGTGCTCCATCACTGGAGATTTTTAAGAAGAGACTGGACAGCCACTTGTCTGAGATGGTATAGGATAGGTTCTCCTGCTTGAGCAGGGGGCTGGACTAGAAGACCTCCAAGGTCCCTTCCAGTGTTATTCTATTCTATTCTATTCTATTCTATTCTATTCTATTCTATTCTATTCTATTCTATTCTATTCTATTCTATTCTATTCTATTCTATTCTATTCTATTCTATTCTATTCTATTCTATCTAAGGCCCATGTGATTATTTGCAGCTGAAAGCTTTACAATTCCTGTACACTACACAAGAACACAACATGGCATCTTGTGTTGTAATGTCTAAGCATGCAGTGAAAGAATGCATCTGTAATACAATTTGAAGGGGCCTTACGATAAAATATTATGTGAGGATCATTTTCTGCCTAGCCAGGTAGATCAGACTAAGAAATCAATGCTTTATATCTCAGGACAACTGAACTTTTATTCCAACAGCTAAAATAATAGAAAGAATCTTCCAACTCTGAAAGTATCTTTTCCTCCTTCACTTTATCTTCATGTGAACTAAGGAAGGGCTCATCTGAGACATGTTTCTCGTGTTATTTTTTTTAGCCTGGGTTCAAGCTCTGTTTATCTGACGGTTGCCTTGGTAGCAGCTCTTCCTCCTGTCATTCCTATGCTCTCTACATCCAGGTACTTTGCCCCTTCCCAAACCTGGTGCCTTCCAGATTTAACTACAATGTCCAAGCCAGCATAGTCAATTGTAGAAATACCCAAAGGGCATCAGGTTAAGAACACTGGTGTGCATATTTCTTAAAAAAGCTCTCCACAGCCTTAGCTGAACCTCTTAGCATAATCTTCGATAAATCTTTCAGGACTAGCTCCTTACCCAACTTATGGTCACTAGCCACAGTCATCCCTATCTTCAAAAAAGGAGATCTCAGCAACGTCGAAAATTACAGACCAATCTCATTATGTTGCGTCACCTGCAAAGTCATGGAATCAATCATAAACCAATCCATTACCCTCCACCTAGAAACTAACAACCTACTTTCTAACAAACAATTTGGTTTCAGGAAAAAATTATCCTGTAATCTGCAACTCCTACACTGCAAAAACATATGGACTACACAACTCGATCAGGGTAAAGCAATAGACGCAATTTACATAGACTTTTGTAAAGCCTTTGATTCAGTGGTACATGACAAACTACTTCTGAAACTAAAATCTTATGGCATCTCTGGACCCCTACATGATTGG
>QLTV01000588.1:1252471-1266631 GCA_003457575.1 Thermophis baileyi | reverse complement strand
CGCCTCTGAAACAAAGCTTCAGAAAAAAAGCCTCTCAAACAGAGCTTCAGAAAAAAAGCCCTCAAACGGAACTTCAGAAAAAAAGCCTCTCAAACGGAACGTCAGAAAAAAAGCCTCTCAAACGGAACTTCAGAAAAAAAGCCTCTCAAACGGAACTTCAGAAAAAAAGCCCTCAAACGGAACTTCAGAAAAAAAGCCCTCAAACGGAACTTCAGAAAAAAAGCCTCTCAAACGGAACTTCAGAAATAAGATTCAAAAAAAAACCCAAATAAAGAAACCTTCATAAAAAAACCCCTCAAACGGAACTTCAGAAAAAAAGCCCTCAAACGGAACTTCAGAAAAAAAGCCTCTCAAACGGAACTTCAGAAAAAAAGCCTCTCAAACGGAGGTTTCAAAGGCAGAAAAAAAAGCAAGGCACAGAGCTCACAACCAACGAACCTGTTGCTAAAATTCACCTCTGAGAACAGCTGATTGGGGGTATTCTAGGATCAGATCCACCCACCAATCAGCTTTTTTCTTATTTTCCTCCCCAAAAACTAAGGTGCGTCTTATACTCCGGTGCGTCTTATACTCCGAAAAATACGGTAGATTGCTTGCCATTGTTTTGGTGAAAATAAAGGGATTTAGGGGATGTTTAAAGGTTTTAAATCAGTCCTCAACTTACAACCGTTCATTTAGTGACTGTTTGAAGTTACAGCAGCATTGAAAAAAGTGGCTTAAGACCTTTTTTCATACTTACAACCATGGCAGCATTCCCGTTGTCACGTGATCAAAATTCGGATGCTTGGCAACTGACTCATATTTATAATGGTTGCAGTGTCCCGGGGTCATGTGGTCCCCTTTTGTGACCTTCTGACAAGCAAAGTCCATGGGGAAGCCAGATTCACTTAACAACCGTGTTATTAATTTAACAGCTGCAGTGGTTCATTTAACATCTGTGGCATGAAAGATCGTAAAACGGGGCAAAAGCCACTTAACAGCTGTCTCACTTATCAACAGAAATTTTGGGGTTCCATCGTGGTTGTAAGCTGAGGACTACCTGTACTTTTCCAATGCACACCTGTGATTCATATAAGCTGGCGTATGGTTGTTTGTCGCTGAAAACACCCAGTAAAACCACTAAATAACTAAAATCAGTCACTAGCTAATTAAACATACCAAAATGAAGAGTGAGCCACAGAGCACAGCTATCCCTTAGGTAGATGTCTCCATGTGGACAGATTGAGTCTTTCTATATGGTAGTATTTTTGGTGAAACAAGGCAATAATTAAAAATAAGTGTGCTGTGATTTAATAATATTTCTAGTTTTCTTACTAGTGGAAAATTGGCTCAATATTTAGTATTAAGAATTAACTGCATTCTAAGGTCACGATATATAGATCAATTTATGGACCAACATCTATGACATCATCAATTCACCAGGAAGAAATCTAACACTCACTTAAGCACTTCAGGAAGAATGGAAATGCTGGCTATTTCTTAACTGGTCTAGAGACAGAGACAAAAAATAGAAGGTGGTTGAACTGTTATTAGCCATGTATTTACCTTCATGAACACAGAGATTCTAGTTGAAGCATTTACTGGTTATCTTGATTGTTAGGTTTTTAAAGGGTTTGCTATGCCCAGGTTAGAAAAAAAATCATATCATCTTTGTACAACAGTTCATTTAGTGACCTTTCAAAGTTACAAAGGCACTGGGAAAAGTGACTTATGACCACAAGGGGCGTGCATAAGCGCACCAGCGTGCCTACCGTCCCTGTCCTAAAGTCCCCATGTATTCGAAAAATATGTACTCAAAACCATGTTTGTACTTATTATATACTCATATTAATGTTTAAACTTTGCTGTAATCGTATACATGCTTGACAAAATAAATAAACAAAATAAATAAAATATAGCAACATTTTTCACACTTACGACTGTGGCAGTACCCCCCCCAGTCATGTGATCAGAATTCAGACACATGGCAACTGACTCATATTTATGACGGTTGCAGTGTTCCAGGGTCATGTGATCTCCTTTTGGGACCTTCTAACAAGCAAAGCCAATGGGGAAGTCAGATTCACTTAACAACCATGTTACTAACTCAACTGTAGTGATTCACTTAACAACCGTGGCAAGAACATTTGTACAATGGGGCAAAATTCACTTAACAACTGTCTCACTTAGCAACAGAAAATTTGGGCTCAGTTGTGGTAAGTCGAGGACTACCTGTACTAATTGTCAATATGTCTCCAGAAATCAGAAACAAATCTAATTAGAAAGACTCAAACCAGAGCAGTTTATTTAATATCCAAAAAAAAAAAAAACCCCACAAAAAAACAGAATAATCTTTTTCACTTCTTTATTATCCCCGGCAAAATATTTCGTAAGACCCAACACATACATTCCTCTGTTCCTAAAGCACGGTCAAATTTCCACCGATCTTTTAACCCCACCTTGAAAGATCTCTTTTTTTGTTTTGTGATCATAATAATCTGATTAATCTTCTCCAAATCCCTGTAAACTATGCTATTATTTCTACCATTCAGCCTTTGTGCCTTGGCTGAACAAAAACAGATTGCCCAAGGCCACCCACTAAGTCCCTACCTGAGATCCAGGTGTTCCAGGTCTTCTTTTAATATTCTGACCACCAGACCATGCCGAGTTTATGACTTAAATAGCAATTATGATTTGATTGTGGGCACGCTCTGCCTAATCGCTTTATCACCAGGTGCAAACAGTCGCCACGAATGGAAGGAAAGCAGGTGCAGAAATCTTGCTGAGCTTCACAGCATGCATCAACTTCATCGCTGATCAGCAGAAAAACACCTTGTCTTTGCTATAATTAGGATGACAGGTGTGAAGAGAACACCGATTTTATCAGACAATAAAGATTTGCCTGGCAGATAATCAGCACTGCAGGAATTTCGACCTTGTCTGTTGCATCTTTTTTTCTCTTGTTTCTCCATCATATGCCTGCATTTTTGTTTTGTTTTTGCTGTCCTGCAACTAATCAAAGGATGTGGGGAAAAAAATATGGAGGTTAGACAGATAGCTCCCATACCATCTGTCTCAGCTGTCAACTCCTCAGAAATCAAGGAGGCAAACCCAGAACTAAGCAAGGAAAAAAATGTATTTAATAAGCATCAAAATCGCACTGTAAGGACTAAATGCATTTGAGGTCAGTCCTACACGAGTACACATTTATTTCCTCCGATTTCTGCATTGTTTGCCAAATTAAATCAAACCACATGAACATTTTTGATACTCGGTTTACACTCGTGAACATTATAGTCATGAACATTTACACATTTTTGATACATGGGGGCACAGTGGTTAGAGTGCAGTACTGCAGGCTACTTCTGCTGACTGACTGACTGCCGGCTGACTGCAGTTCGAATCTCACGAGGCTTAAAAAAAGTTACACGTGCACATGTATAGAAGAATCATGGACACAATTGCAAAGGATCTTTTCCATACTGGCTCTTTTGCACAGATGGGTAGATTCTAGTCAAAGAGGGAAGACAATAATCCTCCCAAAACTTTTGCAAGTGAAATGCAGCGGTTGGAAGCCTTATTGTTCCATTCTAGAACTCGGTCCAGGACTTTTTAAAAACATAACCCGGGCTGAGTCACAGAACATGTGCAGCCTAACTGGTCTTTGAATTTTTTGCAGAATGTTTTGTTAACTATGCGCTGAATAACAAGCAGTTCCGCAGAGCTCTTAAACAAACCCCGTACAAAAGCATTTCTGCCCCTTTTCTTTCTTGGCAGCTGCAACTTGTGAACAAATACCAAAAGCTCATTAGAGTTCTCAATATCCTTCCCTATCACTCCATTTCTTAGGCAGAGCAAAGGAGAGTTCAGAGCATCTTCAGACGACAAAGGGCAGCTTTATTTAGGTCGCAAAGAAAAGTTCTGGATTTCAGTTCTCCTGCAAAAATGATCGCTGCCACCTTAAACAAATAAATAAAAGTAGTCCTCGGCTTATGACCATAATTGAGCGCACAATTTCTATGTCTAAGCAAGAGAGCTGTTCAGTGAATTTTGCCCCACGTTACAACCTTTCTTGCCACGGTTGTGAAGTGAGTCACTGCCGTTGTCAAGTGAGTATCATGGCTGTAAAGTGAATCTGGCTTCCCCATGGACTTTTGCTTGTCAGAAGGTCACGAAAGGGGATCCCATGATCCCGGGATGCTGCAACCGTCATAAATACGAGTCAGCTGCCAAGGGTCTGATGAATTGTGACCACGGGGATGCTGCAATGGTCGTAAGTCTGAAAAATGGTTATAAGTCACTTTTTTCCATGCAGTCGTAACTTCGCATAGCACTTAGCAATAGCACTTAGACTTATATACCGCTTCACAGTGCTTTACAGCCCTCTCTAAGCAGCTTACAGAGTCAGCCTATTGCCCCCAACAATTTTACCCACCTCGGAAGGATGGAAGGCGGAGTCAACCTTGAGTTGGTCAAGATCGAACTGTTGGCAGTGAGCAGAGTTAGCCTGCAATACTACATTCTAACCACTGTGCCACTATGGCTTCCTTCCTTCCTTCTCATTTCCATTCCTTCCCTTCCTTTCCCTTCCTTTCCCTTCCTTTCCCTTCCTTTCCCTTCCTTTCCCTTCCCTTCCCTTCCCTTCCCTTCCCTTCCCTTCCCTTCCCTTGAGCTGGGGACACATACCCAAGAACTTACGTATTTATTTTAAGGACAAGATCCATGATACAAATGTGCTATGAATCAAGAGCTGTAAGTCACGGGTCCCAAATCCCAGGTCCAGCGAAGCCCCATCCACGGAATGCAGGCAGCATGCAAAACCACGCCCTCTCTGGTCCACAGGAAAAACTTTCGCCACGGAACCGGTTCCTGGTGCCCAAAAGGTTGGGGGCCGCTGACCTAGAACCTCTGGGGCGCCCTAGCATTCTTCTCATATCTATTTTTTACATTAGGCCACTAGCAGAAGTCAAACTCCGTCCACTCATGCTATCCATTTTGTTCACGATACTCAAATGCAGGCCATCGACTTACAACCATTCATTTAGTGATGGTTCGAAGTTACAACTTTGGAGGAGGCAGACATGTGAACAGCATGGAGCTCTTAGAAGTAGGATAAATGCAGCAGGAAAGAGGGGGGGGGAAGCAGAAATAGGAAAATGGATTATTTGCTGTTGGATTCACTATTTGTTGCAAGCCACCTTTGGTCCTTCAAGCACAATGGTAGGATGCGAAAGAAATAGCAATAGCACTTAATGTCAGGGTTCCAAGTAATATCCCCATAACAATCAAAACTCCGAGGCAGGTAGCTTCCTCAAAGAATACAGTAGTTTTATTGGATATATCATGTTGGCACAGTTCTGGTGAAAACCAATTCTGAAGGTTCCCGTGGTTTTCACCTAATTAAAAGTAAAAGTTTTCCCCTTTTCCCAAACAATCAGTTACATCAGAGGTGGGTTCCTACTGGTTTGGACCGGTTCTATAGAACCGGTAGTAACTTGGCGGCCTGGGTCGCTGAAACCAGCAGTGACCCAGGCCTGCCACGCCCCCGAGCCGGTTCTCTCGTTTTGTTTTTTGCTTCTGCGCATGCACAGCTTTTTTTATACTGCGCATGCACGCACACCTGCGACCACCCACGTGGCGCGCACCCGCGACCCGTCCATGTGGCACGCACCCGTGACCCGTCCACGCAGCGCATCCCTGAGCGAACCGGCAGTAGGAAAATCCGGAACCCACCCCTGAGTCACATGGTCCAATCAAGGTGCTGTCCGGTCGCCTGGTAACGTCACTTCTCCTCCTCCTCTCTCTCTCTCTGACCAGGTGTGAGAATGTCCTTGGTTCCCAGAAGAAAGTATTTTGTTTTTGTTACAAAACCCCAGCTATCTCTATTTCCCCGCTCCCTATCTCTCAGCTCCAGTATGACAACACTGAAGCTTCAAAATGGCTTCGGTCAAGTCAGCTTCAGGGTTGACAGACTTATACACTGCTTTATAGGGCTTTAGAGCCCTCTCTAAGTGGTTTACAGAGTCAGCATCTTGCCCCCAACAATCTGGGTCCTCATTTTATCGACCTTGGAAGGATGGAAGGCTGAGTCAATCGTGAACCGGTCAGGATCGAACTTCTGGCAGTGGAATGCAGAGTCAGCCTGCAATACTTCATTCTAACCACTGAGCCACCATGGCTCTTATGTAGAAATGTACCAGTAAAAGTGAGAAGCACTACTCAAGGTTCATCTTCCCTACCACCGATCTGTCTTCCACGCCTACTGGGTATTACAGCTTCTTTTGATTTCCCTGATACAAAAACCAGACCAGGGTTGCTAATGCAAGTTGAGTTGAGATCTTTTTCATCAATTCACTGTGGAGCTTTTCTTCCCCAATAAAGAGACGGGGAATCCACAGGAGTGCAATCTTGACAGCCGTATGTCTCAGAAAACCTGCCCTGGACCACTTCTGAAACACTTAATGGAAGATGTGCTATCTTGGCTCGAAACGGAACGATGGGGGTGGGTCCCGCCCAAAAAAGCCAAAAATTGGTCCGGTGAATTCTGCTTTCATCTTGTCATCCGCTGCAAAAGGAAGATGTTTAACTCACTAGGATCCCGTGCATTAAAAGAAAAGTACCCCTATTTTAAAGCCTTTATAGTGCCAAGTGAGGCTAGCATTTCAGCATCTGGTTGGGCTGATTAACGTCTCTGCTGCTTCTTGGAGACCCAACGTTAGATACATCTGGAGAATGTGGTTTGGCTCTCGCTGCCCTTCAATATTTATGCAGGTTTGAGGGTTTTATTATTAGAACGATTTTCCTGGCTGTATGCCAGACGGTTCATATTTAATTGGGGGGGGGGCGTTGGTAGAAAGAGAAGATGGGGGAAAGCATAGCAGTAGAGTCTCGACTCCAATCTCTAATTGCTTTTCAAAAGCTTAGCTGCAAGAAGCGACTTTGGGCGAAGTTCTCCTCTGTCCGTAACGGCCCAAAATAGATTTGGTTCACGTTAGCATGGGAAAATCCAGAGGCGACGTGATTTTTTTCGCTCAGAGAAAAGGATAGGTGCAACCTTGACTTGTAGAAGTGAAACAAGGATGTGGAGTTGCCAGTTTCATTCTTGCTTGGGAAGCGCAAACTTAATTTTTTCCCTTTGCTGTGGTGGAACTGGGATAGTTGCATTTTATGCTTAGAGAAACAATGACGAAATTTTTATTTAGAGTAGGTGCATTCTTAGGCTTTCCGTATATTTTTTTAATGAGAATGGGCTGTTACATGTGTCTCTTTCTCTGTCCATGTTTGGCTCTTGCAAGTTTGCTTCTGTGAAACTTTAAGAATATGGGAGTGAAAAAGAACAAAATCCCACCAAGTGTATATAAAAGTCTGTAGAGATTCTCAGTCATCCAGGTCATGGTTGTCCCAAAGGTGCTTTTTTCAGGAGGCAACTGGACTTCAACAACTCTCTAAAAGGATGCAAATGACCAGCTGTCTGCAAGGAGTATAAATCCTTCCATTCCCCACCATCCAGTCAGAGCTGAAGAAGCTTCTTGGATGAGAAGGGAAACGTCTTCACTGGCAGAGGGCTGCAGGAGGCCGTCACGGCTGAAAACGGAGCCTTGATGAGTGACGTCGAGCTGGCCACGCCCCCTGGCCACGCCCTCCACCCCCACCCACCCCTGAGGTCACACACAACCCTAATGCAGCCCTCAATGAAATCGAGTTTGACACTCCTGTATTAGATAGACACTGTAATGATACGTACAATAAAATGAAATCTATACAAGGTAGAATGCATTGCTTTGCAGTTTGACATTTTTCCGGGCTGGGCTTGCAAATCTAAGATTTGCATTTTGGTTCAAGAATGATCAGGAATCTGCCTTGATCGACCATTCTTGAACTAAAATGCAAATCTTAGATTTGCAAGCCCAGCCCGGAAAAATGTCAAACTGCAAATAGTCCCATTCAAGAGGTTTTAATCTGGGTGAAAGATTGCGTAAAATTTCACCTACCTGAAATGCTGCCTACCTACAGCTATCCTTATAGTTGTACAAATTACACTTTCTGTACAAGATCTGGCCAGCTCTGCACTTATATACAACATTCACAGTTTACGTGGTTGTCATGGTGTGACACTGATGCCACATGCCGCAATTAATCTTGGTGTGGTTCTATGATGATAATCCAATCTACAATTTCTATTCAATTTCGCCTCCCACCCACCCACAACATTGTTTAATGTTGCCAACATAAGTTAAAATAATCTTACTGCAGCTGAGTTCAGTCACATATGATTGCTTAAGCAGTTACCCTAGCTGTTAATTGAATATTCTTCCATTTTAATTGGAATAGAAAAGCGTTCTTGTTTCTATTTTTTTTAATGCATTAAAGCAACAAACAACATACCGACCACCCAGAAGCGAAGAATTAAGATTCCGGTGTGTGTGTGTGTGTGTGTGTGTGTGTGTGTGTGTGTGTGTACTGTTTACTGACACATATGTTCTTCGTTATATCAAGACTTTCTCAGAATTTCAATTGAAATCAATTTAATTCCAAAGGCCCAACAGAGAAAGCTGTATGTTGGGGCCCCATCTCAGATAACCCTGAGCATCTAAAGATAATTAGCGATTTAAAGCATATTTTAGAAATATCCCACCATCGTTGAGTCAATATAACACTACAATAGATGGCCTTTATGTCACCTGTAGATACCTAGGTGATGCTAGAAGACGGGTCCCCAACCGATGGGCAGCAGCCCACTACCGGAGCGTGGGCTAATCACCACCGGGCCACGTGAGTGGGTGGCTGGTGCATGAGCTTCCGTGCGCACGCACAGTCTCACGCATGTGTTGTCACACGCGCCCACGGCCCCACTCGCATGGGCCTCATCGCAGGCGCTCACGTCACCCCATCGTGTGAGCCTCGTCACAGACACTCGCGGCCCCACTCATGCAAGTCCCGTTGCGGGTAGCTTGCGGCTCCACTCACGCTAGCCCAGAGGTGTCAAACTCGCGGCTTCACATTGTCGTCATGTGACGTATTGTGACTTTTTTCATCTTCGCTAAAACGGGGGTGGGCGTGGCCAGCGCGTGATGCATCCGGCCCACAGGCCGCGAGTTTGACACCCCTGCGCTAGCCTCATCGCGGGCGTTTGCCCCTCCCACAAAACCATCCCCTCTTTCCCTCTCCCCCTGCTCCGGGCTGCCAACCCCAGTGTCACATTGTCGTCACGTGACGTATACATAACGTTTTTCTTCTTCTTCTGCCAAATGAATAACAGAATAAGAGAAGGATATAAAGACACTTTGATTGGCTTGTAAATTTTAGCAACGAAACCTGACTTCAATTTACCATGCGTCTTTTTAATGTAAAGACCATAAGGCAGGGGTGTCAAACTTGTGTCATCACGGTGGCATCACGTGACGTATCGGGGCTTTTCCCCCCTTCCCTAAACCAGGAGTGGGCGTGGCCAGCGTGTGATGTATCCGGCCCACAGGCCGTGAGTTTGACACCCCTGCGCTAGCCTCATCGCGGGCGTTTGCCCCTCCCACAAAATCATCTCCTCTTTCCCCCCTCCCTCTGCTCTGGGCCGCCAACCCAGAAAGATTGGGGACCTCTGTGCTAGAAGAACATGGTGGCTGGACACCTTCAAAACTGATACCAGCCAGAGCATAGAAAAACTCAAAGAAGTAGTGCAAGATCAGAAGACGTGGAGAGACCTGGTCCATGGAATCACCAAGAGTCAGACACAACTGAATGGATAACATCACCATCATCATCATCGCTTGAAGATACTGTGCATCATTAATGGGGAGGTGCCTTATCAATGCCCATCTGAGGAGCCATCACACCCATCTCATTCGTTTCAATGGAAGGGGCTTACTGTGGACCCCATCTGTTAAGGAATTTCCGCTGGCAGGGTTGAGAAGAGACTTTTCTGTGGTGGCTTCTGCCCCTGTTCTGGAGAGGGCCTTAAAACCTGGTTTTGCTTGTTGGTTTGGAGCCCCAATGGGGGCGCTCCTAGCTGGAAATGGTTGATGGAATAAGAAGATCTCACATTGTGCTATCTGCCCCCTTGGTCTTCGCTTGAATGAAATTCTTTTTAATTTTAATTCTTTTTATATTTATCTTTTTTATCATTTGTAAGCTGCCCAGTTGTCTTATCAGTGAGACGAGCAGCATATGAACTGAATGAAAGAACTTCTTAACAGCCAGAGATGTCTTGCTAAGTAATAGCCAATGGGGTATTCTTAGGCGCCAACATAGACTGCCTGGGTTTGTGAAAAATGGTTTTAAAAAATTGAAAACCTTCTCTTAACTAGATTCCAAGTGAGTTGAAGAATTTTTATAGAGCCCTTTATTCTGATTTCACTCTGCTCGATTTTTATAGGAAACCTGGAATAACCTCCAGGGTAAATCAGGTGTAGTTCAGAGGTGGGTTCCTCCCGGTTCGGACCGGTTCGCCCGAACCGGTAGTGACCCGCTGGTGACGTTATGATGACGTCACGGATCCAGTTCGGTTGGTGCCGGTCCGTGGGCACTGCCATCTTTTTTTGATTTTTTTGATTTATTTTTTTGAATTTTTTTAATTTATTTTTTCTTCTGTGCATGCGCAGAAGCCAGGTTTCCAGCACTGCGCATGCGTCACCATCTTGTTTTTGGCTTTTTAATTTTTTTTTATTTTTTTGCACTGTGCATGCGCGTGTGCGCTTCGTGAGCGCCGCCCACGAGGTGCTGCCACGCAGCGAGGGAGGAAGCGAACTGGCAGTGAGGTAAGTTAGAACCCACCCCTGGTGTAGTTACAATTGAATGGTTATCTATTCCTCTTAGTGAAACTTATGTTGTTGCTTTTTAATATAAATAATATATTATTTGATTATCTGATACAGTTCTACAGAGGGATTATTGAGTCTGTCATCTGCACCTCTATAACTGTCTGGTTTGGTTCTGCAACCCAACAAGACAGACACAGACTTCAGAGGATAATCAGAACTGCAGAAAAAACAATGGCTACCAACCTGCCTTCCATTGAGGACCTGTATACTGCACGAGTCAAAAAGAGGGCTGTGAAAATATCTACAGACCCCTTGCATCCTGGACATAAATTGTTTCAATTCCTACCCTCAAAACGATGCTATAGAGCACTGCACACCAGAACAACTAGACACAAGAACAGTTTTTTCCCGAACGCCATCACTCTGCTATGTATCTTTACCACTTATATTGACTGGTTCCTACTATGATTCGATTGCTTATTTGTACCTGGACTATCATTAAGTGTTGTACCTTATGCTTCTTGACGACCGTATATTTTCTTTTATGTACATTGAGAGCATATGCACCCAGACAAATTCCTTGTGTGTCCAATCACACTTGGCCAATAAAAAATTCTATTCTATTCTATTCTATTCTATTCTATTCTATTCTATTCTATTCTATTCTATTCTATTCTATTCTATTCTATTCTATTCTATTCTATTCTATTCTATTCTATTCTATTCTATTCTATTCTGTATAAATCTGTTTGGATATTAGATGTTTTGTTTAGAGGAGAACCTTAATGGCAATTGTGCTATCCACCAGGTAATATAATAAATGAGCACAGACAACATCATCTTGTGTTTTGGGATTAAGGTAGATCAATTGGTATTTGAAGGAAATTGATGGTCTTACATGGACAACTTCAATAAGAACCTTTTCTCAAAAACATCAACTGAAACAAATGAAGGTTTTTTTTAATTCCATCAAATTCACATTTTCCTCTATTGTCTTTTTAACTCTGCCTTCTCTTAGCAAAATGTAATTTTATGCTACAAAGAAGGAGAACAATTGGGTATTAATCCCTGCAATTACATTCCTCTCTGATAAAATATTGCTAATAATTGCAAATATGTTCTTAGGAAGAAGAATGTTGCCTTCTTTCCAAGGGATATTGGAACAGGTGGAAGCGTTTAGCTGACCTTGGCTGATTTAAAAAAAAAAGGGTGGGACTTCATTAGCACATGGATAGGAAAATTCCAGGGCTGTAGACTAAATGAGGAAGTAAAAAATTGTGGGGAACATTGTTCCCCTCAAGGTAAGATCCCACCCTCTTAACTTTCTGGAAGGGTCTTAAAACAAGGTGCTGTCAGGCACAAAGAATGAAGACCGCACGTTAAGTTCAGAAGATTTATTGCTCAAGTCCATAGCCAAGAATCTAGTCAATTAAAATGCAAGACTAAATGTGTGCCAAATAATGATCAACAGAATTCAAGAAGGGTTGGAGTTAGACTGCTTATGGAAATGCGACAACTCTAAGCTGATGACTTGTTTAACTCCGCCCTTCAGCTCTGCCTACTCTTCTTCTACAGCAAGGGTGTCAAACTCACGTCATCATGGCGGCGTCACGTGACGTATCGGGACTTTTCCCCCCTTCGCTAAACCGGGTGTGGGCGTGGCCAGTGTGTGACGTATCCGGGCCGTGGGCCGGGAGTTTGACAGCCCTGTTCTACAGGCTCTGCTGATTGGGGGTTCCATTGGGGGCATTCTATTTTAGAGGTAAAGAGAGGATTAAAAGAAGTTTCCACTTCCACCCTGTAGTATACGAGTTCCTTCCTTAGCTATCCTTGTTAGTTTCAATTATTAATATTTATCGCTACAATGTTTTATATTTTTGTTTTTCTCTTGTTGCAAGTCACCTAGAGCAGGGATCTCTAACTCCCGGTCCATGAACTGGCACCAGTCCACGGCATGTCAGCAACGGGCCACACAAACAAACAAAGCCCATCCATGGGATGCAGGCCGTACACAAAACCACACCCCCTCCAGTCCACGGAAAAAACTTTTGCCACGGAACCGGTCCCTGGTGCCCAAAAGGCTGGGGATCTAGAACCTCTAGGGCAGGGGTGTCAAACTCAAGGCGTTTAAATCTGACCCGTGGGGCCGGCCTAGAAATAGCAAAGGACCGGCCCGCGGTGCCTCTGGCAGCCAAAATGGGGCACGTGGGGCCTCATGTGGGGCCCCCGCACCCCGTTTTGGCCGGCAGGATGCTGCAGGAGGCTGTCCAGGCCCAAACCGGGATGCGGGGAGCCTCACACGCCCCCCCCCGTGCCCCGCTTTGGCCGGCAGGGTGGAGGAGGCCAGAGGAGGAAAACTACAATGCTGATCCGGCCCTCGAAGAAATCCCGTTTGACACCCCTGCTCTAGGGCTCCCTAGGATTCTTCTTATATCTATTTTTTACATTAGGCCACTAGCAGAAGTCAAACTCAGTCCATTCATGCTATCCATTTTGTTCACGATACTCAAATGCAGGCCATCGACTTACAACCATCCATTTAGTGACCGTTCGAAGTTACAACGGCACTGAAGAAAGTGACTTATGACTGGCTTTCACACTGATGACTGTTGCAGCATCCCCATGATCACATGATCCAAATTTGGGAGCATGTATTATGACGATCGCCGTGTCCCGGGATCACATGATCACCTTTTGCAACCTTGGGTTTCTGACAAGTAAAGTCAATGGGGAATCCAGAGTCACTTAACAACCATGTTACTAACTTAATAACTGCAGTGATTCACTTAACAACTGTGGCAAGAAAGGTTGTAAAGTGGGGCACAATTCACTTAACAACGGTCTTGCTTAACAACAGAAATTTTGGGCTCCATTGTGGTGGTAAGTCAAGGACTATCTGTACACATCCTGGGCCGTGGATGGATGGAATGCCACATATTGTTGGGGGCAATATGCTGACTCTGTGAACCGCTTAGAGAGGGCTGTAAAGCACTATAAAGCGGTATATAAGTCTAAGTGCTATTGCTAGAAATGTTGACCAAGATACTGAATATTATGAGGGCCTGGATGGGAAGGAACAATTCCTACAAAATATGAGTGACATGAAAGACCTCCTAGACTCGTAGCTTTTTCTGGATAGGTGTGGACCCAACTGGACCAGGAAAGTAGGGAAGGGGGCAGACACTTGGTAGGTGCACCAATTACTCATCAGGAGCTGATTTTGACTTTTAGGAGAAGAATCATAGCTATATAATAAGATTTCTCCATCCTGCCAGAATAGACAGATTTGGTGATAGAAGTGACTGGTTTGTAACTGAAGGAAATGTGTGCTTAAGAAATAAACTGTACAACATGAATGCAGAAGAAAGGAAGAAGGAAGGAAGGAAGGAAGGAAGGAAGGAAGGAAGGAAGGAAGGAAGGAAGGAAG
>QLTV01000588.1:1239844-1252353 GCA_003457575.1 Thermophis baileyi | reverse complement strand
AGAAAGAAAGAAAGAAAGAAAGAAAGAAAGAAAGAAAGAAGGAAAGAAAGAAAGAAAGAAAGAAAGAGACAGACAGGAAGGGAGACAATTAGCCAAGACTTTCAAAATGATGCAAATAATTCATAGACGGATTTTTTAATGTATGTGGTATTGTTACTCTCCATTTATATGCTTTTCTGACATAAAAAATGAATGCATTTATCTATCTAAATTACATTAATCTAGCCAAATTCAGGGTGGTTAATAATCCCAGGAACAAAACAGTAAAACCATCAAAGTTAAAAGCAGCAGAAGGTGGCCCAATTAGTTAAAATAGCAATTGAGCGGAAATCAAATTAAATGGCTATAAAGCAGTGACTTAAGAGAAATTGCAAACTTGGTTCACAAACTTAGTGACAACGTCAACCTTTTGAGAGAGAGACAAAAAGGAAAGAAAGCACTGGACACTTGATAAAGCAGGCCGCTCTCAGGAGCATGCCCTAAAAATTAAATTACTTTCCACCTTATCTTACTTTCCCTGATTCTGTCAGAAGACTCCGATGTACTGCTTGGGAGCAAAACTCCTCCTGCTAACTGGAATTAGAAGTGAATGTAATTACAAGTAGTCTTTGACCTGCAATCTTCACTTAGTGACTGTTCGAAGTTACAACAGCACTGAAAGAAGTGATTTATGGCTGGTTTTTACACGTGCAGCATCCCCACGGACACGTGATCAAAATTCAGGTGCTTGGCAACTGGCATGTATTTATGACGGTTGCACTGTCCCGGGGTCATGTGATCACCATTTGCAACCTTTCCAGCAGGGTTCCAACACGCAAAGTCAATGGGGAAGCCAAGTTTGCTTAATGATTCACATGATTCACTTAACAACTGCAGCGACTTGCTTAACAACTGTGGCAAAAAAAATATGTTGTAAAATGCGACAAAACTTGACAACCATCTTGCTTAGCAAAGAAAATTTGGGGCTCAATTGTGGACGTAAGTCAAGGACTCCCTGTAGTTGCACAATATTTGCACAATTTGAATTTGGATTTGCGATCCTTTCTATTTTTTTCCCATTTAAAGGACAAAATCTGTAAAGGCCCCTGTGTCAGGGTTCCAAATAGCACCCAAAACTAAATCAGAGTCCAAGGCAAAGCATTGCTCAAAGTTCCAATTTATTAGTAGAGCCATGTTGGCACATCTGTGAGAAACCCGAATCTGATGCTATGAGGGTTTCTCCACCCAGTTGAAAGATCAAGCCCCTTGTCCCCACACCCACAAGTTCATCACGTTAGCCAGTCTTCTCTTGCCAACGTGTCAGCTACTCCAATCAGCTTCCGGGCAGGTGCTGGACAAAAGATGACCTTGAGAATCTAAAAGGAATTTGTTATGGCTACAGGTCTACATCCCTCATGCAACAGCCCCTCCCAAATTCCCACAGCAAGAATACGTTTTAAAAGCATAAAGTGTGGCAGGCCAAAGTGTCCAAATAAGATGGCTTCGGCCTGACACTCTGATGAAAACAAACCCCATTAAAGTGTTTGTTAAACACAATCTTTAAAGCAACATAGTCCATCTAAACAGAAAGCTAGCTTTGTGGGGTTAGTATCATCTCTATGGCCGAACACACACAACCAAGAATCAGGGGTGGGCTCCTGGGGGTTCGGCAGGGTTCGGGTGATCCTCTAGCCAAGGATCGCCGGGGTTCGGCGAACCCCCAAATGCCACCCCTGGCTGGCCCCGCTCACCCCACCCCTCCCCTCCCAGGAGTCTCCATGCGGCCCGTTCATCATTCCAGGTAAGTGCAGGGGCCGCGCGGAGAGTCGGAAGGGCAAAAAATGGGCCTACCGGAGGTTCCAGAAGTCCGGAAACGGGCCTGTTTCCGCCCTCCGGACCCCGGGGGAAGCTGTTTTCGCCCTCCCGGAGGCTCAAGGAAAGCCTCCGGAGCCTGGGGAGGGCAAAAAAGCCCCCCCCTGCCATGGTGCAGGCGGCTGACTAGGCCACGCCCACCATGGCCATGCCCACCCAGCAACGGGTCAGCGAACCCGTTGCTAAAGGATCTGAAGCCCACCCCTGCTAAGAATGATTTGCGAGTGCAGGCATTCGACCTGATTCTCTCCAAATGTTCAAGATGCTAGTTTCAATCCAAGCCGTCACTCACTCATCCACTGTATGATATTCAGAGAATGCCTTACAAGAGTTATGACATACAATTATTCCAGCTAGACACCCCCCTAGTGGCAGAGCCCAGAATAACACGGAATGATGCGCCCATTCATAATCTGGAATCTAATGATGATCTGATAGATTGCAAGAACAGAGGCTGGCACTTCACAAAACTTTGCTGCAAAATAGCAGCTGTTGGAAAGACTTTGTGCAGTTCAAATCTACCCAGACCTACAGATTGAGAAACATACAAGGCCAGGATTGTGCAAATCCTGCATTAAACAACATAAATAAACATTAAAGAGGTTAAAAGAGGGGTAGGCAAGTAGAGTCTCTTTACGACCTGTGGACTTCAGCTCCCAGAATTCCCGAGCCAGCATGCTGGCTCGGGAATTCTGGGAGTTGAAGTCCATCGGTCCGCTCCTCAGTTAAAACAATCTAAATTGTGAATCAAAACAGCAAATCCCTGTATTTTTTCCGCTAGCTGCATATTTTTGCAGAATGTATTATTCCAACGTTATTCTTTTATATAAGTTTTTGCCCACCTACTGACGAACACTCCTATTGTTAACTGGGCTATTGAAGACTATTTCACCCATTTAAGTAGAGACAAAACTGGGTTTTGCATGAAGTCTATGTTCAGTAGGGTGCAAATGTTCCACTACTCACTGGTTTAATGTTCAACTTCCCCTTGCTTTTGAAATCACTTTTTGCTTTTTTGCTACTATGACCCCTCACTCAGCTGGATAGCTTAGCGGAAACAGATATTGCATATACAGTACATGCTGGATTCACACAAAACGTTAAATTCCCTAAATAGAACACTACATATGCTTTGTTGCCACCAAATAACCCTTCACACATCTTATGCATTGTATAAGGCAGCCTTATATCATGTTATTTTTAGATCTTAAAGGTAAAGGTAATGGTTCCCCTCGCACATACGTGCTAGTCGTTCCCGGCTCTAGGGGGCGGTGCTCATCTCCGTTTCTAAGCCGAAGAGCCAGCGCTGTCCGAAGACGTCTCCGTGGTCATGTGGCCGGCATGACTAAACGCTGTTACCTTCCCACCAAGGTGGTCTATTTTTCTACTTGCATATTTTTACATGCTTTCGAACTGCTAGGTTGGCAGAAGCTGGGACAAGTAACGGGACAAGTAACGGCACTAGGGATTCGAACCGCCGAACTGCCGAACTTTCTGATCGACAAGCTCAGCGTCTTAGCCACTGAGCCACCGCTTCCCCTTCCTTTTTAGATCTTAGGGTGCAATAAATTAACTTGGTTACCCTGCTTGAATGTCATCCTACTTCTTTTTTTTAAAATCTAAATGTTACCAGTGTTTTATCAAAATAAAATATCATTAGCATTATCAAAATAAGCACAGCTGTTGGACAGAGTGAAACAGCAAGCAATCTCACCCATTCCTGCCAGAAGTGAGAGTCAAAACCAAAAAAAACCCAAACACCTTCTTAATTTGTGGTTCCAAAGCTTTACAGAGAAGGCTGGGCTGTGTAATAAGCAGCAAATCACCTGTAATGAGCAGCTCTGGGCCTATTAGGCAGAATGGTTTCAAAGCCACAAGATAATGAAATCTGAGAGTTAAAGGATGTAACTAATGTTTATGGGGGTCTTTTAATCTTGAAGAACAGGTGCTCTCCTCCTCCTAGATGCTAATCGCTCATCAGAATACCTGCTACGAAGCAGGTGGAAGCCAATTAATCTAAGAACATGGCAAGAGCTCTGCTGGACCGGGCCAAGGTCCATCTCGCATTGGTCACAAGGATGTCTGTGGGGTGACGCACAACATTAGAAGATGGAGCTCTCTCCCTAGCAACTGGTGTTTGCCAGCATCTCGGTCCTAACTTAAAAGGAAACATGAATCTTCAAGGTTGATAAATCTCGATAGACCAATCCTCCAAAAACCACACCACACATCTCGTGGAAATTAACTCCAGGGGTTAAATTCCCTGCGGTGAAAAGCATGTTGGGTTTCTCTTTTCTAAATCTCCTTCTGATCTGCTTCATTAGAAGGTTCCTGGTCCTAACGTCTTGTAAAAGGGAAGGTTGTTTTTTCCTTGTCCTTTTTCCCCGCAAAGTCATGCATGATTTTATACATGTCCTCTCCGTTATGAAGCTAAAAAGCCTCACTTGCTCTAACTTTGTTCTTTTTCAAGAAACTGTTGGAACCTTTTGATCGTTTGGGTTGCTTCCTCCTGCATTTTTTATAAGATCTACAACAGGGCTGTCAAACTCCCAACCCGTCGGCCGGATGCATCACGCGCTGGATACGCCCACGCCCGGTGTGGCGAAGGGGGGAAAAGTCCCGATACCTCACGTGACGCTGCTGTGACAACGTGAGTTTGACACCCCTGATCTACAATATCCATACTTTCAAATGCAGTGATGCCATTAAGGTACATATATTAGGGGTTTACAATGTTAGCAATTTAAGCAATGTATTTTCTATCTCTTTCCTAATCTGTGATATGGATCCACACACCGAATCAGTGTTTTCATGAGCTGTCTACTATGAGAAAGGGATGGCAGATAATTAGATAGTGTCATTGACGCAACATGAATGGTCAAACTCTAGCAGACAGTAGAGGACAGGGGAGCCTGGTGTGCTGTGGTTGATGGGGTTGCGAACTGTCAGACATGACTTAGCGACTTAACAGCAACCATTATGATCCATTATGATATATATATGTCTGTTAATGACCCCATAATCCCTTGCATCCGGGTGGAGTCGGGGCAACTGAATGGAGCTGAGTGTTTACTGGCCGGATTCCCTTCCTGTTGCCAATGCAGAGTTCGCAGCAAATAGAGTCAGCATATAATGTTCACATTTTGGACAGACAGGGAATATAAATGGTTTGAGAGAGGACTGAATGTCATCTCCAGATTGGAGCACCTAGTCCAGAGGAGGGTTCCTGCCGGTTCGGACCGGCTCTATAGAACCGTTAGTAACGTGGCTGCCTGGGTCGCTAGAACTGGCAGCGACCCTGGCCTGCCACACCCCTCAGCTGGTTCTCTCGGTGGCACCATAGGCACCGCCATCTTGTTTTTTTTGGTACTGTGCATGCACACATGCGAAGCGCGCGTGGCGCACACCCGCAACCCACCCACGCAGCGCGTCCCTGAACGAACCAGCAGTAGGAAAATCCGGAACCCACCCCTGACCTAGTCCCTGGATATATGAGACTTGAACAGAAGTACCTTGTTCAGCTTCTTGAGAAGCAAAGGGCAACAACGCGCACAACTAAGTCACACCTACATCTGGCCTATTTAAGAGCAGCCTCTAGTGGCCAGTCCTTCACTCAACAAAACACCTCTTTGCCGTTGGACTCTTGGATTGTCATGGACTACATTTGCTCTTCTGAACCTGTGCTCTGGTTGACTCTGGACTAGGTTTACTAACTGCCTCATTACCAGGCAAGACTTCACTTTCCTATGCCTTTCCTGAAATTGGAAATAAATATGGCTATACAGTGAGGTCCTTGGTGCTCTCTGAGCTTGGTGTGATTTTCACAGATGTTTCATTACCAAACTAGGTAACATCATCAGTGCTAGAAGGAAGTGGGATTTGCTCTTATTTTTACATACTAATGGCAAATAAGTGCTGGTCCTTTCTAGGACAGATGATGTTACCTAGTTTGGTAATCAAACGTCTGCAAAAAACAAACAAACCCTCAACAAGCTTAGAGAGCTTCAAGAACCCCACAGTTCAATCCTGAACTACACATATTCTCTTCTATCAACAGCTGGCTCCACCTGCTGTTGGCTGTATTTGGCTGTATTGCTACTTGTGAGTAAATTACTTATAAATCAAGCTGGTTCTGTGTGCTTTGTCTGAAACAGGACAGTGTACATACAATTAGTACATAACAGAAGCCCAAAAAGAGAAGCTGAAGAAGACTTATAATCAGGCCTTGGCACCTTCACTTAAAACAACCATCAGTAAAGACAGTATCTGATGTAAAATGAGAAAATTCTGGGATAGGGGAACAAATAGTTTCTTCTTCTTCTTCTTCTTCTTCTTCTTCTTCTTCTGCTTCTTCTTCTTCTTCTTCTTTTTCCTTCCCCTCCTCTTCTTCTTCTTCTTCTTCTTCTTCTCCTTCCTCTTCCTCTTCCTCTTCTTCCTCTCCTCCTCCTCCTCCTCCTCCCCTCCTCCTCCTTCTTCCTCCTAGCATATTCCCACAGGTGCGGGGTTCGCTTTTCGGATCATTGAACGCCACTTTGCATGGTCAGCTGCGTCTCCAGGGCGCAGGCCTGCGGCTTGCATGTCTTTGTTGATGTCTTGCCATCTCTGTTTTGGATGCCTGCGAGGTTGCCGGCCATTGACTTCTGGTTGGTAGGCAGTCTTGGCCACGGTGGAAGGTGCTGCTCTCTGGACATGTCCATACCAGCGGAGCTGGCCTTCTCTCATCTTCTCTATAATTGGTGCCACACCAAAATGCTGTCGAATGGTGTCATTTGTGATGCGGTCAAAAAGGGAGATGCCCGATATCCAACGGAGAATTCGCATTTCCATGGCATGGAGTATAGTCTGAATAGTCTGACACTGCCTAAATTATTTCACATATGCCCATACCATACAGTATGTAAACTAAGTATATATCAAGTCCAGGGGTGGACTTCAAAAATTTCAGCAATGGGTTCTCTGCCTGGTTGCTGGGTGGGCGTGGCCATGCTGGGCGTGGCCTAGTCGGACTCCTGCACCACGGTGGGGGGGGGCGTTTTTGCCTTCCCCAGGCTCCAGAGGCTTTCCTCGAGCCTCCAGGAGGGCGAAAACTGCCTCCCCCAGGCTCCGGAGGCCCTCTGGAGGCCCTCTGGAGGCCGGAAATGGGCCCGTTTCTGGCCTTCCAAAACTTCCAGGAGGCCCATTTTTTCCCCTCCCCAAGCCTCTGCACGGGTCCTGCACTTACCTCCCATCCAAAATGGGCCACGTGGAGACTCCTGGGAGGGGCAGGGTTGGATGGGCGGGGCCAGCCAGGGGTGGGATTTGGAGGTTCTCCGAACCGGCCATAACGTTAGCTACGGGTTCTCCTGAACCCGGGTGAACCCGTAGCAGCCCACCCCTGATTTCAAGTCACTTCTTGCACATCTCTCTCTCCCCACATGCAAATTACAACAAACAGCCCTTTCTGTTTCTCTCTGAGGGGAAATGAGCGAAGGTCTTTTCCTACAGGAGAGTTTTAAAATAATGCAAAACAGAACCGAAACAAAAGAAAGCAGGAAAAACCTGAATCAAGACAACAATCAATGCAATTTCCCTCCCCCCTTTTTTGTTTACTCACAGCGCAATCAAGATATGAATGGCATAAGCGTATACAAAATGCCAACAAAATCCACATCTTGAAAAAGAGACCTGACATCCCATAATTTTTGGCTTTCACGGAACAATGCCCGCGTTCTCTCGGTTAATTTTCTGGTTAAACTTTGAATGAAATAGAAATACGTATCAACCCACATTTACAATCAGCTTTGATCTAAGGAGGGAAACATGTTCCACGATGAAAACATTTTCAGACAGCAATGCAAAACCTCTTTGAATCGATTAGGAGACCACGGGATCCAGGCTGCTTCCCCCTCCCCCAATAGTCCTGAAAGCAAAGCACAGCCATGTTCAGACATAGCCAGAGTGGTTGTTTTCACCACAAAATCAATCTAAACGCTGGTTGGTAAAAAATAAACTTCTTGTGCTTCAGGAATTTTTATGTAGGATTGGGTACCACACAAAATTATTTACATTTTTTAAGTCCCGTCTTACAACTGTTTGGAATAGGGGTCCTTACCCTGCTTAAAGTGAGCAAACAATTGTACCCAAAAAAATTTTTTTGTGGGTGCTCCAACACTGGAGGCTTTAAAAAAGGGATTGGACAACCATTTGTCTGAAATAGTAATAGCACTTAGACTTATATATCGCTTCATAGTGCTTTACAGTCCTGTCTAAGCAGTTTACAGAGTCAGCATATTACCCCCAACAATCTGGCTCCTCATTTTACCGACCTCGGAAGGATAGAAGGCTGAGTCAACCTTGAGCCAGTGAGAATCGAACTGCTGGCAGTCTGCAGAGTCAGCCTACAATACTGCAACACTCGGAAAGATGGAAGGCTGAAATAATAATAGGATCTCTTGCTTGAGCAGGGGATTGGACTAGAAGATCTCCAAGGTCCCTTCCAACTTAGTTATTCTGTAAAAACTTGGAATGTTTTTAAAAAAGAAGCTATTAGGCAAGGTCAGGAACCCCCATATCCAGGCAACCAAATGGCTGACACAGGAATTGTGAGACCATTGCTATCTTTCAAAAGTTCTGAGGTCTTCTTAGCTGCTTCCCATAGTTTCATGAGATGCCAATTTTGATCATTCTTTTGAGTTTCTGTTGTAATTTAAGATGTCCTCCCCAAAGCTCTTTCATTGTTATTGGTTGTGTCTGCTGGGAATGACAGAAGTTGGAGTCCAACATATTTGGATGGCATCAGGTTGGGGGAAGCTGCTGAGATACTGCCAGTCAGAAATAAGCTGAGGAGACAGCCATTGAATCTTTCGTCGCTAGTCTTCATCCGATAAAATAATCTGTAAGAATGGGAATATAGAGGATGTAGGTGGGGGAGTGGGGGAAAGTGGTCCCATAGCCTGGGTCAGAATTAAAGACTGAATGCAAACTTCGAATCGAACCTGGCAGCAGCCATTTTTCCTGTGCCTCAGTTCCCACACAGAAAGGGAAGCGGGGAAGGAGGTTGGAGTGCTTTGCTAGACCCAACAGAGACCTTTCTCTCTGACACTCAAGTTCATTAAACCACTGAAGTACAGTTCAGACCCAAAGATTCCCTAGTGTGCAATTAAGGCTCATCACAGTTGAAGACTTTCCAGTGTAGACTCACAAAGAATTCTGGATGATTCAATGACAGGGTTCGCTCTGTAGGCTTTGGTATTATCAGCTAACGGTAGTCAGCATTAAAATAAATTTTGATCTGATTTTGTTTCTCTCAGACACACTTGGGCTGTCTCAAGCATTTGCATCTGGACCATGATTTAATTTGATGCTTAGCTTCATGTACGATCAGTGGTTCAGCTCTGGGATCCGCTTTCAATTCCTAGTAAGTGGTACACTCGCGGCTTAATAGCCTGATTTCTGTGACAGGATTTCACAGAGACTTTGAAAGCTCAGAACCCGTTTTCTGTTACGGTCCCTTTTTTGAATCCCTTTTCCGTTACAATCTCTTCCAAAGAAGCACTCTTCCGAAATATATTTGTCTGGCCTCTCTTGGTTAACTAGGCAAAATACTGCATGAATGCACTCTGTAGGACACAACGATTAAGACAAGTAAACTTTTAATGAAAAGAAGGAGTAGGGGTGATATCATAGCAGTGTTCCAATATCTCAGGGGCTGCCACAAAGAAGAGGGAGTCAAGCTATTCTCCAAAGCACTTGAAGGCAGGAGAAGAAGCAATGGATGGAAACTAACCAAGGAGAGAAGCAACCTAGAACTAAGAAGAATTTTCCTAACAGTTACAACAATTAACCAGTGGAAGGACTTGCCTTCAAAAGTTGTGGATGCTCCAACACTGGAAGTTTTTAAAAAGATAACCATCTATCTGAAATGGTATAGAGTTTTCTGCCTGAGCAGGGGGTTGGACTAGAAGACCTCCAAGGTCCCTTCCAACTCTGTTATTCTGTTATTTACCACAGTAAAATGATGAAACCATTCTGAAAGAATTTCACAATTGCTGGGTATTAAACATAAGTGCTGTTTATAAGAACCAGTGCTCATACCTCTTGTGTGTCTTTCTCCCATTCAATCTTTGTAAAGGTTCGGGAGCGAATCTCTGTTGGGCTGGACTTATGGTTGCTATCTGTTTCTTGCATTGCTAACCACATATCAAAGTATCTAGTATCCGCTTATTTACTTTTCACGAAGTGAGAACTATTGTACATTTGATACCGGTAGTAACTATCAACTGCAGCTCGTATCAGCCAAAATGAGAGAATCTCAACCTAGTAAGAAAATTACTTCTAATTGCCATAGGTTTTTAGGAATTTGGTTAAAAAGGAAAGCAAGTCTTCATTGATCTATTCCTTCTTCTTTGCTCTCCCAGAAAACACCACGGATTCATGCTACAACTTGTTGCAGATGGATGTTAACTCTCTGCTTAGAATTCCATCCTATTCTGGCCTTGAATCAGAGTTTGAAGAAATTACTGAATGAGCATCTCTTTGTAGTCAAACTGACAGGAAAGGGAAGATTAAACAGTCCTCTTTTCTGCATTCTTGTGATTTTGTTATCAAAATTCCTGTGAATGGGAAATCTGAACAGCAATGTTTACAGCGATGAATATTCTTCAGTATTTCCTCAAAAGCATCACTTATACACTCGTCTTCTCTGTTGTCCTATCAAAGAGCTTCCAGCTGGCACTTAATTATAACATACAACCAAATGAAGAGCCGAGGTGGCGCAGTGGTTAGAGTGCAGTACTGCAGGCTACTTCAGCTGACTGCTAGCTGCAGTTCGGCGGTTCAAATCTCACCAGGCTCAAGGTTGACTCAGCCTTCCATCCTTCCGAGGTGGGTAAAATGAGGAGCCAGATTGTTGGGGGCAAGAGGCTGACTCTGTGAACCACTTAGAGAGGGCTGTAAAGCACTGTAAAGCGGTATATAAGTCTAAGTGCTATTGCTATTGCTACAACCCACAAATCATTATCTTTGTGGCTAAATTGTTCAGCGCTGAACCATTATTTGATACCGCAATCCTGTACAATTTATTTTATCATTTCCCTTTTATTAAAGTTCCCTTTTTCCCCCTCCAGTAAGTTAGCAGCGTAATAAAATATGGGAGGGCGTTTGGGCTTTGATGCTTAGGAGAGCTGCACAGTTTGCATAAAGAGTACCATTCAGATTCTCCATCTATAGAAAAACTTGGGTTTTTAAAAGCCATCTGGCTGCAAAGAAAGGCTTCAGAGTGTTGGAAGAAATGTCCATCTGGGTTCAGTTCCAAGTGGGGAGAAAGACACTGGAAACATGGAGGCTGCTTGGAAAGATGGTTTAATGGTGGACAGGACCACATGGGTTTGAAGTCCTGGGTAGCTGACCACATGAAGTGGAGAGTGAGTGTTATTTATACCATCTCTTGGGCTTTGAACGTGAGCTTCCTGTTCCTGTGGCAAGGGCATGTATCCTATTGGTTGCAGATTTCCATGCGGAGTCATGTTTGTCTGAATAGAGTTTGGTTGAACCTTGCTAGGTGATGTAATGAAGGGGCTTGGTTGTGCCATGTGGTGAGCTCTGCTGATAGATAATCCTATTATGTCCTGGAGGGTCATGTCTTAATCCCATCACCCTGGAGCTGAGGTCTTCTGTTTTGTAGATAGACTGGCCCAGTCTTTCTTAATGGGCACCAAATATCTGCTGGGGGCAGGGAGCTGCTCTTTGTCTTTAAAAACCTGTTTCTTCTTTTCTCATCCAGGGAAATACAATATTCTGCCTTCTTAATATTTCCCAAAATGTTTCATTCTTCTAGGAGGGGTGGGGGCTAACTCTCTTCAATAGCATGTGGGAAAGGTCTCATGGAATCTTAAAACCGTGATGGGAAATTGAACAAGATCAGAGTTGTGGTTTCAGCGTTCCGTGTAATTCTTGGCACTGCTTCTTTGTGTTCATTTTTCTGTGCTGCTTTGAAAAACAACGATAAGGCAGAGCATGCATTTTATAAATAAATATAATAGAACAAACACATAATACACACTTTTCTTGATTTTCATAATTTGTACACATCGGAGGGAGAAACTTTTCTTGGCACAAAGTGGTAATACTTTCTTCCTTTTTCCTTTTAAGAACTACATCCACATGATCTTGGTTATGATCTGACATAACCAGCCTAGAATTAAGGAGAAATTTCCTGACAGTGAGAACAATTAATCAGTGGATTACTTGTTTCCTGGCACAGTTGTTAAGTGAATCACTGCGGTTAAGTTAGTAACACGGTTGTTAAGTGAATCTGATTCTGACATGCTTATCAGAAGGTCTCAAAAGGTGATCGCATGACCCTGGGACACTGCAACCCTCATGAGTCACTTACCAAGTCTGAATTTTGATCATGGGACTATGGAAATGCTGCAATAACCATAAGGTTGAAACATGGTCATAAGTAATTTTTTTTCAGTGCTTTTGTAACTTCGAATGGTCACTAAGTGAACTGTTATAAGTCGAAGACTACTTGTACAGATGGAAATTCATCTATCACATACACACATTTACATGTATATGACAGATAGACAGATAGACAGATAGATAGATAGATAGATAGATAGATAGATAGATAGATAGATAGATAGATAGATAGATAGATAGATAGATAGATAGAC
>QLTV01000588.1:1225240-1238057 GCA_003457575.1 Thermophis baileyi | reverse complement strand
CGGGGGGGAGGGGGGGGGGCGTGGCCAGCTCAATGTCACTCATGTTGGGGGCGCCTGTGGTGGCCAGAGCGCTCTGCCAGCGAAAACGGGCTACCAAGCTCCGTTTTGGCTGCGACGGCCTCTTGCAACCCTCTGCCAGCGAAAACAGAGCTCGGGAGGGCTGCATCTGGCCCTCCCGAGCTACGTTTTTGCTGGCAGAGGCACCGCGGGCCGGTCCTTCGCTGTTTCCAGGGCGACCCCGTGGGACAGATCTAACACCCGGCGGGCCGGATTCGGCCTGCGGGCATTGAGTTTGAGACCCCTGTTCTAGAACCTTAATATCTTTTCTGTATTGTGGTGACCAAAACTGGACGTAGTATTCCAAGTATGGTCTTATCAGTGCAGTACAAAGCAGTACTAGCCATCTTGATTTTGATAACATCCCTCTGTTGATGCAGTGCCGGATAAAACCCTGGAAAAAAAATCAGTGGACAAGTCTCTGCATGCTTAGGACCTGGAAACCAAGAAGCTTTCCAAATATGTTTTTCTCTCCGGTTCCAAGCAGGGAGAAAGACGGGGGGGGGGGCTTCCCACATCTCCATCTCAGTGACAACAAGCTGTGAATTTGGCTGCCTGGGGACCTCCTCAACAAGGAAAGTGATTGGCAATCCTTGGATATTGGTGTGGGCTGAATACCGATGGGCCAACTTGCAGTTTTAGGAGAATTAATTGAGTAGGACAGAGGGTGCCTCTGTAAAAGCAGAGTATTCAGAATTGAACAGATCCAGGTGTGTTGTTCTTAAAAGAAGCCTTGGCTTTTCTCCAAGGCAAAACAAAATTTTAAGGAGGAAGATGCAACTGAATTGCTCCCCTCAGTGCTCCCTCCTCTTTCTGGCTCTTCTCCAATCAGATTTGAACCTTCCTCTCATTTCTGTTCCAAGTGAGTAAGCGTGTGCACACCTCAGCTACTTGCACCAGGTTAAAGGTAAAGGAAAAGGTTCCCCTCGCACATATGTGGTAGTCGTTTCCGGCTCTAGGGGCGGTGCTCATCTCCGTTTCAAAGCCGAAGAGCCAGCACTGTCCGAAGACGTCTCCGTGGTCATGTGGCCGGCATGACTAAAAGCCAAAGGCGCATGGAACGCTGTTACCTTCCCACCAAAGGTGGTCCCTATTTTTCTACTTGCATTTTTACATGCTTTCGAACTACTAGGTTGGCAGAAGCTGGGACAACTAACGGGAGCTCACTCTGTTACGCTGCGCTTGGGTTTCGAACCACCGAACTGCCGACCTTTCTGATCGACAAGCTCAGTGTCTTAGCCACTGAGCCACTGCGTACCTTTGCACCAGGTTAGAATATCCTAAAGCCAGCCTGACCTTGGAGAAGAGCTTTGCATCCAGAGGAGCAACGGAGGAGGAGGAGGAGGAGGAGGAGAAGAAGAAGAAGAAGAAGAAGAAGAAGAAGAAGAAGAAGAAGAAGAAGAAGAAGAAGAAGAAGAAGAAGAAGAAAGAAGAAGAAGAAGAAGAAGAAGAAGCATTATTTCTACTTGCTTTTCCGTGCAACAGGAAGATTTAAAGATGAAACCTGAATGCAAATCTGCAAAGCATAAGTTTGCCTCTTCAAGGACTCAAACATCTGTTTGTAAGATCACAAGGAGCAATCATGTAAACGAGACCTCTCCTTGGCAACCTGAAAGCCGGCTGCCACTCAGAAAAAGAATACTGATGTAGTTTAAGCCAGATGTTGCTCAGTTAACAGACTTTAAAATCAGTTCTGTTGTAGGTTCTTTGCTTATTTTGCCCAGCAACTAATCCAATTGTTGATGTTGAAAGGCAGTTGCATTACAGATAGTCCTCGACTTACAATGGCAATTGAGCCCAAATTTCCATTGTGAAGCGAGACCCTTGTTAAGTGAGTTTTGCCCCATTTCACAACCTTTCTGGCCACAGTTGTTATAAGTGAATCACTGCAGGGATTAAATTAGCAACATGGTTGTTAAGTGAATCTGGCTTCCCCGCTGATTTTATTTTATCAGAGGGTCACAAAGGCGCAGGGGTGGGCTTCAAATATTTCAGCAAGGGGTTCTCTGCCCGGTTGCTGGGTAGGCGTGGCCCCCCCGGGGCGGGGGGGGGGGGGTTGCCCTCCCCAGGCTCTGGAGGCTTTCCTCGAGCCTCTGGGAGGGTGAAAACGGCCTCCCCAGGCTCCGGAGGCCCTCTGGAGGCCGGAAACAGGCCCATTTCCGGCCTTCCCGAACTTCCAGTAGGCCCTTTTTTCTCCCTCCACGAGCCTCTGCACGCGCCCTGCACTTACCTGGCATCCAAAATGGGCCGTGTGGGGACTCCTGGGAGGGGAGGGGTGGGCGGGGCCAGCCAGGAGTGGGATTTGGGGGTTCTCCGAACTGCACAGAATCTTAGCTAGAGGTTCTCCCAAACCCCTGCGAACCCCCAGCATCCCACCCCTGACCAAGGGTGATCACCTGATCCCAGGGCACTGCAACCTTCATAAATATGAGCGTCCAAAATTCAGCCCAAAATTTCCATTGCTAATCAAGGCAGTTGTTAGATGAGTCATAGTTAATTTACGACCTTTTTTGTCATGGTTGTTAAGTGAATCACAAAAATTGTTAAGTAAATCATGCGGTTGTTAATCAAATCTGGCCTCCCCCATTGACTTTGTCAGAAAGTTACTGGAAAGACTGCAAATGGCAATCCCAGGACCTCAGGACATTGCGACCATTGTAAATTCATCCCGGTTGCCAAGCAACCAAAGTTTGATCACATGACCATGGGGATGCTGCAACAGTCATAAGCATGAAAGCTGTTCATAAGTCACTTTTTTTCAGTCTTGCTGTAACTTTGAACAGTAAATGAGTTAAATTACATGAATAGTGGTAAGCTGAGGGCTCCTTGTATTTTACACACAGTACAGGTAGTCCTCAACTTATGACCACAATCGAGCCCAAAATTTATGTTGCTAAGCGAGAAATTTAGAACAACCAGATTTTCTATCCACAGTCCAGAAGCTTTTTAACTAAGAGCATCTGAGCCGTGGTGGCGCAGTGGTTAGAATGAAATATTGCAGGCTAAGTCTGCTGACTGCCAGCAGTTCAATTCTCATCAGGCTCAAGGTTGACTCAGCCTTCCATCCTTCCGAGGTGGGTAAAATGAGGACCCAGATTGTTGGGGGAAATATGCTGACTCTGTAAAACCACTTAGAGAGGGTTGTAAAGCACTGTAAAGCAGTATATAAGTAAGTGCTATTGCTATCTCTGCTGGGTGGAATCATTCAACCACTATTCTGGTTTTCCATGTCTCTCCCCCTAAGGTTCCCCCGCACATGTGTGCTAGTCGTTTCCAGCTCTAAGGGGCGGTGCTCATCTCAGTTTCTAAGCCGAAGAGCCAGCACTGTCCGAAGACATCTCCGTGGTCATGTGGCCGGCATGACTCAACGCCGAAGGCGCACGGAGCGCTTTTACCTTCCCACCAAAGTGGTCCCTATTTTTCTACTTGCATTTTTTACGTGCTTTCGAACTGCTAGGTTGGCAGAAGCTGGGACAAGTAACGGGAGCTCACCCCATTACGCTGCGCTAGGGATTCAAACCGCTGAACTGCCGACCTTCTGATCAACAAGCTCAGCAACTTAGCCACTGAGCCACCGCGTCCCCTCTCTCCCCCTACCCACCCCCAAATACAATGAACAGAATAGGAACAGCTGGGTATCACTGATCTACTAATAAAAACGCAATTCCCATTCCAGATTATCTGCCACAATATTTGAGAATCAAAGAGAATCCTGTAGGGTTGTAGTGCTATCTTCCTACTCTAAGGAAGAACTATAGCAAAACTGTTACGTTCACCTCAGCTAGGCAACCTAAAGAAATATCATAAAATTGGTGCTGAAAGTTACTGAGAGGCTCAAGAGAATTAAAAATCCTATTTCTCCCATCTAGCTTATAGCAAAGAATCTGTCGGGTAAACAATATAATTTCTATCGAAAAGCTATGCATCAAATTGCACAGAAATAGATCCAAATAATCATGGAATCTTACAGGTGAGTTGCCATTATGCATCCAAGTATTAATAAGAGCAAAATCTAGTCCATTGCTGTCATGATGTCTGTAAAGTCATTTTTACTTTTGACCAGGGACATTGTTTTTCAGGTATTACACAGCCTGCTGGTTAAGAAAACTAAAAGTGAAGGTAAATAGAATCCTTGAAATAAATGAAGTACTCCAAAGAGCCTGATTTTAAAAGTAATAGAATCAGTTTGCAGAATTATGATTGAATTTATACAGCCGCCGGTTTTTAGAAGGTACTACATATAGAGCAAAGTTAGTATCTTTTAGAAAAATGTAGACCAATTTTTCAGCAATGCGAGGAGACATACCAGCCCAATCTGTATATTTTGTTCTAATGAAAATAATTAATGATCCATAGATTTTCTTGGACAGCATACAGAAACTAGGAACAACATTCACAGAGGCATTTGTATTTCAAAATGAACACCTGCAACACCGAGATTAGCATGTTATATTTCCATAATCTTTATTACTGGAAAACTAAGTAAGCAGCCAAACTTGTTTTAACTAATGAAGAAATGGAAAAAAAACCCCACAAAGATAAAAAAGTATCAGCTAAGGATCTAGGTCACGCCAGAACTGTGACTCATATTTGAAATTAACAGATCAAATCAAATCAAATTTATTTATCTATTGTCCACCACCAGAAATTAACAGAGCTGTTTAAAAACAGAGCAACTCAATGAGCATTTAAAACAACCAACAAAATACCCAAGCTGCTTATATCATCTTTCCCCACAACAACCCTGTGAGGTGAGTTGGGTGGAGAGAATGGGACTGCCCAAGGTCACCCAGCTGGTTTTCATGCCTAAGGCAGGATTATAACTCACCATCTCCTGGTGATTGGCCTAAAGTCATTCAACTACCTTTCATGCCTAAGGCGGACTAGAACTCACCGTCTCCTGTTGATTGGCCCAAAATCACCCAATTGGCTTTCATGCCTACAGCAGGAATGTAACTTATATTTATATCTATCTACATGAAACTGAAATAAACTATGAGTTTTACTACAGACTAAACAAACCCGGGATCCATTGGGTCATTCTTCTTTCCACATATAATATAGGCTTATATTGTTTCTCCTTCCCTCTTAACTCTCAGGAGAGCCTGCTGTAGCCTCCCCTCTTCTTCCTCCTCCTCCCTCAGCTCACCTGCGGAACTGCCTGCCACTTTGCTGGGAGGAAGGGGAATAAAAGGAGCAATAGCAATAGCAATAGCACTTAGACTTATATACCGCTTTACACTGCTTTACAGCCCTCTCTAAGCGGTTCACAGAGTCAGCATATTGCCCCCAACAACAATCTGGGTCCTCATTTTATCCACCTCGGAAAGATGGAAGGCTGAGTCAACCTTGAGCCGGTGAGATTTGAACTGCCGAACTGCAGCTAGCAGTCAGCTGAAGTAGCCTGCAGTACTGCACTCTAACCACTGCGCCACCTCGGCTCACCAGCACAGACTGGTGTCCCCCCAAGGGACCCCTCCCTCCAGGAAGGAAGAGGGCTCATGTGTTGGCAGGGACCCCTACCATGCCAGCAGACATCTGGGTCGCTTAGCCAGCCCTGCCATGCCAGCAGACATCTGGGTCGCTTCCTCGTTCTTCCCTCACTGGCCATTGGCATTAAGAGATTTCAAATTTCAGCCTTGCTTACCAAGCAGCTAATGGCCGATTGGCTGCGGGAGCCAGAGGGATGAGGAAAGAGGGTGGCCATCTTCCCCTGGCCCACTCAACCTACAGGGATTCTGGGAAACGTAGTCAGAAGGTGAAACAGCCACAACTTTGCCAAATTTCAATCCTACCAGAGTCATGGGTCCCAGATTTTGGATGCCTATTGCAAGTTTGCCCATTTGAGTTGCGTTGATTCAAAAATTGTTGTTTTTTGATGCACTGTTGCACTCAATTAAAGCTTGCAAAGTATCAAACAGACATTTAGTAATGTGGGTCATTAGAGGTGCCATTTAGAAATAAATGTATTACAAAAAAAAAGAACACAGCTAGAATCACTGAATGTACTGAACCTATATTTTTCCTCCTTGAGGCTGTTTGGTGTTTCCTGACTGCGGATACCATTATCCCTGCAGCTGTGGAAAAGTGGTAAACAGCTGTTCTGCCTTCTATCAAGGCTGGTAAACAAGGGATCTTCCCCATTTACATTATCATTAATCTTCCCTTCTCTTCTGAACTTGTTTACTATCGACCCTGGCAGGATGCTGAACATCTGTTTACTTGTTTGTCTGTTTGGTTAGTTGGAGTTTGTTTGTATCTTCAAGTCAGTCTTGACTTCTGGTAACTGCCTGGACAAATCCCTCCAGTTGTTTTGGCAAGATTCCAGAAATGGTTTGCTATTGCCTCCTTCCTAGGACTGAGAGAGACTGGCTGGCCCAAGTTTACCCAAGTTTGTGTTTAAGGCAGGACTAGAACTCGCAGTCTCCCAGGTTCTAGCCCATCTGCTTAGCACCTCCCATTTCTCAACGTGTACAAAAGCTTCATTCATTTCTAGAGAAGATAGCAGCTTTCAGTGGCCTGAGATAATTTATTATCCTCTACCCAAAATTCCTTTTGTTTTTGTTTCTTTGTCATGTAACCATTACCTTATGAAACCCTGAGGGATTCTTTATCATCAAGATGACTCGGGACTTGGTGGGAGTTTTAAATTGCCAAATTCCGTGGGAATGATCCTTATTAACACCCCCCCCAATCGTAATCAATCTTCGTGAACAACCAAATTGCTTCTTTGGGGTGATGGAGAGACAGTGGTTGAAACAAATCACTGATTCTTAATGAGCAGCCCCATCTGTGTCTACAAAACCAATCTTTGGAGTTTACTATCTTTGTCTTTTAGGAAGATGTGGATGTATTGCTTGATGTCATTATTTTATTGCTGCCAATTGAACAAATACTCTAAGTATGCTGATTAAGATGTGGATATATTGCTTGATGTCATTATTTTAATGCTGCCGATTGAACAAATACTCTAAGTCTGCTGATTAACCTTAAAGGAAAAGGAATAAAAGGGTAGTTTTCATTGGGATTTCAAATTCCAGAAAGGGCATCCAGACAAATGTTTCATCTAATTCTTTAGCTGTACTAAGCAGAAGAAATGTATCTGGAAAACGTTTTTCAATCAAGCAGTGATTTAAAAAAAAAAAGAATGAACTAGATGGAAGCATATAAAGTTCATACATAAAGTATGGATAGTCCTCAAATTACCAACATTTGTTTAATGACTATTTGACGTTATAATGATGCTGGAAAAAGTGACTTGCAAATGGTCTTCGTGCTTATGACTGTTGCAGTGTTCCTGCAGTCACCTGATCAAAATTCAGGCACTTGGCAAATGGCAACAATGGTTGTGGTCGGGTTATGTGATTGCCATTTGCAACTTTCCCAGCTGGTTTCCAGAAGAATAATGAAGTTGGAAGGGAGTTTGGAGGTCTTCTAGTCCAACCCCCTTTTCAGGCAGGAGACCTATGCCATTTCAGACCAATGGCTGTCCAGTCTCTTTTTAAAAACTTCCAATGATGGAGTACCCACAACTTCTGGAGGCAAGCTGTTTACTTGTTCTCACTGTTAGGAAGTTTCTCCTTAGTTCTAGGTTGCAAGCAAAGTCAATAGGGGAAACCAGATTCAGTTAATGTCCACATGGTTTACTTATCAACCGCAACAAAAAAAAGTCATAGAATTGGGTGCGATTCACTTATCAACTGCATCACTTAGTGCAGGGCTGTCAAACTTGCGGCCCGCAGGTCGGATGCGCCATGCACCGGCCATGCCCACGCCCAGTTTAGCGAAGGGGGGAAAAAGTCACGATACGTCATGTGACGCCGCCGTGACGATGCGAGTTTGACACCCCTGACTTAGTGCAATAGTTCCAGTGCCATTTATGGCTGTAAGTGAAGGACCTGTAAAAACTATTTTGTAGTGGAAAATGATAGATAGATAGATAGATAGATAGATAGATAGATAGATAGATAGATAGATAGATAGAGACGGATGGAAAGAAAGACAGAAAGACAGACAGACAGACAGATGGATGGATGGATGGATAAAGAGAGATTATAGATAGAGAGATGATAGATGGGTGAGCTAGATAAAGAGAGTGATAGATAATAAATATGATAGATAGACAGATGCATACATATGATAGATATGATCGATGGATAGAGAGAGATGAGAGATGAGAGAGAGAGATAGGTGAGATAGATTAGATGAGAGAGAGAGAGAGAGAGAGAGAGAGAGAGACAGACAGACACACACACACACACACACACACACACACACACACACAGACAGACAGACACAGACACACAGAGAGATAAAAATTATATGGCTGCCCACTCACTCTCATTCTCTATTTGACTCTCCCACCATCAACATAAGGACAGCTACTAAATTAGGGGAGGGGGAAGGCACAAAGATGGGTGGAAAGTGAGGGATAAGAAATTCTGAAGGCTCTCCGGGAAATTAGAATTGTAGTGGGATTCAGTCTGATTTAAAGGGATTAGTAAGGATGTCATTTCCTGCCGACCCCCCCAATGGATGGGGCTCACCCACCCATTATTCGAGACAGCACAGTCAAAGTGAAATAAGACCATCCACACAATACTTTTCTTAAGGCACGTTGTGGGTGTGATGTACAGGAAAAGAAAACTAGCCAAGCTGCACGCCCAGTGCTTCATATCCCGACATCACTTCCCCATGCTTTTCATTCCTCCTCCTTGGAGCAGGTACAAGACCCTCCACAGGGGAAAAAAATTCTTTCTGCAAACAATCCTCTGAGAGGCCATGAAAGATGGGATTTTTAAATAATGGTTTTGGTTGAGCCACTACATCTTGAAATTTGTAATGATGCGAATCATTTGTTGAACAGGATGAAGGGGAAGGGACTGTCAAGGTCTAGAAAATCTGAGGTAAATTAGATGTTGTTTTTTCCTCCCCCAATGGAACATGGACTGTTAGCTGGAATGACACAAATGGCTGGCAGCTTGAGATAAGACAACTATATTCAGATACAAAATTTATCCTTTGTCACAATCATTTGGTAAAAGGAAAGAACTAGAAGGTTCCAACCTGAAGTGAGATTTGTAGAAAGGCCATATTTTTGCCCCCTAGGCGCTCATCATGGTAAAGGATGGAGGCCAGCTGTTCAGAGAACGAAAAGAGAAGTTTTGCAGGTGATATTATTTTTTTGCGTGGGTTTTTTATTTTTTTTTTATTTTTGCACCTGCAAAATGAATTTCAGAGACAGATGAGGATATTGTTCCACAGTCTTTGATCTGAACACACAGATGAGAAACACAGAGACATGTTCATGCAGATGTCACCTGTGGAGCCACAATATATATGTGTCAACACAGCAGTGAGTGCCAGTGCTCTCCTGCAGTGTAGTGTGATGCTTAATGTATGGAAAGTTTAAAATCTATTGCCTAGCTATGAAATGGGGTACGGGGAAAAAAAGAGACCACCCAACTGTAGAATGCTAAACAATATTAGCCCATCTCCAAACTGACAAAAATAATATCAGGTGTGCAAAGCAAGCAGCAAAAAGTTTATAAAAGTTGTGCATATGAAGAGCCTCTTCTTGATAGGTAGACAGACCTTTTGATGTTCTGTCTCTATCATTAGCTCTCTGGAATCCCTTTGGCTACCAAAGAATAAATCTGCTTCCTGATGCTTTCATGTGCTTCCCTTTCGCTCATGGCAGTCAATCCTGGTGCCAAAATCAGCAGAGGTAATGAAACTTCCAGACCTGAAAACATGTTCATGCTTTAATAGCCTACTCTAAGTAGGTCTTTTCCCCCTCTCCTGTTTATGTGATTCAATCTAGGTGCATCGGACTGTGTGACATAATCATTTCCATAATCATTTCAAGATCAAAGCCGTAAAACTAAGGAGGTGGGATTTTCAACCTGACTTAGCACTGTATGGACGTTCTACTGTCAATATGGCTGCAGCCAATCCTCCTAAACGGTGCAGGAAGGAAGGAATGCAATACAGGTTGTCCTTGATTTACAGCCATTTGTTTAGTGGCTGTTTGAAGTTACAACGGCACTGAATACTGCATCCAGTTTTGGTCACCACATTACAAAAAAGATGTTGAGACTTTGGAAAAAGTGCAAAGAAGAGTAACTAAGATGATTGAAGGCCTGGAGATAAAAACATATGAAGAACGGTTGCAGGATTTGGGTTTGGCTAGAGGAAGGACTAGGGGGGACATGATAGCAGTATTCCAGTATTTGAGAGGCTGCCACAAAGAGGAGGAGGTCAATTTATTTTCCAAAGCACCAGAAGGCAGGACAAGAAACAATGTATGGAAACTAATCAAGGAGAGAAGCAACCTGGAATTAAGGAGAAACTTTCTAACAGTGAGAACAATTAACCAGTGGAATGGCTTCCCTCCAGAAGTTGTGGATGCTCCAACACTGGAGGTTTTTACGAAGAAACTGAACAGCCACTTGTCTGAAATGGTATAGGGTCTTCTGCTTGAGCAGGGGGTTGGACTAGAAGACCTCCAAGGTCCCTTCCAGCTCTATTTTGACTGATTGAAGATTAAGCCAGCCGAGCAAAGCACATTCTACAGCTTCATGAATTGCTTTATATCTCATGCTGAAACAGATATAATAAATAATAAATGGTTACTATACATATGCATCAATATGAAACTTCGCAATATCCTTGCGTGAAGGAGAAGGAGGAGCAAGAGGAAAAGAAAGAGGATCTAATCAACATGCAACATTAGTCCACATTATGCTTGCAGAGACATATAGATTTTAAGGAGATTGACATTTGTATGCTGAGCTTATCTGTCAATCAACCCGATCTCCTTCAAGGACTAAATCTATTTCAAAGGAAGACCATGGGAAATTAATGGGAAAGTGATTATGCCCCTGAGATTTGTTTGCAGATGGACTGGAGTGCCTGTGTTTGCAATAATTTTCTAGAGTGCAAAAAGTAGAAATTCCTCCTACTCCTTCCAAAAATAAAAATAGATGACAGAGCCATGATACATTTTGGAAAGATCTTCTGCAGGTTAAGACACAGAGCTATAAGGTCTTCTAATTGCCAAATCACATGAAATAATCATTCCACTTTATTCTGCTTTTGTCAGGCCCAACCTTGAATATACTCTTAAAATGCACATCTTAAGAAGGATGGGAAGAGATGCTGGGAAAGGCAAAAAGAATGGTCGGGGAATTAAAAATCAAGATTCTATGAGGAATGATTGAAAGAGCTGGGTAGGTTTAGCAAGGCAAAAATAGAAGACGCTAGTTTTTAAGGTGGACTGAAAGCAATCTACTTTTAAATATCTCTACAACGATCAGTCCCAAGATTTTGATGTTCTTGCCTGAAATTTGGCAGTATTTTAGGGCAGACCACCAACATCTTGACAGATTTCAAGTGACGGTGCCAATGATCTCGGTGTTCTCCTGCCTGGAGGGGGGGGGGCATTTTGATATTTGCATCAGAAAACACCCTAGTAACCATGTGAGCTACTAGTTTTTTTGTTTTATTGCCAATGTTCTCTCATTAGAGCTTTGCTCCTTGATCAGAGATTCTGGGAAGCTGGTTTTTTTGTTTTTTTTTTGTTTTAAACTAACAGTTTCTGCAGCCTGAAATTTTTTTTAAATCCGCTGTCACACAGAACCATTTCCAAAAACACCATTGGAAGACTGTAAATGCCCAAAAAAACCCATCAGGGATGGCTAGGAACAGGGTTACGGTCAGAATAGAGCTTGGCAAGCAGGCAGCAGAGCTTCGGAAAAGAAGATCTAGATGCCAACTGGAAAAACTGCTAATGATAACCAAGATTTTTTGGGGGAGAAAGCCAATAACTACAGATACTCAGGCCCACCTGAAATATCCTCGTAACCTCCAAGAAAGAATACGGGTAGTCCTCGACTTACGACCACAATTCAGACCAAAATTTCAGTTGCTAAGCAGAATTAATTGGTAAGTGAGTCGCATCCGATTTTATGCCTTTTTTTTTGCCACGGTTGTTAAGCAAACACTGAAGAGAAGAGAAGAGAAGAGAAGAGAAGAGAAGAGAAGAGAAGAGAAGAGAACAGAAGAGAATACGATAAGATAAGATAAGGTAAGGTAAGGTAAGGTAAGGTAAGGTAAGGTAAGGTAAGGTAAGGTAAGGTAAGGTAAGGTAAGGTAAGATAACTTTATTGTCATTTTTTTACTGCAAGCACACCGGCCCACATTAAAAATAAAATTCTGTTGCCTGCTCTCGAGAGAAAGTGTACATCTACCCAAACACATACATAACACAATTGAGTGAATCATACGGCTGTTAAACGAATCCAGCTTCCCCAATAACTTTGCTTGTTAGAAGCTGGATGGGAAGTGTTCTGAATCAAGCGTAGATTGGTTGTGCTATCATCAGGCAGCTTAACACAACGCAATGGTACATTCAATCAGATTATATTTTATTCTTCAGGCATCCTCTGACATCACTCACGGTTATGTAGAAGTTCTTCTGAATCTACAGTCATAATCTGGAACCATCACGAATATTGTAAAAAAGGATTAATGCTTCACCATCTCCTTGTTGCTACATNAGAAGCTGGATGGGAAGTGTTCTGAATCAAGCGTAGATTGGTTGTGCTATCATCAGGCAGCTTAACACAACGCAATGGTACATTCAATCAGATTATATTTTATTCTTCAGGCATCCTCTGACATCACTCACGGTTATGTAGAAGTTCTTCTGAATCTACAGTCATAATCTGGAACCATCACGAATATTGTAAAAAAGGAT
>QLTV01000588.1:1204771-1217411 GCA_003457575.1 Thermophis baileyi | reverse complement strand
TATTCTATTCTATTCTATTCTATTCTATTCTATTCTATTCTATTCTATTCTATTCTATTCTATTCTATTCTAAATACAAAGGAAAATAGTAGGAAATATAGGGGAGGGAAAAGGGAAGGGAAAAGTGTGGGAAAAAGAAAAAAAAGGCATTGACTTCCGACTTCCTTTGGTGCAGTAGAATAAAATAGTAACATTAAACTTCAACTTTTTACTTTTACACAATAGAATAAACTAGCCATTTCTATAACAGCAAACCTATCTAATTGGTAAAACCCAAAATCAAAGTTTCATTTTTCCCCACCTCAAGCACAAAATCCAGAAACGGCTTCCAAGTAGAATCAAAAGTAGTTGTATTTTTATCTTTAATCAAAACTTTCAGTTTAGCCATCTCTGCTAACTCCATCAACTTCTGCAGCCATTCATCCATTGTGGGAATCAAAGTGTTCTTCCATTTTTGTGCATAAAGTAATCTTGCTGCGGTCAACATATATAGCATTTAAGTTCCAGATTTTTTTTCCAAGTCTTTTCCCATTAAACCCCAAAGAAAAGCTTCTGGTTTTATCTTTATATTCACTTTGAGAACCTTCTATATTAAGATATGAATCCTACTCCAATATTTATTTGCTTTGTCACATGTCCACCATAAGTGATAAAAGGTCTCTTCTTTACATTTAGATTTCCAACATTCGTTTGAAATACCTTGATACATTCTTGACATCTGGGATGCTTCATAAGGAAAAGTTAGGGGGCTAGAGTGCGCTTCGCCTGAAGAATAGAAGATTGCAGGATGACATAAAATTTGCTTTCTAGTCTCTTGAAGAAGAGTTATGATGGAGAACATAGAGCAAAACTGCTCAGGGTTGCTCCAGAAGAAGAAAAACAAACGGTATATTATGAACTGCAGGAAGTGGACACCAGGAAAAGAATTATTAACAAACCTCAATAGAACAGACTTCCTTAGGAGATGATGGACTCACCTTTACTGGATTCTGTATTTAAACAGGGACTTGATGGACATTTTGGGTGGGGGTGGGTGGGTGCTGTACCAGTAGTAAGTGTTCTGACTCAGCCTTAGCAGAAGCAAGAAACAGACTCCTTTTCAAAACCCCTCTTTATTTACCTCTTGTGAATTAATTGTACTCACCCACTGAAAAGTCCAGGCAATAGTTCTTCAAAGAGTTAACTGCAGTAACAGACCTTATCAGTTCCTTGCAACAGACGAAAGGCTGCAAATTAAGTTCTGGCAAGCAGTCTTTCTGGCACGAAACACAATGAGCAAAATCTCCAGAAATACGAACTGTTGTCTCCTATGATAACCACTCCCCTTTCCTTCTATTTATTCCCCAGCCAGGGAGGGGCCATTCAGCATCCACGTGTGCTTTGCTTCCCGAGTTGACTCCTTGTCCTCCGTTGTTCACCTCTCCTAACTGCTCTGCGCATACGTGCATCTGGAACAGGCCCCGGCTGTTCTTCCTCCTCACTCATCTCAGCCTCCAAAGGCAGCTGCCTCTCCGGTGGCTGGGAAATGTCAGACGGCCCTGCCTCTATCTCTGTGTCCGACACAGAGCATCCATTAGAGCCTTCCTCAGACTCCAGAACTGGTCCAAGTTCCTCCCCAACCTCCTCATCGTCCAAGTCTGCTGCCAGCTCCTCTGGCAGCTGGCGGGCCACAACAGTAAGTGGATTCCTACACTACGTGAAGAGTATCAGGGGTGTCAAACTAGCGGCCGGATGTGTCACACGCAGGCCACGCCCACCCCAGCTCCACGAATGAGGAAAACGTCATGAAACATCACATGACAGCAATGTGATGCCGCAAGTTTGACACCTGTGGAGTAGTTAACTTCAAGATTCCTTTCAATTCTTATCTTCTGTAATCCTATGATCCATGAGTCATCAAACTATAAATTGTCCCCACTCCTTTTTACATTTTCAATTGTAGATTATGCAAAGCAACAAATGACACTCAAAAATCTTGATTTCAGGAATATTCAGAGTGCAACTTAGGAGCCAACCAAACTTTTTTCAACTGCTTTCAAAAATCTTATGATTATATACTGCAACCAACGTTTTCAGCCGCAAAGAATTTTTACATCATTTTTTTGGAGTCTCCCTCTGGTGCAGGAACTGCTGAAGGATATATAAATGATTTTCTGGGTCAGAGAAATGATGTAAAATTCCTATCACTCTGCAATAGATTTAGCCACGTCTTCTGGGGGTGAAATGGAAATCTTAAAAGCAAGCTTTTGCACATAGCTGAGTTGTCAACACTAAGTATGCAACTGCCATAATTCAGCTCACCCAAATCATAAAGCTGTCATTTAAAACAATGGGAATACGGAAAATAATTTGGGATTCTTTTGCAGTTTGAATTTTTTTTCTTCTTCCTCTTTTACACTGCTACGTTTACACCTCTCTGCCTGAAACTTCATTCTGACAGGTGACATCTGGCTAAGAAATCTGGACATTGTACATGAGTTGTCCACCAAAAATAAAATAGTTATGAGATGGCACCATTCCACGTTAAACATTGTGAGCATTAACAATAGCAGCAGCAGGTTGCTGAGCCTTGAACCTTGGCAGGTGAAATGGAGAAGATTGTTGGATCGCCTCTCTCGCTTTTAAAATATTTCTGGAAGTACATGTTTGTAACCTTTGCTTCCATCAAGCATTTGCTGTTCAAACTGCTTAAAAATGACTACATATGGGACGTGATCTGCAAATGGCCAAATGCACATAAAGGATCTTTTTATAAAAAAAACTTTAAATATTCTATTAAAACTCTCTCGATAACTGCCTAATCTAGGGCGGTCACACTTGCGGCCCGCGGGCCGGATGCGTCACGCACTGCCCACGCCCATGCCCAGTTTAATGAAGGGGGGGAAAGTCCCGATACGTCACGTGACACCGCCATGACGATGTGAGTTTGACACCCCTGGCGTAATCCATTGGTGTTCTAAGCAGATTGAAAAAGGTGCTTACGCCATCATGTGGCTTGTAGGTTTTTGGCTTAGTGTGTCAGTCAAAACCAGCCATTATCATTTGTGTACACTAATTTATGGATTTGCATGATGCCTACAAACAGTCAATTGCAATTTATTCCATAAACCATGATGGCTAAGCAAAGCACAACTTAGTGCAACAGGTGAATCTAGTGTGTATATTTAATTTATTTATTTAATTGATATTCTACCTTTATTATTTTTATAAACCACTCAAGGCGGCAAACATATCTAATACTCACGAATGAAGGCAAATTTACATGTCCCAGGACAATGATGCAAAATCAAATTTGGGTCGGTCATATCTAATATTCTTTTTTCTATTTTTGTCACAACGACAACCCTTTGAGGTGAGTTCGGCTGAGAAAGAGTGACCAAGTTCACCCAGCTCATTTTCATATGCAATATTTATTCTGCCATATTGTGTAGAACAGAACAACAACACACGAGCACACAATAGATACAAACTTAACATAAACCGATCCAAACTAGATTGCAAAAAATTCGACTTCAGCAACAGAGTGGTCAATGCCTGGAATACATTACCCGACTCTGTAGTTTCTTCCCCCAAACCCCCACAACTTTAACCTTAGACTGTCCACCGTCGACCTCACCCCATTCCTAAGAGGTCTGTAAGGGGCGTGCATAAGCACACCAGCGTGCCTACCGTCCCTGTCCTAATGTACCCATATATTTGTAAAATTTCTTGTACTCATAACCATGCTTGTACTTATATATTCACAAACATGTTTATACTCTGTTTATACTTTGTTCATAATCATATATACGCTTGACAAATAAATAAATAAAAATAAAATAAATTATTAAGGGCACACAGAGAGGGACTGGGTAATACTTAATGCCCCAATAACCAGTCAGTTTTAATTCTTGTAAATTTTTAATGGACACAAAGGCAGATACAAATTAATTAATTTTGTTGATTCAGAAAGAAATAAGTCCCATGGAATCCAGCGTGATTAGCTTGTACCCCGGATTGACTGAGAAGTGCAATCCATTATATTTAAATTTATTCCATTTAGGAAATGCCCAAATACAAACTGACTCTGGGAGGTGTATAATAAAATATATACCAGTTGCACAGAATACAATTTACGTGATAACAAAGGAAAAAAGAAAAGAGGGAATAAGAACAGATGGTGAACATCTTTACCTCTAACCATATCCAGCCCAATAATCCTAGGACAGCTGTCTGGTCTTCAGAGCTTCCCAAATACTATGAGGAGGAGAGCCACATAGTTATTAGGGGATACCTCAATTCAGAGGACAAGCACGGTATATAGTTGTAGGCAGGGGTGAAATCCAGCAGGTTCTGACAGGTCCTGGAGAACCGGTAGCGGAAATTTTGAGTAGTTCGGAGAACCGGTAGCGGAAATTTTGAGTAGTTCGGAGAACCGGAAAATACCACCTCTGGCTGGCCCCAGAGTGGGGTGGGAATGGAGATTTTGCAATATCCTTCCCCCAGGAGTGGGGAGGGAATGGAGATTTTGCAGTATCCTTCCCCCAGGAGTGGGGAGGGAATGGAGATTTTGCAGTATCCTTCCCCCAGGAGTGGGGTGGGAATGGAGATTTTGCAGTATCCTTCCCCTGCCATGTCCACCAAGCCACACCACGCCCACCAAGCCATGCCCACAGAACCAGTAGTTAAAAATTTTTTGGATTTCACCACTGGTTGTAGGCTATCCTTTCACTATTATGATTATGATTACAGGTATTCCTCAATTTACAATAATTCATTTAGTGACTGTTCGAACTTACAATGGCACTGAAAAAAGTGACTTGATTGTCTAAATGTCCATGGAGATTCTCAGTCATCCAGGTCATGGTTGTCCCAAAGGTGCTTTTTCAAGAGACAACTGGACTTTCTGGTTTTTCTTTGAAGACGTTTTGCTTCTGATCCAAGAAGCTTCTTCAGAGCTGAAGAAGTTTCACTTCTCAGCCAAGAAGTTTCTTCAGAGCTGAAGAAGCTTCTTGGATGAGAAGCGAAACATCTTCAAAGAAAAACCAGAAACTCCAGTTGCCTCTTGAAAAAAGCACCTTTGGGACAAGTGACTTGATTGTTTTTCACACTTATATCCATTGCAGCACCCCCATGGTCACATGATCAAATTTTGGATGCTTGACAACTGGCTCATATTTATAATGGTGTAGAGTCCCTGGGGTCATGTGATCCCCTTTTGCAACCTTCGGACAAGTAAAGTCAATGGGGAAGGCAGATTCACTTAACAACCGTGTAACCAACTTAACAACTGTAGTGATTCACTTAACACCTGTGGCAAGAAAGGTTGTAAAATGGGGCAAAACTCACTTAACAGCTGTCTCACTCAACAATATAAATTTTGGTTTAATATGTCATCATAAATTGAGGATTACCTGTATTTAGATTTCTAGACAACTGCAATTGTGCAACTCTCAGAGGTATACAAAAACCATTTTAAACCTAAATGTCTATGGAGATTATCAGTCATCCAGATCATGGTTGTCCCAAAGGTGATTTTCCAAGAGGCAACTGGACTTTCTGGTTTTTCTTTGAAGATGTTCCAGAGCTGAAGAAGCTTCTTGGATGAGAAGGGAAATGTCTCAAAGAAAAACCAGAAAGTTCAGTTGCTTCTTGAAAAAAAGCACCTTTGGGACATTTTAAACCTAATCACAAAACATCCATGCAGGGGTGGGATTCACTTACCTTCCCTACTGGTTTGCAAATGTGAGCGCGCGTGCACGCCTCATCTGCGCATGCGCAAAGCCTTCCGCGCATGCGCAGAGGCTCTAAAACGTGGGTAAATGGGACGTGATTACATCCGGCTGGGTGGGCGGAGCCAACCGCAATCAGCGCTACCAGTTCACGCGATCCGGATAGAACCAGCTGAATACCACCACTGCATCCGTGGCATAAGGATTATTGTATAATGTAAAAGCTCAATAGCCTAACTAGAATAGAATAACATGTATTCATTTTTCATTTCAAATTAATGGAATGAAACTATTTATAATCACTTCTGTTTGTTAAGTATTCCTAGGTTGGGGTGTATAATCGAATTGACCAATTTTTAATTTGTCGGAAAGGAATTACATTGTGGAGCAAAGTCCATGAGAGGGTAATAAAAACAATATGGCAGCCACAATCTTTTTGGGAGGATAAGTCCTAAAATTCTGAGGAAAAACACAAGCCCACCTGTCCACTGTAGCTTATGGTACACTTTGATAAGAGCAATCTGAAAATTAAAGGCCAAAAAATAACATTTTTACATATCTTCCCTGTTCCCCCCACGAAGTGCCTAAAGAGCCCTTGAGCCAAGAGAGAGAGAGAAAAATAATAAGCAGGAAATCTCCACTGAAGCTCATACGTTGGGGCTGTTATTGGTTTCCATCCTAAAATATCAATTAAATACCATTCTTTCTCGGCCAGGAATAATTCACTCTCCTGTCAGCATGCAGAAACTGGCAATTACACACTCCACCTGCTCTTATGCATGACAATCAAATTAAAATATTTGGAGAATTTCCTCGGCCTTTCCTTTCGAAACGAGGCTGATCGTTCTGACCGAGAGCTACACCGAAGGCCACTGGGCCTGTTGGAAGGGGAAGAAAAACAGCAGCCAAGCCGTTGGCCCTTTCGGATAAAAATTAAAAATTATTATTTATTTATTTTTAAATTTCAACCTCCAGTCAGGTGGCACATGGGTGCTGCTGAAGCGACGGATCGGTCGCGGTGAAAAGAGCAGGGCGGGGGAAACGAGAGGCAAAGGATGCCCCCCTCTCTTGCAAGACACACAGATTGACCTCAATGGGCAAAAGGCAGATCTGTGTTTATTCAGGTGCAACAATACAAATCATTGTGGGCTGCACGGCAATGATAAAACAAAGACAGCTCCAAAGAATGTGGCTCGCCTGGGACTTTTATTTGCAAGATCGAGTGACAGCCCGAGAGAGAATTATGGCCGGCCGGGGCCCTCGAGCCTCGAGCTGGAGTGGCTGTTGGAAATGGAGAAGCTTAACAGTGCCACAGAGTCTAACTGGGAAAGGGGAGTTGCAGGCAGAAGTGATGCAGGGGGGCAGGGAGAAGATGGGGTTGCCTGCAGGACAGATTCAAGGTCTCCTACACCTGCGTTTTTGAAACTTGGCAACTTCAGAATCAGAATAGAGCTGGAAGGGACCTTGGAGGTCTTCTAGTCCAACCCCCTGCTCAAGCAGGAGACCCTATACCCGTGATGGCGAACCTGGGGCACGTGTGCCAGAGGTGGCACGCAGAGCCCTCTCTGTGGGCACATGCGCCGTCGCCAGCTGCTCCAGCTGCTCTCTTCCAGGTTCCGGCGCTCCGGCACGCAAGCGCATGTGCACAAGCGCACGCATGCACGCACACTCCAGTTTCGGGACTGCCCTATACCATTTCAGACAGGTGGCTGCCCAGTCTTTTCTTAAAAACCTCCAGTGTTGAAGCACCTACAACTTCTGAAGGGCAAGCCCTTCCACTGGTTAATTGTCCTGGTCTGTTAGGAAGTTGCTTCTCTCCTTGGTTAGTTGCCATCCATTGTTTCTTGTCCTGCCTTCTGGTGCTTTGGAGAATAGGTTGACCCCCTCTTCTTTGTGGCAGCCCTTCAAATACTGGAACACTGCTATCATGTCGCCCCTAGTCCTTCATTTCTCTAGACTGGCCATACCCAATTCCTGCAACTGTTCTTCGTATGTTTTTTGTTTAAACATAAGCATTTGTTTAAGATTCATATTATTTGTTTAAAACTCATAATATTTGTTTAAACGTTAAAGACTGTGGACTTCAACTCCCAGAATTCCCTAGCAAGCACCACAGAATTTAAAGAATGTCTCTCAGGGCCTACCTCTCCACACTTTAAGAGATGATTTGCTCTATTTGTGAGGGGGTGTAAATTATAAATCGTGGCCTCCCATAGTGTTCGCTCCCCCCAAAACCTTTATGGTCATGTGTGTTTAATTAAATGGAAACATTTTAACATCGCTTAACTTTTGAATAAGCTTTCCTATGTGGAAATGTAATAGCCAGGGAAGGAGAGAAGGAAGGAAATGTTTTATAGGCTGAGACTGGATGGGATCGCTTCACCCCTGGGTTTGCATCAGTCACAGCAAAACTGGGGGCAACTATATAAGCTCCAGAGGAATTCCCGATTAATGCCCCATCCTGCTCCACTGCCTTTTCTACCAATGGAATGGAATGGAATGGAATGGAATGGAATGGAATGGAATGGAATGGAATAGAATAGAATAGAATAGAATAGAATAGAATAGAATAGAATAGAATAGAATAGAATAGAATAGAATAGAATAGAATAGAATAGAATAGAACAACTTAATTGTCACGGTGAATGTACACTAATTGGCATACATTAAAAATGAAATTTCGTTGCATACAACTCTTAAAGGGTCACCCCCTCCAATTGGGAACATACCCTGCATTCCACTACAAAGCTTCAGGGCTGCAAATAAAATAATCAATAGAAATGAACATGTGAACTGTGCAAAGAAGCAACTGTGAAAAGAACTATGTTGGCCAAACAGGAAGAAAACTATCAACCAGATTGTGCAAACAGTTCCTGGCTATCAAAAGACATGACCCTCTATCAGAGGTGGTATTCCGCCAGTTCGGACCGATTCAGGCGAACTGGTAGTAGCGACCGCCCACCCGCCCCAGTGCTATGCCATCCTATTTAGCCACGTTTTCAAGCCGCGCGCATGCGTGGAAAGCTGCGCGCATGCACGGAAGGTGTTCGCGCGATGGAAGCGAGCATGTGCATGCGACGGAAGCGAGCATGCGCGCCCGCGCTCACATTGTCGGTGCTGGGCGAACTGGTAGGGAAATCATGGGAATCCCACCTCTGCCCTCTATCCCTCATGTCTGTCCACAAAGATTTAGAAGGACACAGATTTGATCTAACCAGGACCACAGTTGTAACCCAGGAGTTGTAACCCAGAAATCAAGGAGAGAAAGAGAATTCCTCAAAGCCTGGTTTTCCACCAATAAGTCAATAAACAGACATATTGACATCGATCCAGTCTACCAATCGCTGAGAACAAAAGGTTTGGCAATGCCAAAGATAGCATTTGAAACGACACCCCACTTTGCAACAACAAAAACCCACAACCCATCAGCTCACAAGAAATTGGACCACGTCTCAGTAACAGCCACCAGCCATTCAAACAGACCGAAATCAGACCATGACTCAGAAGTAGCCGAACAGACAACATCCACACTAATTGGCATCACATAAAAAGGTATTTAAAGGCCAGTGCTCTGACAGACGAGCCCGCTGAGTCTAGAATCCCTCTGCAACACCACAGACAATCTACAAGCAGGAAACAAAAAACCAGGGCTACTCTAGTTGTGCATTAGGTATTTATTACATTTATCGGGCACCCAAATCCGAATTTCAAAATCCTGCAAAACCCACCATCTTTTTTTTATTTTTTGAATTTTTTAAATTTTTTTTTTATTTTTTCCCCCTTTCTGAGCATGCGCAGAAGCCGACTTCCGGCACTGTGCATGCGGTTTGTCATCTTTTTTTCGGCTTTTTTTAATTTTGGGGGGATTTTTTCCTACTGCGCATGCGCGCACGAGGCGCGCACGCATGAGGCGCAGGAGGGAGCAAACCGGCAGTGAGGTAAGTAGGAACCCATCCCTGTCCAACCCTATACCATATCAGACAAATGGTTGTCCAATCTCTTCTTAAAAACCTCCATTGATGAAGCACCCACAACTTATAGAAGCAAGCCATTCCACAGGCTAATAGTTCTCGCTGTCAGAAATTTGTCCTTATTTTATCCCTGCACCTACAAGTACATATACATTCGTTCAGCACATGGGGATTGAATGGACTACGTATTTTCTCCAAGGATATTACAAGATGTGTTGTGTTGAATGTCCTGGCAGCATCTGACACAGAGAAATACAGGTAGTCCTCAAGTTACAATCACAATTGAGCCCAAAATTTCTGTTCCTAAGCAAGACAGTTGTTAAGTGAGTTTTGACCCATTTTACGACTTTTCTTGCCACAGTTGTTAAGTGAATCACTGCAGTTCTTAAGTTAGTAACACGGTTGTAAAGTGAATCTGACTTCCCTATTGACTTTGCTTGTCAGAAGGTCACAAAAGGGGATCACATGACCTTGGGACACAGCAATGGTCTTAAGTATGAACCAGTTGCCAAGCGTCTGGATTTTGATCATGTGATCATGGGGATGCTGCAATGGTCATAAGTGTGAAAAATGGTCATAAGTCCCTTTTTTCAGTGCCATTATAACTTCAAATGGTCAATAAACGAATGGATGTAAGTCAAAGACTACCTGGAAGCTGAACTTGAATGGAAACTTGAAAGAGACAAGGAAACTCATGGACCACTTTGTTCATCCGACTTCTTTCTCACTGCCAGTCAGAGAATAATCTCTTACAAGGTTTTATTGCTCAGGGAATTCCCTGTTTTATCTAAGCAAACCGGACATCTGAAAAAGAATTGGTTTTGAATCAGTCCAGGCTATGTGAAGGCAGCATTGTGGCATCTCCACCCTTCATCCATAACGTTTTGTATGTTACTTTCATTCATGAGGATATTAGATTGGCCTAAAATAAAGCAGATAATTAGTATGGTGTGGCATTTAGAAAGACAATATCTCAGGGGTTGCCATAAAGAAGAGGTGGTTAACTTATTTTCCTGACCACCTGAAGGCAGAAAAAAAGAAGTGATCGGTTTTATTCAACAACCAGGAGACACATAGAGAGAGAAGACGTACAAATCAATTTATATGGTTTGTAAGATGCGACACCAGGTCACTGTATTAGCTCAATAAAAGAGGGAAGATTTTTTAATGCATTCTCCTAAGTTCAAAAAACATAAGCACCAGACATCATTTATGGCCAAAGACTGAACATTTTGCGGTCAATTAGCTCACAACTTATCTATGTTAAAGCGTCATTTGAAAATTCCTAGTTTACATGCAGACATCAAGGCAGTTATGTTACTCATGGAATCATCCAGTTCAAGAACGAGGTCAACTGATTCTGATGCAAAATGCAGCACAAAAGAGGAAAAAATGACTTTGAGCTCCTTTATTACAGGCAAAAATATAAATGGCTGCCACAAAGAAGAGGGAGTCAAACTATTCTCCAAAGCACCTGAGGGTAGGACAAGAAGCAATGGGTGGAAACTAATCAAGGCGAGAAGCAACTTAGAACTGCGGAGAAATTTCCTGACAGTTAGAACAATTAAGCAGTGGAACAGCTTGCCTCCAGAAGTTGTGGATGCTCCAACACTGGAAGTTTTTAAGAAGAGACTGGACAACCATTTGTCTGAAATGGTATAGGGTTTCCTGCTAAGCAGGGGGCTGGACTAGAAGACCTCCAAGGTCCCTTCCAACTCTGTTATTCTGTTATTTTGTTAAGCTTATTACATCTTACATCTCTCTTGACCCATAAATAAGCCAACAATTACAGTAAATTAAAAGCACTTTTATCATTTATCAACTCACATCCTTATTCAACTTTTTCATCCCCATGATGATTATGGTGTATGGGACTGATAGCAGGGGTGGGTTCTAACTTACCTCGCTGCCGGTTCGCTTCCTCCTGTGCTGCGTGGCTGCATGCGTGCAAAGCGTGCGTGCATGCGCAGTGCTGAAAATTTTTTAAAAATCCCCAAAAAAGCCGAAAACAAGATGGCGATGCATGCGCAGTGCCGGAAGCTCGGCTTCTGCGCATGCGCAGAAGAAAAAAAATTCAAAATTTTTTTTCCAAAAAAAAAAGATAGCGGTGCCCACGGACTGGCACCAAACGAACCGGCTCCATGACATCACTGTGACGTCACCAGCGGGTCACTACCGGTTCAGGTGAACCGGTCCGAACCGGGAGGAACCAACCTCTGACTGATAGCAACATTATTCAGCTACTCTAAAGATAACCAAAGGAAGCAAACCTCAACTGGGATTTCTGACCTTCAGCCTAAAATGCTGTTCCACCAAAAGGTAGAATGAAGGACATTGACAGTCTTCAAAAATCTAGGCATTCTTGCACTTAAATATGACCAAGGATGACAGTAGACCTGTGCAATTATTGAGTCTTCAGTGGGTCTCATTAAATTGTATTGTCACATGGAGGACAATGAAAAGGAACTTCATGTCACCTCCAGGACTTTATCCAAAGGCTCAGTAACACAGCAAGTTTTCAACTTTTATTCTTTTGGTTTGAATGAAAAGCTTTGCTCTCCCACATCAATTCTTGTGTGCATATCTAAGCCATTTGTTTAACTGGACAGGTTTAGTCTGAGTTCCAGAACAATCAAAGTGAGTCACTCATAATGCATCACCTCATTCTATATGATGGTTCCTAAATACTACAATTCCCACTCATTTTCATAACCTGATTAGGGGACAGGAGGCTAAAACATACGAAGAACAGTTTTTTAATGAAAAGAAGGACTAGGGGTGACATGATAGCAGTGTTCCGATATCTCAGGGGTTTTGGTTTCCCCAAATGGGCAAAAAGACTCTTTCTATAAAGCCGCTCCTAATGCACTGTTTCCCAACCTTATAGCAGTGGTCCTATATCTCAGGGGCTGCCCCAAAGAAGAAGGAGTCAATCTATTCTCCAAAGCACCCTAAGTC
>QLTV01000588.1:1193921-1204653 GCA_003457575.1 Thermophis baileyi | reverse complement strand
ATTGTATTGTATTCTATTGTATTGTACTGTATTCTATTGTATTCTATTGTATTCTATTGTATTGTATTGTATTGTATTGTATTGTATTGTATTGTATTGTATTGTATTGTATTCTATTCTATTCTATTCTATTGTATTGTATTCTATTCTATTCTATTCTATTCTATTCTATTCTAATTTTATTCTATGTTATGTTATGCTATGCTATGGTATGCTATGCTATGATATGCTATGCTATGCTATGCTATGCTATGATATTTTCTCTGAAAAGCTCTGGCTTCTCACTAAGTCCTAGCTTATCCTCTTCCCAGATCTTTTTCATTTGAGATCCAACACCTCATCCATTTCACATAGGAACCATCTGTTGTTTTGGAAATCTTTTGCCATCTCTTTCTTCCCCTGGTCTTTCTTTTCCAAAAATGGTCTATCTTCTCAGAAGTCTTCATTCTGGTATTTTTCCGCACACTGCCTAAACTGATATCCATCAGAACAAATATTTCAATCTTTATGGATCCAAATAAACATAGCTGTTTTTATCCTTGCGCTTAGCCAGAAACTATATATTAACATAGCGTTAACGATATGGTGAGTATAACGTGGCATAATGTAAAGGCAGCAATATATTTGTCTATGATTGCACGATAACACAAGGGAGAAATTGAAGTCAGCAACTTGGCAAATGGTGACTGTGGAGAAAAGGATCATATTTAGCCTCCATTCAGTAATGTACCTGAATATCAGAGGTGGGCTGCTGCCGGTTCGCACTGGTTCAGGTGAACTGGTAGTTAAGATTCTGCGCAGTTTGACGAACCGGCATATCCCACCACTGGCTGGCCCCGCTCCCGCTCATTTTTTGGGCTGTTTTCCAGGCTGTTTTCCAGCCCGAAAAACAGCCTGAAAATGGCCCGAAAAACGGTCTGAAAATGGCCCGAAAAACGCCAAAAAACGGCCCAAAAACCAGCCTGAAAACACCAAAAAAACCAGCCAAAAAATGGGCAGGGGCGGGGCCAGCCAGTGGTGGGATTAGCCCCAACCGGCTGAATCCTACCTCTGCCTTTGAGGCGAGTGGCCGGGAGGCGGGGCTGGGTGTGATGAGTGACGTCACCCACCCAGTCACATGACCAACTGGCCACGCCTACCCAGCCAGAGAACTGGTTAAGTTATTCAAGTTCCACCACTGCTGAATATAGGTAGTCCCCAGCTTATGACCACAATTGAGCTCAAAATTTCTGTTGCTAAGTGAGACAGTTGTTCATCTACTCTGAATCAATTTTCAACAACGCACTGGAAAACATCAATGCTGGCCTTAAAGGAAAACCGTGTTCAATTTAAGGTATGCTGATGACACAGTCCTGCTTGCCAGTAAGAATGAAGGCCTTCAGTTCCTCATCAACAGAGTGACAGAAATATCTGAAAAATACGGCTTGAAGCTTAACACCTCAAAAACCAAGATCATGGTCATCAGCAAACAACCCATTAATTTACCACCGATAACTTTGGAAGGAATACCACTAGAAAAAGTTGAAAGGATCACGTACCTCGGTTCTAATTTACATGAAAGCTGGAACATGACCACTGAAGTAAAAACAAGGATAGAGAAGGCTCAAACAGCATTCTTCAAAATGAAAAAGGTCTTCTGCAGTCACGACATAAGCCTAAGGTTGAAAATCAGGCTTGTCAGATGCTACATCTTTTCTATCCTGCTCTACAGAGTAGAGAGTTGGTCTCTGACAGAAAGCCACTTGAAGAGACTAGAAGCATTTGAAATGTGGATTTACAGGCAGTTGTTACATATAAGTTGGGTTGACAAAATCAGAAATGAGGAGGTGATAAGCCGCCTGGGAAAGCCAAGGGAAATCATCAAAACCACAAAAAAGCAAAAGTTAGAATATTTTGGACATGTGATGCGACACCCTGAAAAATACACCATACCTCACTTAATCCTGTAGGGCAAGATTGAAGGCCAATGAGGTCCAGGCAGAAGAAGAACATCATGGCTTCAAAATCTAAGGGACTGGTTTGGACAAAACTCAGCAGCAGTTTTTCGTGCGGCTGTTGATAAAAATAGGATCACCAACATGATCGCCAACGTCCGATGACGGATGTGGCACAAGAAGAAGAAGAAGAAGCAAGACAGTTGTTAAGTTAGTTTTTCCCCATTTTATGACCTTTCTTGCCACAGTTGTTAAGTTGTAACATGATTGTTCAGCGAATCTGGCTTCCCCACTGAGGTTGCTTGTCAGAAGGTCGCAAAAGGTGATTACATGAACCTGGGCCACTGCAACCATCATAAATATGAACCAGTTGCCAACTGTCCGAATTTTGATCATGTGATCATGGGGATGCTGCAATAGTCATAAGTGTGAAAAACGGTCATAAGTTACTTTTTGCATTGTAACTTCAAACAGTGCATTACACTAAATGAATGGTTCTAAGTCAAGGATTACCTGTAAATGAAACAAACCAAATGTTAAAAAGTTATGATATTTATGTAGTCACTTACCAAGCACATCTAAATTATATTGAAGTAATCAAAATATCTTTACAATCCCCAAGGCATGTCATAACTTTTGAGCACCCCTCATGCTTGGAAATTGAAAGTTGAAAAATTTGACACGTCCTAAAATTTATCCATGTTGCCCCTGAACACTAGTGGACATGTATGAGCTGTGTTAATTTTAGCACAGGGACAAATCTTTATATACCGGTATGTCCATTTGCTCAGTTTCTTCACTTAGGAGAAGTGATAGAAAAGCTCATTCATGATCTCATTTTTCACAGATGAAGCCGAAACAACTGTTGATCACTGTAAAATTGCAGAGATACTGGAAAAATTACTTCTCAGCTCAAAACAGATTCCTTATCACCATTAAGAGGTGAGTTTATTTTTTTCTAGGAAAATTTTTTAGTTCAGGGTGCTATCCTTGATGTTCTGGCTCTGTAGAAGCTCTGAATATTGTACAATCAGTTCTCTAGGGCTGGGGAATTCTGGGAGTTGAAGTCCACACATCTTAAAATTGCCAAGGTTGAGAAACGCTACTCTAAATATTGGAGCCACCAAGCAAAAGAAGCTTGCATCTGGACTTGGTGGAATTGTATGTCTTGAACCCCTTTCAGTGTACTTAGTGTGTTCTTATACTACTACAGCAGAGGTGGGTTCCTACCGGTTCGGACCGGTTCTATAGAATCCGTAGTAACTTGGTGGCCTGGGTCGCTGGAACCGGCAGTGACCCAGGCCTGCCACGCCCCCGAGCCAGTTCTCTCGCCATCTTGTTTTTTGTACGGCGCATGCACGCGCGCACACCCGCAACCCACCCGCATGGTGCGCAACGCACGCACCCCCGCATGGCGCGTCCCTGAGCAAATCGGCAGTAGGAAAATCCGGAACCCATCCCTATACTACAGCAACAAATAATCACAACTTAACCTTAGCTTGTCTCCAATCAACCAGAGAAAAAGGCATCAACACTAAAGACCAGTTGCAACTTCAGAGTAGTCTTTAAGGCAGCTCCAACTGGGTAGCGATGATGTCTGAATTACTATAGCTAGGTTCTTCTGCACCTGGCAATGGGCATGCCGGCAAAATTAGGCAAAGGCCCTTGTGATGGGATCTTGGAGGTCTTCTAATCCAACCTCCTGCCAAGCAGGAGACCCTATACCAGGGGTCAGCAACCTTAAACACTCAAAGAGCCATTTGGACCCGTTTCCCACAGAAAAGAAAACACCGGGAGCCACAAAACCCTTCCCGTGCCCGACTATTTCCTGAGTGGCCACAGAACTAGCATATGTAGTTGAATTAAATGTTCTGTTTTCTTCTGAAACTTTTATTTTCTTGGATTTATCCATGGTTGGTCTACCGGGGGTTGAAAAGCTCAATAAATCGTGTGCCTGTGGGTGTCACACATTGGCGGTTGTGACGCATATTTTGAGCGACAGCGAGCCGCAACAGAGGGATGAAAGAGCCACATGCGCCTCCAGAGCCGCGGGTTGCTGACCCCTGCCCTATACCATTCTGGACAAATGGCTGCCCAATCCTCTTCTTAAAAAGCTTCCACAACTTTTGAAGGCAAGATGTCCCATTCATTAATTGTTCTCACTGTCAGGAAATTTTTCCTTAATTCTAGGTTGGATCTCTCTTTTGATAAGTTTCCACCCGTTACTTCTTGTCTTGCCCACAGGTGATTTGGAGAATAAGTTGCCCCCCTCTTTTTTCTGACAAACTCTCAAATATTGGAAGATTGCTATCATGTCACCCCTGGTCGTTCTCTTCGTTAGACTAGACATACCAAGTTCCAGCAACCATTTATCATATGTTTTAGCCTCCAGGCCCCTAATCATCTTAGTTGCTCTTCTCTGCACTCTTTCCAGAGTCTTAACGTCCTTTTGTTATCGTAGTGATTGTCAACCCTGAAGCTGACCTGACGGAAGCCATCTTGGAGGCTTCAGGGCTGCCACAATGGTGCTGAGGGATAGGGAGGGGGGAATAGAGATAGCTGGGATTTTGTAGCCAAAACGAAATACTTTCTCCTGGGAACCAAGGACATTCCCACATGTGGTGGGAGAGAGGAGGAGTGAAGTTACCAGGCAACCGGACGGCACCTTGATTGGACCATGTGACTGATTGTTTGGGAAAGGACACGGGCATGTGCACTTTGTTCATGTGCAGTGCTTAAAAAAAGCTTTTGAGCATGTGCAGAAGCAAAAAAACAAGATGGCGGCGCCTATGGTGCCGCCGAAAGAACCAGTTCGGGGGCGTGGCAGGCCTGGGTCACTGCTGGTTCTAGTGACCCAGGCCGCCAAGTTACTACCGGTTCTATAGAACTGGTCCGAACCGGGAGGAACCCACCTCTGCTATGGGTGTATTACTTGGAATCCTGACAGTGATCAGAATTAGATGCAGTATTCCAAGTCTGGTCTTACAAGTAGCAACTGTTCAGCTTCAGCCTGTTCTCTCCCAACTATATCCTGAATTATGAACAAAAGGTAACTAAACCATCAAAAAGGAGCTTTTATCTGTCCCCAGAAAACATGGTTTATCAGTTCTGTGGCCGTGCTCCTTGGTTTCCAACCCTCCTCCCCAACACGTGTTTCAAATTAGCACCTGCATACCTCAGTTATTAAATATATATATACCTGCAGAACTCTTGTATACAAGAACACATCCAGCAACATTGTGCTCTCCCTTATCAGATATGTGCGGTATGACATAATGAAGGGAGCAACGAATTGCAATTGGCAGGGATTCAATTCCCCAGCACTGGGTCACATTTCCCACCAGGCTAGTTCTTGTGCTTAAAACAACAACAACGAATAAACAGCTGGCTCGGTACGGACTGGCTCGATCAGTTCTTTGAAATGCTGGAACTGAATTGCACATGCCTTCACATCGGCTTGGCGGGATTTGATGGCAGCTCTGGAGGAGGAAAAAGCCATCCGTGCAGCTAAATCAACAAGAGATGTAGACCGGGCTAATTGATTTGTAGCGTGCGTGGTGTGTGAAAACAAAATTTTACAGGGTGGTTCAAGTCCTCGGTGTGCCTTATTTTAGTTGTCACAATGGTCTGGTAAGACAACTCAGTATAATTGTACTTTGTCTAACATATGACCTTGGGCCACTCTCCCTCTCTCTCTCAGCCCAACTCACCTCACAGACTTGTTGTGGGGAAAATAGAAGGAGGGAGGAGGTGCATTAGATAGGTTCATTGCCTTGAGCCATGGTGGCACAGTGGTTAGAGTGCAGTACTGCAGGCTACTTCTGCTGCCTGCCGGCTGCATGCAATTTGGCAGTTCAGATCTCACCAGGCTCAAGGTTGACTCAGCCTTCCATCCTTCTGAGATCGGTAAAATGAGGACCCAGATCGTTGGGGGCAATAGGCTGACTCCGTAAACCGCTTAGAGAGGGCTGTAAAGCACTGTGAAGCTGTCTATAAGTCTAAGTTCTATTGCTAGTGCTATTTGTAAAAATAACACAGGTAGTCCTCAACTTACGGCCATAATTGAGCCCAAAATTTCTGTTGCTAAGTAAGACAATGACAATCCTGTTAAGTGGGTCTTGTCCCATTTTATGACCTTTCTTTTCACAGTTGTTAAGGGAATCCCTGCAATTGTTAAGTTAGTAACACTGTTGTTAAGCGAATCTGGCTTCCCCATTGACTTTGCTTGTCAGAGAGTCGCAAAAGGGGATTACATTGACCGAGTCATGAGGTCGCCTTTCGCAACCTTCTGACAGGCAGAGTCAATGGGGAAGCCAGATTCACTTAGCAACCGTGTGACTAACTTGACAACTGCAATGATTCACTTAATAAACATGGCAGGAAAGGTCATAAAATGGGGCAAAACCCACTTATCACCAGTCTCACTTAGCAATAGAAATTTTGGGCTCAGTTGTGGTCATAAGTGAAGGACTTCCTGTACTTGTAATGCTTCTAGATCAGGGGTGTCAAACTCACGGCCCGCACGCCGGATGCATCACGCCCTGGCCACGCCCACCCCCAGTTTAGTGAAGGGAAAAAGTCGTGATAACAACAATGTGACGCCGCGAGTTTGACACCCCTGTTCGAGATGGTTTTGTCACTGCTTGTGACAAAGAACTGTGGTGGCGCAGTGGTTAGAGCGCAGTACTGCAGGCTACTTCTGCTGACTGCCAGCTGCCTGCAATTTGGCAGTTCAAATCTCACCAGGCTCAAGGTTGACTCAGCCTTCCATCCTTCTGAGGTGGGTAAAATGAGGACCCAGATTGTTGGGGGCAATATGCTGACTCTGTAAACCGCTTAGAGAGGGCTGTAAAGCACTGTGAAGCGGTATATAAGTCTAAGAAGTGCTATTGCTATTGCTATTGTTCTAGATCTTCAGTGTAATCACCCAGAGAACCTGATGTCAGGGAGCAACATTAAATGCATAAACAACTGACGGGAGGAATCAGATGCATTCAACCCTATTCAGATCTCCCTCTCTTCCTCTGTAAATATTGCTAATTAAAGACAACAATTAATTAATGACCAGAGGGGTCTGCTAAGGTAACACAGGGTCCAGGTAGATAAAGGTCACTCATACCTGAAACTGACTCACATGGAAAACATGCTCCCTTGCTTTGATCCCAGCAAATGCCCTTCCCTCCCATGGGTGGCAAGTGACAAATTATAAGATGAGACTGAAATGCGGTAATGGTGGAAGCAGCGGCAACTGAAACAGGCAAGAATAGAGAATCACAGTCCAGGTGAGTGTCTGGAAGCATTCCTGGGGAAAGGTGAAAATTTGCAACCCCACAACATGTGCCATTTCAGGAATGAGGAGCATGCTAAAATCCCTTTGAAATTTGGAGGACTCTCATTTCAAAAGGGTTAAGCACAACCAATTTTCCTTGCCTTGTCAGAATTACCAAATGCTTCTTCAACAAATGTACGGAATCGTGATATGATGAGAATCCTAGTTGTAAACTTGAGCGCAATTGTACCAATAGTTGTCTATGGAGATTCTCAATCATCTGGGTCATGGTTGGCCCAAAGGTGTGCTTTTTTTTAAATTTCAAAACAAAGGCAACTGGACTTTTCTTGTTGTTTTTGTTTGAAAACATTTCGCTTCTCATCCGAGAAGGTTCTTTAGTTCTGGAGAGAACTGAGAACTGAAGAAGCTTCTTCGATGAGAAGCGAAACGTTTTCAAAGAAAACACCAAGAAATTGTTGGTACACCAACAGTTGATATTCTCTGCCTTGAGACTGAATTTAAGCTGCAGAATGCGAGATAGATGGATGGATGGATGGATGAATGAATGGATGGATGGGTTTACGGACGGACGGACGGACAGACAGACAGACAGACAGACAGACAGATGATGATAGATTTAAGCAAATTCCTTTTTTGTTTTTTGTTTGCTTCTGTGTAATATCCTGGGTGATAAAGAATTCTAAACATAAAATGTCAGGATACTTTTATGCTGGTTCAAATAATGATATTTCTGTTTGTCTGCTTTTAAAATCTGCTTTTAAGAACAAGACCTGAGCAGTAAAAAGACACATGTTATTCTTTACCTTAGACAAAATCAGGGTCAAAACACGTGCAACATTTGCCTATCTTGGGATTTTAAAAACAAAATTGAATGCAGATTTTACGCATCATAGCTCAACTTCCCTAAATCCATATATGCTACAACTCCCAATACTTCTAACCAGCAAGCTGGTTGGGAAGGATGGAAGTTGCAGTCCAACATATCTGGAGAAAAGACATTTCAGTAATAAAGTTGCAAGCGTTAGGTTAGTGAATTCTCTGTCTTCCTTCATGTAGGAATTTGGAAGGGACTTTCTTGCCTTCGACTGGTACATTTCAATTCAAGACAAGTTCAAGCCTAACTGCTTATCTATCCAAGAATTATTTGAAGTTCTAAAACTTCCATCAGCACTTTACAACGTCAGCTTGAGCATTCTGCAAAAAAAAAAAAAGGGGGGGGGGAGAGCAGGAATTTGCACAGATTTCATTTTTCCCCTCGATTTCCTCCAAGAACAAACTCTGAGATATTTTGGATTAAAGATTAAACTTGTTCCTTTTCATCTGAGCTGAATATCAGCCAGGGCACGCTGAGCATGGTGCTGTAAAATTCTGCCCAGCTGTTCACACTGTGGTAGATGAGAAGACAAATTCTTTCAAGAAAGCCATTTCCAATCTCTTCCACACACTGGGAGAGAAGAACGGAAGAACGGCTGAGAGTTCAGGAAGAGGATCAGCTGTTTGCAAGGCACTGACCAAGGGATGAATGGATTCATTAAGGAGCAGCTAACAACTTTCTCCCAAAACTCCATGTTTACAATTCCAGTAGCCTGCATTTACATAACTGCAATTCTCTCCTAGCAAATATTTGGACGTGAGGTTGTCATGCCTAATTTTCTCAACAGCTGTGCTATGGTGCTGAAATCTGGGCTAATTATTTTGGAACCTGAATGGGAAAATGCGGGACGTAGCTGGTTATAATCGTTACATCTTTAAACATTTAATGGTCTTGGAAGACAGTGGACTTTGGGGAGGCTGTCCTCCACTCCCCCCTTCATTTTTTATTCTCTCCTGAAGAATGGCACATGCAAAATATTCCCAAAACTGAGACATCTGCAGAGGCTGTTCACCAGACCAATACTGTCTGTCCGGTATCCTTCTTCGCTTTTTATAGGTTGGGATTAAAAACACCATGAAATTTATTTCCTGTAATGATCCCAAAATATTTGTTTAAGAAAGTCAACATTTCAGCAAAAAAAAATTGCCCAAGAATGCGTGGCTTAGATGGTTCCATTGGGTGACACAGACTGACCTATCCCTCAATTTGATTCAAGCTTCTCTCTTTTTTAATTCTTTTGCATGACCTTAGAGTCACCTTTTGCAAAAGCCATTGACCGAATCTACGGAAAATACTTCGCCAGTGATCAAGACAAAGGAACAGCCAAGCAGACACTTAGGGGACAAATCTAGATAGTAACTGGGGTCAGAGTCTTCTCAGGCCAAATGGCTCCATTACTGCATACAAATCAGATAATTGCACATGTGCTGTAGATATTTTAAAAATCCCCACCTAAAATGTCTCTTTCTTTTCCATATTTCTAGACAAAGACAGAATGAAACAGGTTTTTTTTTTTACAGAAACGATTTCAAAATACCTAACCCTCTGTTAGGAAAAGAACTAACCAAGGCAACATTTTGCTCTTTTTAAAAGCTATTTTCATGGGCATAAAAACCAGCTAGTTGACTTTGGGTCAATCACCAGGAGACTGTGAGTTCTAGTCCCACTCCTACCTTAGGCATGGAAGCCAGCTGGGTGATTTTGGGCCAGTCACTCTCCTTCAGCCCACAACATAAAACTGAGGCGAACAAGCTAGTTGGTCGATTCCTGTCCCAACCAATGAATCAACATTGGCTCCCCCCCCCCCAAAAAAAGTAGACAATGCACTTGCAGGAAAATGCCAGGAAGAAAAGAAAAGAACAAAGACAGTCAATGAGAAACAACATAAAAGCAAATCTGTGAAGATCAAAGGACATATAGAAACAATCCAGCACACTCAAAAGAGGCCTGGTAGCTAGGTAGGGTAGAAAGGAGAAAAAAAGTAAGAGGGTTTGAACAATAGTACTGACATTCTTTTGATGATGGCTTCTTAACTCTCTTTAATAAAAATTACTTATCGGAAGATTTTGCATTTATTGTGTACCTGCCTAAGTGGTTCCTGTTCTAACACAAAGCCAGTGCAGTTTGTTTTGCATCCGCTTAGTGTATTAGTGTGCGGTGGCAGCCAAAAAAGCCAATGCAATCCTAAGTTGCATTAACAGAGGGATACAATCAAGATCAAGTGAGGTACTAATACCACTCTAGAATAGAATTCTTTATTGGCCAAGTGTGATTGGACACACAAGGGATTTGTCTTTGGTGCATATGCTCTCAGTGTACATAAAAAGACAAGATACATTCGTCAAGAATCATGAGGTACAACACTTAATGATTGTCATAGGGTACAAATAAGCCATCAGAAAACAATCAATATTAATATAAATCGTAAGGATACAAGCAACAAGTTACAGTCATACAGTCATAAGTGGGAGGAGATGGGTGATAGGAACGATGAGAAGACTAATAGTACAGTAATGCAGCCTTGGTGAATAGTTTGACAGTGGTGAGGGAGTTATTTGTTTAGCAGAGTGATGGCATTCGGGAAAAAACTGTTCTTGTGTCTAGTTGTCTTGGTGTGCAGTGCTCTATAGCGTC
>QLTV01000588.1:1143471-1170393 GCA_003457575.1 Thermophis baileyi | reverse complement strand
ATCCTTCCGAGGTGGGTAAAATGAGGACCCATATTGTTGGCAGCAATATGCTGACTCTGTGAACCGCTTAGAGAGGGCTGTAAAGCACTATGAAGCGGTATATAAGTCTAAGTGCTATTGCTATTCCTCAGTTTATATCTTTGATCATGTGACCATGGGGATGCTGCAGTGGCCATACTGTAAGTGTGAAAAATCATCATGTCACTTTTTTCAGTTCCATTGTAACTTTGTACAGTCACTACATGAAGTTACTAATTATTGTAAGCTGACCTGTACACCTGTACACTCATTTACCACCTGGCCTTCTCTAACCTCGTTTTCCACCTTTCCTTATTTAGCCACGAAACTCTGCACTGAGCTCTGCCTTGCAGGGACAACTTCTGAGGTAATTCTTGATCCAACTTGCTTTATCTTCCTCTCCAAAGCTTCAGAGTTATACATCTTAGTCTGAAAATTTCAGGTTTTCTTTTCTCAAACATGGTTCAAGAACCTTGCAAGTTCATTTCAGTTCAACTCTGCAAATCAAGAATCGACTGAAATGAACCTGTGTCCTAGCCTACTTTTTCCTTCAGGGAGCATGTTAAAAAAAAAAAATCATTTTTAAAAAAGTCAGAAAAGGAAAACAAAATAGCATGGGGTCAGAGAGAGGGAGGGGGGGAAGAGAGTGGGAGAGAAATTGCAAGGAAAATATTATTTTTTAATAAAACTCATAAACAACCTCCTGGCAAAGGTAAGATATTTGAGCTGCTGAAATGCCATTTCTTCTGAAAGCTCCTTGCTGCCTTTGCACCTTGAAGCAAGTGTTATTTATACGCATTCCAGCTACTTCCAGGAAATACAAAGTTTAGTTACATTTTACACTACGCGGAGAACTAGAATCTAGTATATGCTTTATATTTCAGGCATAAAAGTTATTTGTTTGAAATGAAATTACGATTAGCCATCATGACTGACATAAACTCTGCACGGAAACCATTCATTTCGGCCATATGAGTTAAATCAAAAGGGAAATAAACATTTTGAGAATGTTTTTTTTTCTTCTGCTTCTGCAGCATAAAAACTGGATGAAACGTAGAAAATAGCAAAACACCACAATGATACGTCAACACAACCCAATTCACACATTCAGTTTCTTCCCCCAGAACAAACAACAATAGTGCAACAGGAATGTGTGTGTCTACATTTTCACTGACACAATGCTAAGACGATTCTGCTAATAAGTAGTGAACATGGTAAACTTTCAACAATAAATATGAACATGGTGTAAACTGGGAATTAACAATGATTTCCCCAAATATCTGCAAATCAGTTTATTAAATTGAAATATTTCTCTTCAGGCTATCTGTGTTTGTATTAATCATTTGATGATTAGACCACATATTATTTGGGAATCAGGGCTGTCTTAACAGCATTATGGGCCCCGGGCAAAGCAGTGTACTGGGGCCCCTACAACAACTACTCACAGGAATAAAAATGTAAATGGTCGATAAAATTAAACATATATTTGCATGTTAGTATTAATAAAAATGCAGTAAAATGTAATAAATATGTTGCTGTATTTATATGATACAAGGTGCATTGAACATACACAGATTAGTATGGGGCCCCTATGCTCGTGGAGCCCACGGGCAAGTGCCCATCAGGCCCAGCCCTGTTGGAAATAACTTAAATAAGGTAGATCTTAGATATACTGTATAGCAGGGGTGTCAATCTCGATTTCATTGAGGGCCGCATCGGGGTTGTGTTTGACCTTGTGGGGCCAGGCTGGATGTGGCCAGGGTCAGTGTGGCCAGCTTGACGTCACTCGTGTTGCGGGCGCCTGTGGTGGCTCAAGCGCTCTGCCAGCAAAAATGGGCTCCCGAGCTCTGTTTTCGGCTGTGATGGCCTCCTGCAACCCTCTGCCAGCGAAAACAGAGCTCGGGAGGGGTGCACACAGCCCTCCTGAGCTCCGTTTTCGCTGGCAGAGGCACCGCGGGCCCTTCACTGTTTCCAGGACGGCCCCGCGGGCCAGATCTAAGCACCCCGCGGGCCGGATCCGCCCCCCGGACCTTGAGTTTGACACCCCTGCTGTATAGCATAATAAACTACCCTCTTAATTTCTGATTGCTTATCACCATTTGTCTCTCTACTTTCCAACAACACCCCTCCCCTTATTTCTTAAATATTAGGGTATACAGTAGATTCCATTATTTAATAATGGTAGGGCTGTTTACCTCAAAAGAGGTAATTATTTTTTAATGGGAACAAAAGAATGCATTTCCTATGAATTCAAATTTTAAAATAAGATTGTTAGATTACAACACTAGGATTTTATATGATTAATCCGTTTATTTCATTCTAGGCTCTTTGTTGAAGAGGCATTTAACGCTGCACCTCTTCAACACAATAAGCTGCAGAACTAGCATTTTTAAAAACCAGTTAAAAAAAAAAGGTATGTATTTAATTACCATCTGCTGAGATGATAGGTCAAACAGACAGATTTTTCAAAAGATACAAAATATTTTGAATTTAAAAAGCATTTTAGAAGGGTGGCCGTTTTCATTCTGTATCTCTGAAAGTAGAACTCACAATTCAGCAACCACATCTAACACACTGGAAAGGCTAAGAAATAGTTCCTGGCAGTTTAATGTAGCCATCGCTTATATCAGCGATTATATCTATCTCTAGGTACCCAAGCTCAGACTAATCTTTTAATTATAGTTGTACTTAAGCTCACAGAAGATTTAATTTAGATTATTTCCTAAACATTCAGGCAATATCATCGGTCATTTTCACCCCTTGATTTGTATTGCCATAGCAATTCATTAATTGGTCAAATGAACCACAAATTCCATTGGCATTTTATTAACTCTTGAGACTGAAAAAGATAAATTACATCCATCCGCAATTATTCATCGCATTATTCTTTTTAGGATAAGCAATGTAAACCAAAGAAATTAAAGGCCTGAGATAAGAACATATAAAAGAAAACCATATAAAATTCAGGTACACCGGCACCATTCACTATGTCTCCCCATATTTTTCTGTCTATGCTAATAATATATCTATATGTTAATATTGTCTTCATACATTACTTTCTTTCTCTTTAAATTCCTAACATCTGCCTTTATGAGGACCTCATCAAATCCATCGAAACAACATTTTACGACCTGTCTTGCCACAATTGTTAAGTGAATCACTGCAGCTGATTAGTTAGTAACCCGGTTGTTAAGTGAATCTGGCTCCCCCATTGGCTTTGCTTGTCAGAAAGTCGCAAAAGGGGATCGCGTGACCTTGGGACACAACAACGGTCATAAATATGAAATCGTTGCCAAGCATCTGGATTTTGATCACATGTTCATGGGGATGCTGCAAAGGTCATCATTGTGAAAAACGGTCCCAAGTCACTTTTTTCAGTGCCATTGTAACTTTGAATGGTTACAACCATGTTACTAACGTAACTGCAGTGATTCACTTAACAGCTGTTACATGAAAGGTGGTAAAATGGGGCAAAACTCACTTAACAATTGTCTCGCTTATCAAAGGAAATGTTGGGCTCAATTGTGGTTATAAGTCAAGGACTGCCTGTATTTTAACATTTTTCCAGTTATACCTTTTCTACAGAGGTGGTATTCAGCCTGTTTGGAACGGTTCGGGCGAACTGGTTGCAGCGACTGCGAGTGGGCCCGCCCGCCTGGACGTAATGCCGTCCTATTTAGCCACATTTTCAAGGCTGGGCGCATGCGTGGAAGGAGTGCGCGCGAGTAAAGCGCATGCATGGGAGGCTGTGCACATGTGCGTAGGTGCGCGCGCTCACATTTGCGAACCGGTAGGGAAGGTAAGTGAATACCACCCCTGCTTTTCTACATCTGCAGTCTTGTTATTTTTCAAGATTGTCACAGCATGTATAAACCCTCCTTTCATCAAGTTTTTCTTTAATCCTAATATTTATAACATTAGTCTCAGTTCTACTATCCCAATCCTTACCATGCAAATCACTAAAATACTCCTTCCAGCATTCTCTCGATCCAGTTTCATCCTAAATTCCATCACTGTTATTTTTACTTCCATTCTCTTTGCCGGAGGCTCCTTTTTTTTCTACTTCCTAACTAAAATTAATCATACCGAGACTAATTATAAAATATCTTATATCAACCGATGGAAATAGACAATGTTACACTGTGCCTTTGAAAACATCTGATTAGCTTGGTTTTCCCAGGTAAATTTTAGACTGCAAAGTTGCTGGATCTATGGCAATATATGAAAGATGAAAGCATATTGTTTATTCTCACATGTTACTAATAATCCAAGTTGTAATCTATTCAGTTCCATTTACACAATTCCACCAGTGAATAATTTACCCCTTTTATCAATACCGATAGTCTTCGGCTTACAACAGTTTCCTTTGGTGACTGTTCGAAATTATAATGGCGCTGAAAAAAGTGACTTATGACCTCCATAACAGTGAAAGAAGAGAATAATAAATGAAGCAACAATCATTTCATACGTTGCAAGGACATCGGAAGAGCTCAGGAGGATCTTCAGCCAACACAACATATGTGCACACTTCAAACCCACTAAGGCAAAAGCTTGTCCACCCAAGCATAAAACACCCAGACACAAACTGAGCAACATGGTATATGCAGTACAATGCAGTGAGCCATGTGCAGATCTGTACATTGGGGAAACAAAACAACCACTTCATAAATGCATGGCACAACATAGGAGAACAAACCCATTAGGACAAAATTTCAGCCGTCCATCTGCATTTGAAAGACAAAGGCCACTCTTTTGAAGACAGCAAAGCCAACATTTTGGACAGAGAGGACGGTTGGTTTGAAAGAGGGGTCAAAGAGGCCATCTATGTCAAAACTAAACAGACCTCTCTCAACAGAGGGGGAGGGATACGACATCATCTATCTCCAGTCTACAACACAGTCCTTTCAACAGTTCCAAGAAGGCTCCACACCCATTTGCACCACTCAGGTGACACAGATAAACCTCCAAGTGGCCTCAACGACTCTCTAATAGAATGCAAATGACCAGCTGTCTGCAAGGTGTATAAATCCTTCCATTCCCCACCATCCAGTCAGAGCTGAAGAAGCTCCTTGGATGAGAAATGAAATGTCTTCAAAGAAAAACCAGAAAGTCCAGCCACTTGAAAAAGCACCTTTGGGACTTATGACCGTTTTTCACATTTACGATTGTTGCAGCATCCCCATGGTCACATGATCCAAATTCAGATGCTTGGCAACTGGTTCATATTTATGACTGTTGCAGTGTCCCATGGTCACATGATCACTTTTCGCGACCTTCTGAAAAGCAAAGTCAACGAGGAAGCCAGATTCACTTAACAACCGTGTTACTAACTTAACAGCTGCAGTGATTCACTCAACAACTGTAGCAAGAAAAGTCGTAAAATGGGGCAAAATTCACTTAACAGATGTCTCACCTAGCAAAAGAAATTTTGAGCTCTATTGTGCTCGTAAGCCAAAGCATGCCTCTTTATGAAAGTGTGTGCTAGGTTTGTTCTGGAAAACAAGATTGAAAATCGACATGAATATAATTTGAAAGTACATGTATTTATTTATTATCTTTAGTGATTAGTCCTTGGGCCGTATCAAAGTGCATAATTCCAGAAACAAATTATTACTAAAATTTGATAAAAGCAATTTAAAATGGAATTGGATAAAATACAATTTTAAATGAAATTGGAATAAAATACAAATTAAAATGAAATTGGAATAAAATACAGTCTAAAATGAAATTCAAATAAAATACAATAATTTAACATATAGATAAAATATGATAAAATTATATTTCGGTGTCACCCTTGCAATCTACCCCAATCAGCCCCACATATGCAGATCTCAACCGAACCATTTTGTTTAAGTCCTGTGCTGTGTTAAAAGTTATTTTCAGATTCTGGCCGCACATAAGATAAGTTGTTTTGATAGGGGGTCCCAGTGGGTCATTTGTTTGGTATATAGACCAAGGTACCTGTCTCTCACCCTCTTATACAGGCAACAGTCAATGGAATCTCCCATATCTGACCATTGTGTCAAGCTGTTCGAATCTCGCTCACGTATATATCTCCCTAAGATGTTTTGGCAGTTGTAGCTTCAAATAGCTGTCTATTTGAAAAGCACATTTGCATTTGCTCAGCCATTTCAAGTTACCCACCTTACTAAAAGGTAAAGGTTCCCCTCACACATATGTGCTAGTCATTCCCAACTCTAGGGGGCGATGCTCATCTCTGTTTCAAAGCTGAAGAGCCAGCGCTGTCCAAAGACGTCTCCGTGGTCATGTGGCCGGCATGACTAAATGCCAAAGGCTCACGGAACGCTGTTACCTTCCCACCAAAGGTGGTCCCTATTTTTCTACTTGCATTTTTACATGTTTTTGAACTGCTAGGTTGGTAGAATCTGGGACAAGTAACGGGAGCTCACTCCGTTACGTGGCGCTAGGGATTTGAACCGCTGAACTGCTGACCTTTCTGATTGACAAGCTCAGAGTCTTAGCCACTGAGCCACCGCGTCCCTTATCATTTTGTGTTTCTATATCCTTGATTCTTTGGGCAGCTCTTTTTTCAAATCGTTCTCCTGTTATGTGAAAGTACATATAGAAAATTTGCAAGCCACGGTGAGTCACGATAAGCCACGTGAAAGAACTCTTCATTAATTATTGAAAGTACAAATGGGCAGACTTCAAATTTGTCTGGGTTTTAATTAGACCCAATGATGCACCAATCGGAACCATAAGCAGAATAAATAAAATAAGTATGAATAGGCAATATCTCTAAGCAGTTTCTCTAATTCCAGAGACTGGATTTTAGCACAAAAACAGAAACATTCATACAGGTAGTCCTTGACTTATGACCACAATTGAGCCTGAAATTTCTGTTGCTAAGCAAGACAGTGTTAAATGAGTTTTGCCCCGTTTTACGACCTTTCTTGCCACAGTCATTAAGTGAATCGCTGCCGTTGTAACACGGTTGTTTATCGAATCTGGCTTCCCTACTGCCTTTGGTCACAAAAGATGATCACGTAATCTGCTGGGACACTACAACTATTGTACTTATATGGGAATTGCCAAGGATCCGAATTTTTAACCCATGACCAGGGAGATGCTGCAACTGTCATATATGTGAAAAACAGCCATAAGTCACTTTTTTCAGTGCCACTGTAACTTTGAATGGTCACTAGTTGTTGAAACCTGTACAGTCTTTTCTCATGAAGCTGTGATGTTTGTTTTCTTCCTTCCAACAGCCAAAGGTAGATAGCAAAAATATACTATAATGTTGCTAGGGATTACATCAATGGGAGTTGGGGACATCTCCCGATTTATCACAAACACACAGTGCTATTTTAATAGAACTCAAGCTACTTCCTGCCCAATTCTGAAGTTGCACATATATGATTTCGACCTGTATGCATGTATATTCCCATGTGGATGTGTTCAGATATATTTTCTGATTTTACATTCCTATATTGACAATTCATAATGCCAATGGTAGATATTCATTGTACGCCTTTATAGAATTTTTTAGATTTACTCACAGACATTTTCCCATTACGGTTGGCTTCTTCCCTCTCAGCCAAGGCCTTCAGAAAATTATCTTTCAGCTCTTTTCCAGCACTTGACAAAATTCTAAAAATGGGGAAAAAAAAAAAACAGAGCATGGTGTTTATCTTGCTTTCTTCTTGATCCAAACCACCCCCTGAAAGAAAACAAAATTTGATGAACATTTCTTGACAGAAGACGTATCAATGCCAGGATTCCAAACCAAGTTAACAAATTTGGTTGTTGTGTTGCATTTAAGCCATAAGATTGTTTATGGTTTCAACTCAGCCAACTGTGACTTAGCCAAACAAAGAAGTGCTTACTGTAATATATGGATCCATCAATTAAAAGGGCTTTTCTAGATATGCTTGATTAATAAACTCAATCCCTATTTCTTCTAAATAAGATTTTTGTAAGCTGCATTTAGAAAACAACTGATCAGGTCGCCCAAGTTATTGACTTATTGGTTTAAATGTCCCATCTTAAACCATTCTAGAAAATATTTTTTAAAACCATTAAATAAACTTGTCTTGTGAAGGATAAAGGACAGACCCTTCTAAAGGGTTCCAGAAAATTGGCCCAGAAATTTCTTCAAGATGAGTTTGGGTAGCAAAGTCCACCAACTGTATGTTTCTCAACCCCGGCAAATTTAAGATGTATGGACTTCAACTCCCAAAATTCCTCAGCCAGCGAAGTTATCAAGGTTGAGAAATTGTGTTAGAATACACAAGCCAGTTCTCTGAAAACCTATAGTTACTGTACAATCCAATTGTTCTAGTTTTATAGCTGAGCAAAGTTTATCAAAACAACAAAGGAAGCACAAGTCTACAAAAAACCTAAGCTTATAATTCTGCATTCAGATAAGTCAGATACTTGGTCCTTCTCTGAATTAATATTGGTCCTGTTAACCGTTAGTTGTCTTTCTGAGAAAAAAAAAGAAGTGTTCATTAAAATTTAAAATGAAAAAAAAAAGTATGTTTGTTTCATCTTAAATAGCAACTGACCATTTCAGATTCCATTTTTAAAAGGAAACCAGGCCGCCAAAGAATATGGTGGCTGGACACCATCAAAGCTGACCCCAGCCAGAGCATAGAACAACACAGAGAAGCAGTGGAATATCAGAAGATGTGGAGAGACCAGGCCCATAGAATGGCCAAGAGTAGGACACGACTGAATGGATGTCCCAAAGGTGCTTTTTTCAGGAGGCAACTGGACTTTCTTGTTTTTCTTTTGAAGATATTTCGCTTCTCGTCCAAGAAGCTTCTTCAGTTCTGACTGGATGGTGGGGAATGGAAGAAGCTTCTTGGATGAGAAGAGAAACATCTTCAAAGAAAAAACAAAGATAGTCCAGTTGCCTCTCGAAAAAAACAATCTTTGGGACAACCATGACCTGGATGACTGAGAATCTCCATAGAAATTGGGGTTCAACTTGAATCACTGTGGGTGCCTTTGGATCAAAAAATCTTCTTCTTCTTCTTCTTCTTCTTCTTCTTCTTCTTCTTCTTCTTCTTCTTCCTCCTCCTCCTCCTCCTCCTCCTCCTCCTCTTCTTCTTCTTCTTCTTCCTCTTCTTCCTCTTCTTCCTCTTCCTCTTCTTCTTCCTCTTCTTCTTCCTCATCTTCTTCTTCATCTGTACACATACAAGCAAGCAGAATCAGAACCAGAATAGAGTTGGAAGGGAGCTTGGAAATCTTCTAGTCCAACCCCTGCTCAAGCAGGAGACCCTCTATCATTTCAGACAAGTGACTGTCCAGTCTCTTTTTAAAAACCTCCAGGAATGAACCATCCACAACTTCTGAAAACAAGCTGTTCCCCTGGTTAATTGTCCTCACTGTTAGGAAGTTTCTCCTCAATTCCAGGTTGCTTCTCTCCTTGATTAGTTTCCAACCATTGTTTCTTGTCTTGCCTTCTGGTGCTTTGGAGAATAATTTGACCCCCTCCTCTTTGTGGCAGCCTCTCAAATACTGGAACACTGCTATCATGTTCTCCCTAGTCCTTCTTTTCCCTATAATAACCAAACCCAAATCCTACAACTGTTCTTCATATGTTTTAGTCTCCAGGCCTTTAGTCATCTTAGTTGCTCTTCTTTGCACTTTTCCCCCCAAATCTCAACATCTTTTTTGTAATGTGGTAACCAAAACTGGAGGCAGTATTCCAGGTATGGTCTTACTATGGCTTATATACATTTACAGTCGATTTCACCCAAGAAATTTGCACTGACTAATTCACATTTGGTCATTTTACCTATATCTAAATGGAAAATCCCCTAAACGTTTACCTTTGCCATTGTGCCTAACAGGGGCATTTTCATAACAAACTACTACAAGGTTTGTCCCGTTATCTATAGCACAGTTGTTTTGCGGCATGACAGGCAGTTCCACCACACCCCAACGGCACCTGTGTAAGCTTAGTAACCATTTGCTTATCTATCCCATGCTGCTTCAACTAACTTTGCATTCCAGCAATTCTGTTTGGCTAGGAGTCAATTTCTTTATTAGGACAAAATCCTTATAAAAACCCCACCTTCATCACAGTCATCTCATATAGAAGGTAGCTAGTTAAGAAGATTGGAACTCAACATTAAGAAAACTAAGATCATGGCACCCAGCCCTCTCAATTCCTGGCAAATAGATGGGGAAGAAATGGAGGTAGTGACAGATTTTGTTTTCCTGGGCTTCAATATCACCGCAGATGGGGACTGCAGCCAAGAAATTAAAAGACGCTTGCTCCTGGGGAGGAAAGCTATGGCAAACCTAGACAGCATACTAAAAAGCAGAGACATCACCCTGCCAACAAAAGTGCGTATAGTCAAGGCTATGGTTTTCCCAGTTGCAATGTATGGCTGTGAAAGTTGGACCATAAGGAAGGCTGAGCGCCAAAGAATTGAGGCCTTTGAACTATGGTGCTGGAGAAGACTCCTGCGAGTCCCTTGGACTGCAAGGCGATCAAACCGGTCAGTCCTAGAGGAGATCAACCCTGACTGCTCTTTAGAAGGCCAGATCCTGAAGATGAAACTCAAATACTTTGGCCACCTAATGAGAAGGAAGGACTCACTGGAGAAGAGCCTAATGCTGGGAAAGATTGAGGGCAAAAGAAGAAGGGGACGACAGAGAATGAGGTGGCTGGATGGAGTCACTGAAGCAGTAGGCGTGAGCTTAAATGGACTCCAGAGGATGGTAGAGAACAGGAAGGCCTGGAGGAACATTGTCCATGGGGTCGCTATGGGTCGGACACAGCTTCGCAACTAACAACAACAAAGTTAAGAAGATAAGAAGGTTGGTAACAGCAGTAGATTGCAAGGAATATGTGAATGGGCCCTGGGTAATCTTGGTGTTCCAGGTCTTCTCAGATTCTCTGGAGTATGTTCAATGATCAGAATTACATTAGGTATAAGATTTAGGCTGCTGATGACAGAATTCACAAATGATGGAAGCTACAGATGGCTATTTTGTTTGCTTTACTATCTATCCGCTTTCCCACTTTCCATATAGAATAGAATAACAGATTTGGAAGGGACCTTGGAGGTCTTCTAGTCCAACCCCCTGCTCAGGCAGGAAACCCTACACCACTTCAGACAAATGGTTATCCAACCTCTTCTTAAAAACTTCCAGTGTTGGAGCATTCACAACTTCTGGAGGCAAGCTGTTCCACTGATTCATTGTTCTAACTGTCAGGAAATTTCTCCTTAGTTCCAGGTTGCTTCTCTCCTTGATTAACTTCCACCCATTGCTTCTTGTCCTGCCCTCAGGTGCTTTGGAGAATAGCTTGACTCCCTCTTCTTTGTGGCAGCCCCTGAGATATTGGAACACTGCTGTCATGTCTCCCCTAGTCCTTCTTTTCATATGAAGTGATCCCAAAGGTGCTTTTTTTTCAAAAGGCAACTGGACTTTGTTTTTTCCTTGAAGACGTTTCGCTTCTCATCCGAGAAGCTTCTTGCATCAGAACAGAAGAAGCTTCTCGGATGAGAAGCAAAACATCTTCAAAGAAAATCCGAAGTCTAGTTGCCTTTTGAAAAAGCACCTTTGGGATCAAGTTGCCAAATTTGGAGACCCCTGCAAAGCATGTAGTGTGCCGGGTCAATTTTGACTGGTAGGTACAGTTGTCAAGTACCAAGCCATGAAGAACTGTATAGATCAGGGGTGTCAAAGTCAAGGCCCATGGGGTGCTTAGATCTGGTCTGTGGGGCCGTCCTGGAAACAACGAAGGACCAGCCCATGGTGCCTCTGCCAGCGAAAATAGAGCTCCGTTTTCGCTGGCAGAGGGTTGCAGGAGGCCGTCGCAGCCGAAAACGGAGCTTGGGAGCCCGTTTTTGCTGGCAGAACACACGGGCCACACAGGCGCCCCCCAACATGAGTGACGTCGAGCTGGCCACACCCACCCTGGCCATGCCCCCCCCCAGCCGCCCTGAAGTTAAACACAACCCTGATGCGGCCCTCAATGAAATCAAGTTTGACACCCCGGTATAGATCAATACAATCAAATAAAGAGAAGAAACAAAACATAAACACTGCTTTATGTGAATTTTAGAAAACTAACAATGAGGCTTCAAGGAATGGGGTGTGCACGCTTGTACAAGTAGTCCTCGACTTACTACAGTTCATTTAGTGACCATTCAAAGTTGGAACAGCACCGAAAAATGTGACTGGTGACCCTTTTTTCACATTGACGACTGTTGTGGCATCCCCATGGTCACAGGAACAAAGTGTTTTTCATTGAAGTTTCAAAAACGGACACCTTGAACGTAGAGGAATTTTGCCCATATGAAGCAATGACCTTTCTGTAAATACAAGAGACGTAGAATATCGTTTTTCAAACACCCTTCTTGTGTAAGGATTGTGTCAAGAAAAGCCACTCTTCATAATGACTAATTGGATTAGGAAGTTACTTTTTAAAAGAAAGTTAAACTCTTTACCATTTGACGTTTTTTGGCCCAGGTTCAATGGAGAAAAGGGCCGTAAAACTTTTGATTGTGACTTACATAATCTAATGTGCAGGAAATACCTTCGAAGGGGCCTTAATCCTGCGTACTTCGTTCTTTAATAAAATGAACAGTAATTGTAAAAACTACAACTTCGTACGTAAAACTCTTAAGAAGTCAGGACTGCTGTTTATTTTTTTCTTTTGCGGGGGTTGTTTTTTTCAAAATACTTTAGCTGCTTATGTACTTTGTTTGAATGGTTTCCATGGTGATCACAGATTTGGCTGACAAGGAGAAATCGACACCTGACATAATATTGGCAACAGCCTTACAAACAGTTAACAGCAAGCTAACAGCAATGCGGTCCTGTCATTTCTCCAATATTCACAAAAAATTTAAAAGGTTACTTTATCAGCTCTAGGCTAACTTCATTTTAAAAAAAAAACTGCTACGGTCTCATTGTTTGCTTTCAAGGGAGGAGGGTTATTTTTTTTAATTCTTCTTCCATGCAAATAAAGAGACGAAAAAAGGAAAAAAAGAAAAGTTCTTTAAAGCAAATATCACTACTCTCTCTCTCTCATTCTCTCTCTCTCATTCTCTCTCTCTCTCATTCTCTCTCTTTCTCTCATTCTCTCTCAATCTCTCATTCTCTCTCAATCTCTCATTCTCTCATTCTCTCTCATTCTCTTTCTCTCATTCTCTCTCTCATTCTCTCTTTCATTGTCCCTCTCTCATTCTCTCTCATTTTCTCTTCTCTCACTTTCTCTTCTCTTTCACTCATTCTCTCTCATTCTTTCTCATTCTCTCTCTCTCATTCTCTCTCATTCTCTCATTCTCTCTCTCTCTCTCATTCTCTCTCTTTCATTGTCCCTATCTCTTATTCTCTCCCTCTCTCATTTTCTCTTCTCTCTCTCTCATTCTCTCTCTTTCATTGTCTCTCTCTCTCATTCTCTCTCTCTCTCTCTCTCATTTTCTCTTCTCTCTCTCTCATTTTCTCTTCTCTCACTCATTCTCTCTCTCTCTCTCTCTCTCTCTCTCTCTCTCTCTCTCTCTCTCTCTCTCTCACACACACACACACACACACACACACACACACACACACACACACAGAGGCACCCAGCAATTGTATAATTAAATTATTAATATTAGTATTATAGAATCGTAGGGTTGGAAGGGACCTTGGAGGTCTTCTAGTCCACCCCTGATCAAGGCAGGAGATCTTATATCACCCTGGTCAAATGGCTGTCCAATCTCTTCTTGAAAACCTCCAGTGATGGAGCATCCACAACTTCCAGAGGCAAGCCTGGTTAATTGTTCTCACTGTCAAGAAATTTCTCCTTACTACCAGGTTGGATCTCCCTTTGATAAGCTTTCATCCATTACTTCTTCTCCTGCCATCAGGTGCTTTGGAGAATAGGTCGACACGTTTTCTCTGTGACAGCCCCTCAAGTACCAGAAGACAGCTACCATGTCAGTCCCTAAACCTTCTCTTCATTAGGCTAAAGATACCCAGTTCTCTTAGTCGCTTATTACATGCAGCTTATTTCACAGTAGGAATTAAGCTCATAAAATAGTACGTGCAGTCCCAGAGGGTCTTCTGGTGGAAAAATGATTATTCAAATATAAAAAGGAAAATTAGCTTCTCATAAAATTGTATCCTTGATGATGGATGAATGTCCTTTCAGTTCTGTAGTATATTTCATAAAAAGTACAATACCCACTTACTTCCAAAACCACCTACACATAACTCAGTAAGTATGCATTTGTTGTTTGCTTATTATTGTAATTTTTGTAGTGTTTTCATGTGTTTAAGTAAGTTGCCCAGAATAGTTAGAAACTGAGCAGCCTTAGAAATTGACCAAATCAGGTAAATAAAAAAGCATAAGCAATCCCCAAAATCAATACTGATAACCCCCAACTTACAACCGTTCATTTAGTGACCGTTACAATGTGTTATATAGGGTGAATGGAAGAGGCAGACAGAAGTGGCTTCAAAACAACAGCTCTTTATTTGGCAACTATTAACAATCCAGCGAAAGCCCTGTCTGACAGCCAGCCCTTTTATAGGGAGCTGTCAGACAGACTAACCAATCAGCAGTCAGTATTTTTCCCTCCAGAATGGAGGACCTGATTGAAGCCTATGTGCTTCAATCGTAGAATGTAACACAATGGCACTGCATCCCCATGGTCACACGATCAAAATTCAGATGCTTGGCAACTGACTCATCTTTATGACGGTTGGAGTGTCCCGGGGTCCTGTGATCCCCCTTTTGCGACCTTATGACAAGCAAAGTCAATGGGGAAGCCAGATTCACTTTACAACCGTGTTATTAACAACCGCAGTGATTCACAACAAAGTGGCAACAAAGTTTGTAAAATGGGGGGGGGGAACCCACTTAACAAACGTCTCGCTTAGCAGCAGAAATGTTGGGCTCAATTATGGGTCGTAAGTCGAGGATTACCTGTGTATAAGCCTACAAGCAATGTTACTATAACCAAGACATTCCCAGATACAAATTTGCCCCCCAAATAACCGATGACTGGATATAAGCCACAAGGGGAAACTGTTTTTCATGTTCATTTCCCCTCTGACATTGGAGCTGCCAAACCACAAAATTTTGACTTACCCTTACTGGAAACAGAACATTGGGTTAGCAATTTGGCATGATTCAGAAAAATAATTGTTACATAAAGCAGAATACCACCACCGTTGTATATAATACGGATACCATTCCTGGAAGTAATTCTCATTAAAAGATATTTACACCGTGTAAATGACAAGATAGCTAATATGTGCATTTTGGAAAAAAGACATTTTTAAATTAAATTAAATTTAAAAATTTTTTTTTAAAAAAAGAGGAAGTGACATGAAAATTCTGATCAGTAATTGTTTCCCAGAACTGAATCTAATTTCTTTGTAACATTTTGATAGGTAGGTTAAAAGGTGACATTTCAAAGAGTTTATCTTAAGGTACCAAAATGAACATTCGGCCATACCCCAATAGGTCACCTTCAGATTTTTTTTCTGGCCACTGTTAAAGCTCTCTCAGCTTCGAAGCACACTTTTTAAAAATAATAATAATAAATTGGGTTGTGGTTTGGGGAGTCTTAGCGCTATAAATATATACTTTCTCAGCAGTCTGGGAGAAATAACTAAGCAAAATCTAAAAAATATAGAGATCAAAAGTATATGAACCTTGGATCACACCGTATAAGAGGCCCTTTTAAAAATAAACATCTTTAGATCAAGTCATAATATTAGTCTACTTTTGGGCAGGGACGGAAAATATCTGTTATATTATCACACACTTTTGCTACACAAGATACAATATGGCTTTACAACTAAAAGACCGAAGCATCATATACTGTTGAGTAGTAGATGAAAGACTTGGTAAAAACTAATAATAACCCTAAGCGATTTTCAAATTTTTATTCGAATGGAAGACTTTCTAACAAACTCTGCAAACAAACAACAAACCTTCCTTTCAAAAATGCACAAAGATTACTTCTGAGAGATTTGAAGAAAAGCAAAACCTAACTTTTGCATCTTGGCATTTTCTCTTTAGCACAAGATGTTCCTCGGATAATATGTACCTTAAATGTTTGTCTTGCTGACCGCAAATTAGTGAAAAAAGAGTTTTTTCCCCTTCTAATTTGCAGAGAAAGCTGAAAAAAGAAACGTGCTGGGAAGCAAAGGGCAGAGTTAAAAACTGGGGAAAGTAAGCCACCGCTTCTACAGGTAGTCCTCAACTTACGACCAGAATTGAGCCCAAAATTTATGTTGCTAAATGAGTCATTTTAAGTGCATTTTGTCCCATTTTACGCCCTTCCTTGCCACAGTTGCTAAGTGAATCATTGCAGTTGTTAAATGAGTAGAACGGTTGTTAAGAGAATCTGGTTTCCCCATGGACTTTGCTTGTCGGAAGGTCACAGAAGGGGATCACGTGACCCTGGGACACTGCGACCGTCATAAATATGAATCAGTGGTCAAGTGTCCGAATTTTGATCATGTGGGGATGCTGCAATGGTCGTGTGAAAAATGGTCATAAGTCACTTTTTTCAGTGCTGTTGTAACTTCGATTGGTCACTAAACAAACTGTTGTAAGTTGAGGACTACTTGTTCATGAAGTCCTTGCTTTCCAAGGTCCCTTCCATCCAGGGGTGGGCTTCAAAAATTTTAGCAAGGGGTTCTCTGCCCGGTTGCTGGGTGGGTGTGGCCATGGTGGGCGTGGCCTAGTCGGCCTCCTGCACCATGGCAGGGGGGGCGTTTTTGCCCTCCCCAGGCTCCGGAGGCTTTCTTCGAGGCTCCGGGAGAGTGAAAACGGCCTCCCCAGGCTCCAGAGGCCCTTCCCGAACTTCCGGTAGGCCTGTTTTTCGCCTTCCCCGAGCCTCCGCGCACGCCCTGCCCTTACCTGCATCCAAAACGGGCTGCGTGGGGACTCCTGGGAGGGGAGGGGCGGGGTGGGCAGGCCAGCCAGGAGTGGGATTTGGGGATTCTCCGAACTGCACAGAATCTTAGCTAGAGGTTCTCCCGAACCCCTGCGAACCCCCAGCAGCCCACCCCTGCTTCCATCTCTGTTCTGATTGATTTAACAGCCAGTCACTTAGCCAGTGTTAGAAGTTACTTTGAACGCCAAAAAAATGGTACTTATGACCTGAAGTTACAATGTCCAGGTGTCCCCTCTGCAGTCATGTGACCACAATTTGCGCGCTCAGCAACTGTCCCGCATTTATGGCTGTTTACAGTGTCCCTCGGTCACATGATCAGGATTTACATCATTTTTTCGCCAAAAAAAATGGAGTTTACTTCCAGTTTCTGGCAAAAAGGACTCATTATGAACAATGGGTTCGCTTAACAATTGCAGGTTCATTTAATGACCACAGCATTCACTCTACGACTACCAAAAAAAGGTCGCAAAATCAGGCATGGTCGCAAGTCCCATTTAATGACCGGCATGACTTACAATAGTAATTCCAGGGTCAGTTATGGTTGTAATTCAAGGACTGCCTGTATGCAAACCTCATTCAAACATTTACTCAGAGTTTTCATCCATGGGTCAAACAAGAGGCGGCATCAGTAGGTGGTTTAGTCCTATATCCTACAATCTTTAACATTTTATTGATGCCTTAGATAAGGAAATGAAGAAAATGTTTATCAAATGAGCGTATGAACAAAATTAGGCCATTCTTATTCTACGGGATAAAAATAAAATTCAAAATAATCTTGATAATTTCAAGAAATGGGGGGGTGGAATAAAAGTTAACAAATACCAATGAGAATAGCTCTTAAGAATAGGAAATCAAACACAGGATGAGAGATGAACAGAAATTACTTTGGAATAGTAGCTAATTACAAATTAAATATGAGCCAGCAGGTTGATGTGGCAGCAAGAAAAGGCAAATTAACTATCAGGCTGCATCAACAGAAGAAATCATTTTTCTATTATATTCTTGGTCAGATTCCACCTCAAATAAAAAGTCCAATTCTGGGCACTATATGTAACCAGGATCGAAGCAAACTAAAACAGGTTTGACAAAGGAAATTCAATGAAAGAAAAAAAAATGAAAGAAATTGAATATGCCCAGCTATGGAAAGAGAAAACTGCAGGAGAATGTAACTGCTGTATCCAAACACCTGGATGGCTGTCAAGACTTACTCTCTGTCTTTCTAGTGTTGCAGGACACAAAATAAAGAATTTAATTTACAGGAATGCAAATTCCAGTTGAATGTTAAGAAACACTTTCTTAATAACAAGAGTACTTAAAATGTGGAACCTCTGACCTGGGAAAGTGGTGTGTCCCCCATTAATGGGTGTCTTCAAACAGATAATTATCTTCCGGTGTTTTTTTTTTTTTTAAAAAATTGGAACTTCTGCACAATGAATTTCTGCAGGGTGCTCCTAATGGTTTCAGCTTTATGATTCAAAGCGCGCAGGTGGATAGTTTCTCCTGCTGCTGGACCACAAGTGAAGATCCACGCTACAATTCCCGAATATCATGAGACTTAGACATCCCCATCTTGTTTGGATCACGGTCAACACAAGTGAGGGTTTGTTTTTTCAGCTGCCGGAGGGTTTAGACAAAAGACGACTGCCCAGAGCTTCACTTGAATACTATGTTGGCCAGGCAAGCGGGGGGGGGGAAGAAACCACATACCTGTGCAATTTAACAGATGGTGCAGTAAGCAGAACAATGAGTGAACACAGCACTTCTAAGCGGGGAAAGGGGGCTTAAGGGAAGTTATGCACTTCGCCACAAGACTCTTATCTCTTTATGCTTGGCTGACTGGCCATTCTCTATTTCAACGATCATGACCCCCTTATGCAAATGATGGCGAATCAGAAGATACACACCTGTGTTTGCCTCCCATCTTTAATATTCCAGAGAAGGAATATTAAAGAAGAAATAATATTTCAGTCCTTCTTTGGAGGCAGGCAAGCATGCAGCAAACATTCAGCTCAGGTTACAAGCAGGCAGGTGAAATGGCTTTTCCACGGAGACAACAGTTTGCTGCGTAATAATAGCCCTGACCTCAGGGCTTGAGGCTACTTTGTCTAATTAGTTTAATTAATTAGACAAAGCATTTCTTCCATTTCTACAGGTACTTATTATGCCTGGGCACAACTCAGTAGCTTGTGGCAATTTCGGGCCACAATCTCCGAAGATTAAACACAATTTTAAAAAATTAAGATAAGAGCAAAACCAGAGATTGTAGAGAAAAACCTAGAATAATAGAACAGAATAACAGAGTTGGAAGGGACCTTGGAGGTCTTCTAGCCCAACCCCCTGCTCAAGCAGGAGATCTAGGGCCTATACCATTTCGGATAAGTGGTTGTCCAATCTCTTCTTTAAAACTTCCAGTGTTGGAGCATCCACAACTTCTGGAGGCAAGCAGTTCCACGGATTAATTGTTCTGTCAGGAAATTTGGCCTTAGTTCTAGGTTGCTTCTCTCCTTGATTAGTTTCCATCCACTGCTTCTTTTTTCTGCCTTCAGGTGATTTGGAAAATAAGTTGACCACTTCTTCTTTATGGCAGCCCCTTAGGTATTTGAAAACTGCTATCATATCTCCCTAGTCCTTCTTTTCCTTGAACTAGACATATCCAATTCCTGCAACCATTCTTACGTTTTAGCTTCAGTCCCCTAATCATCGTTGTTGCTCTTCTCTGCACTCTTTCTAGAGGCTCAACATCTTTTTTTTTATATCGTGGCAACCAAATCTGGATGCAATATTCTATCTCTTTGTTAATGCAATCTTAGACTGCATTTGCTATTTTGGCAGCTGCAGAATACTTCTACTGGTAGCTCATATTTAAGTTGTTCTTTCCTCTGAAACAATAACAGAATATCAGAATAACAAGAGTTGGAAGGGACCTTGGAGGCATTCTAGTCCAATCCCCTGCTTTTATAACTTCTGTCACTAAACAAATGGTTGCGAATTGGGGACTAGCTGTATTTTCCCATGCATAAAAGGAGAGCAAACACTAACAGATCCAACCCCAGACCCATATTTATGACAGTAGCAGTGTCCCAGGGTCATGTGATCCCCTTTTGCAACCTCCTGACAAGCAAAATCAACGGGGAAGCCAGATTCACTTAACAACCGTGTTACTAACTTATTCATTGCAGAGAGTCGCTTCACAACGGCAGCAAGAATGGTCGTAAAATGCGCAAAACTCATTTAACAACTTGCTTGCTTGCTTAGCAGTGGAAATTTTGAGCTCAATTGTGACTGGAGGTTGAGAACAACCTGTAGCTATTTTGTTGCAGTACAGAGAATAGAATAGAATAGAATAGAATAGAATAGAATAGAATAGAATAGAATAGAATAGAATAGAACAGAACAGAACAGAACAGAAAAGAAAAGAATTCTTTATTGGCCAAGTGTGATTGGACACACAAGGAATTTATCTTCAGTGCATAAGATCTCAGTGTACATAAAAGCTGTAAGTGATCATAGTCATCATAAAAATACATTCATCATAAATCATAAGAGGAAACTAAATAAACAATATAAATCGTAAAGCTACAAGCAGCAAGTTATAGCCATAAGTAGAAAAGGAGATGGGTAATAGGAAGGATGAGAAGGATAATAGTAATACAGTCTTAGTGAATAGTTTGATAGTGGTGAGGGAATTATTTGTTTAGCAGAGTGATGGCGTTCGGGGAAAAACTGTTCTTGTGTCTAGTTGTTCTGGTGTGCAGTGCTCTATAGCATCGTTTTGAGGGTAGAAGTTGAAACAATTTATGTCCAGGATGTGAGAGATCTGTAGATATTTTCACAGCCCTCTTTTTGACTTGTGCAGTATACAGGTTCTCAAGGGAAGGCAGGCTGGTAACAATTTAAAAAAAAAATCAGTATTCAATCTGTTAAACTACTATTTAATATACTTATTTTGCACATAGTAGTACATTAACTCTTCATTATGTAATTAATATGAGGTGGGGTCAATTTGTCTCAATACAGCAATAAAGAAATCAAGTCAATCCTGATTAACATATTTTTGCATACTTTAACATATTAAGAAGAGCCCTCATCAACACAAGTTGCTGCTGCTACACTCTAAAATATCTTGGGATGAAAGCATAGAAAATCATTTGCAATTAGTATATGATTGTTCAATTGATGAATTCAGTATTGTGCTTGATAATTGTATATATTAAGGAAAAGGAAAAAAGATCAAATGACATGTCTTCCTAACAGAGACTGATGTACTCTTACAACAACTCAAGTCAGTCCTCGCAGACTTTAAAGTAGTGCAACGAAACACATGGAAAGCATAAGAGTCCAAAATTAAAACTCACACCCCGCAAAGAAATTGGGTGTGAAGCACATCCATTATAGGCTGACACAGTAGAAATATAATGAAGCTGTGAATCTTAGGACACCAACAGGCATATCCTATTCTTATGGTTTCCCCGAATGGAATTTTATAAGCAAACTCCAGATATAAATCTAGGAAATGAGACCCATGTGTGAAGGAATACAATCTTCCCCAAATGACAGATCTTAAAAAACGGGACCAACCGAGCAGAACTTTTGAACAACAGTCAAAGAGTTGTCATCAAAAACAGCTGGAGACCGTGATAAAGTTGTTCAGCTAGTGGAGTTTTATCGAGAAGTTGTCCGGGTACAAATTCCAGGTGGTTCTCCAACGGCATGAAAAGTCCTAAGACACAAATTTCTTGAATGCTTCTGTTATATGAGTGTAACCAGCACAGAATCTCTGGTGAAAATATGTCCGCAAACAGCTCCACCTGTATTTACAGAGTGTCCAGCTGACATCTTTGAAGTTATCTGATGACCTCTGACCACCTCCCATCTTCGTTTGCCTGAATGCCTTTGAGACCCACCATGGATCTAAAGACATTCTTACAAATAAGAAAGATAACAGAGGGTTGAAGCCACCATTCCTGTTTTGAAGTGCTCCTGACAGGCCAGGAAAAAAGCAGAACAGATTGCACCACAGAGCAAAAAAATAAAATAAAAATAAAAATCTGGAGAGAGCATGGTGGAAGGGGAAGCGGAAGCAGGATGTTTTCCCATCTCAGCATGATAAATTGTGCCATAACATTCAGACAGTCCTCAGCCCAAAGCATACTCAACCTCTAAGGCAAGGGGGGGTTTTTTTGGCTGGGGAATTCTGGGAGTTGAAGTCCGCACATCTTAAAAGTAGCCAAGGTTGAGAAACACTGCTCTATATTTCATGACCTTGGATGGTGGAGGTTTTCATTCTACCGAACGTTGCAAAACCGTACTCTTACCATTTCTGTCTTTTTCCCCCCCTGCAAAAGGCCAAAGGTCACCCATTTTGAAGTGAGAATAACAGAATAACAGAGTTGCAAGGGACCTTGGAGGTCTTCTAGTCCAACCCCGTTTAAGCAGGAACCCTATACCATTTCAGACAAATGGTTGTCCAATCTCTTCTTAAAAACCTCCAGTGTCGTAAGGTGCTTTTTACAGAGGCAGCTGGACTTTCTTGGTTTTTTGTTTGTTTGTTTTTGATGACGTTTCGCTTCTTATCCAAGAAGCTTCTTCAGCTCTGTAACTTCTTCAGACCTGAAGAAGCTTCTCGGATGAGTAGCGAAATGTCTTCAAAGAAAAAAACCAGAAAGTCCAGTTGCCTCTTGAAAAAAAGCACCTTTGGGACAACCATGACCTGGATGACTGAGAATCTCCACGGACCTCCAGTGTCGTACAATTGTTCCATGACATCATCTGTAAGACCCATAGTATTTCAGAAGAGCCCCCAAGGATCACCCAGATCGCCATAGGACTCCTGCTCACTTCTCTAACGTCTAAATATTTTGAATAGTCATTTCAAGTTACGTGCAACGAGAGCAGTCCATATCGAGACATATCGAGTCGAAAGTCAAAGCTGAATGTATTTCTCAGAGAAGCAGTATAACTCAGGCCCTTCGTTTAAACTGTGGTTCATTAAGGCTTAGGTACTGGCCTTTATAATTTATTCCACACAGAGGCCGCTAACACACATATGCTTTTGAGTAACTCACATGAAACATGGGGGGGAAAAAACCTTAAAAAGAAAGTACAGTTGACGCTGTGGAGTCAGCATCGTTGCCCTTGAAGTATCAACAGCTAAGATTTTTGGAAAGCGTTTTTATTATATATATGAGTCCCACTAGCAATATCAGACGAAGCCAGAACAGATGGTAGTCAAACATATCTACGGAGACCAATGGCTGGGAAAATGCTGAATCAGGTTCGCATTCCACGTATTCCAATATACGGTTCAAAACAGCCAGTCAAAGGATCCCAACGCACAACATGAAAGCTTTGGACCCTGTTATTCATCGCCATCTTGAGACATTAAATGTTGGAAGGCTTCAGGAAACTAAACTTGCCAGTAGCCTGAGACAGATTTACCTTCCATAATTTTGGGGAGTGGGTGAGAGGTTGGCTTTGGGTCAAGTGTTGATTCCTAGTGATTGCCTAGACCAGGGGTGTCAAACTGGATTTCTTCGAGGGCCGGATCAGCATTGTAGTTCTCCTCTGCAGGCTGGCTGGGGGGGGGAGGGTTATTCAATTTTGGCCAGCAGAATGCTGCAGGAGGCGTCCGTCCCATCTTCCCACCCCACCCGGCCAGCCTGCGGAGAACTACAATGCTGATCCGGCCCTTGAAGAAATCCAGTTTGACACCCCTGGTCTAGTGGTTTTGGCCAGCAGAGTGCTGCAGGAGATCGTCTAGGCCAAAAATGGCCCGCATGCAGCCCCCCATGTCGTGTTTTCGCTAGCAGAGGCACTGCGGGCCAGTCCTTTGTTATTTCCAGGCTGGCCCTGCGGGCCAGATTTAACCAGCCCGCGGGACGGATGCAGCCTGTGGGCCAGTGGTGAAATCCAAATTTTTTTACTACCGGTTCTGTGGGCGTGGCTTGGTGGAGGTGGGGTGGCTTGGTGGGCATGGCTTGGTGGACATGGCAGGGGAAGGATACTGCAAAATCTCCATTCCCACCCCACTCTGAGGCCAGCCAGAGGTGGTATTTGCCGGTTCTCCGAACTACTCAAAATTTCCGCTACCGGTTCTCCGAACTACTCAAAATTTCCGCTACCGGTTCTCCAGAACCTGTCAGAACCTGCTGGATTTCACCTCTGCTGCAGGCCTGGAGTTTGACACCCTGGCCTAGACTGCCTAGTCCCTACAGTTTCCTTAGCAAGATTTTGGGAAGTGATTTTCCCTTCCATGCTTCTTAGGGCTGAGAGAGAAAGAGTGACTGGCCCAAGATAATCCAGTTGGCTTTGCCTACAGTAGAACTAGAACTCCCAGTCTCCCAGTTTTTACCTGATGTTTTAGCCTCTGCACCAAACTGGCTCTCACCTGTGACTGATCACTAATTAATTTATCACCAAAGCAATTCAGTGAGGCACAAGCACACTTACTTGGAGAACGAACCGGTTTACTTTAATGAGCCAGTTTGATTTAGTGGTTAAGGCAACAGGCTACAAAATGGGAGACTGGGAATTCTAGTCCTGCCTTAGCCATGGAAGCAGCTGGGTGACACTGTCTCTTAGCCCAACTCATCCCAAAGAGTTGTTGTTGTGGGGGAAATAAGAGGAGGAAACGTGTTCACCGTCTTGAGTTATTTGTAAATAATCAGGCAGGATATAAATAAATAAATAAGAAACAGGGGATAGTAGAATTTACTTTCTCGGTGCTATCAATACATTCTGAAGGAATACTACAAAGATCTATAGCTTGGAGAGTCTTCGGGAAAACCTGAAATCTTATACACAGTGCCAATCCCTGAAAACTACCAATATTCTACTACCCGTGATTTCTGTGTAGTACGGAACACAAATCCTGAATATGGGTTTGTAATAAATAAAGTCTATAATATATAATGGTGCCACTTTGAAAACTATCTTCATAAATGAATTCCAAATGGTTTAATGGAAATCACAATGTTTTCAGTGGAGTGACTAATCTCTATAAGTGGAATATCACATATAGATAGTCCTCAGTTTATGACCAGGATTTCTGTTGCTAAATAAGGTGGCCGTTAAGTGAGTCACACCCAATTTTATGATCTTTTTTGCCATGGTTGTTAAGTGAATTAACAGATTAACAGAGTTGGAAGGGACCTTGCAGGTCATCTAGTCCAACCCCCTGCCCAAGCAGGAGACCCTACATCTGCCTCTACCTAGGATCGAACTCACAACCTCCTGATTGTGAGGCAAGAGCAGTCACTAAGTAAAACCAGCTTCTCCCATTAACTTTGTTGGAAGCCGGCTGGGCTGCTTATGAATGGCGATCACATAACCTCAGGACATTGCAACCATTGTAAATATATACATGCAAACATCCAAATTTTGATCACATGACCATGGGGATGCTGTGATGATCATAAGTGCAAGGAACAGTTTTCCATGCTGTTTGAACAGACAGCATCTGAATGGTTGTAAGTCGAGGACCACCATAAACTGACCAGGATAGCATTAGTCATCTTTTAGTGTTTACTCTGGAGGTTCCACTGTTAGCTGTAAAGATGAATAGGTCTGAACAATGAATTCATTTAAATTAATTTTTAAACCTTCAATAGCCATAAGAAGGCATTACTATGGAACTTGCAAAGATCGCATATATCACATTTCAGACCAGAAAACCTTCTTGCCCTGTAAAAGAAATTAACCTGAAATGTGTTTTTTTAAATTATAAGCAGAAGTTCTCTGCATTCCATTGGCAGAAAGATACTAACTGGCAAGCTACATCATTTCTGACATAAAGCAGGTGCAATGGGTAAAAAAAAAAAATTACAGAATAGGTTTCCAGATTTGTTTAACCTTATAAAGGACCTGTGGGATGAAGGTAAAACATTAATTAAATAGGTCAGGTAATTGCACTGGATTAAAAACTATCAAACACAGAGGTGGGTTCCTGCCGGTTCGGACCGGTTCTTTAGAACCAGTAGCGGGAATTTCCCCCCGCTCGCCAAACCGGCAGCGATGGCCAGCTGGACACGCCCCCGAACCGGCTCGGTGGCGCTGTAGGCGCCGGCATCTTGTTTTTTGCTTCTGCACACGCGCAGAAGCTGTTTTTTCCTTCTGCGCATGCGCAGAAGCTGGATTTTCAGCACTGCGCATGCGTGCATACCAGCGCGAAGCAGCCGTGTGGTGCGCAACATGCGCATGCCCGCACGGTGCGGGAGGAAGCGAACCAGCAGCGAGGTAAGTTAGAACCCACCCCTGATCAAACATCTTGGTATCTGAGCTAGTTGTTACATTGAAGTTTTAAATTTTTGCACAAAAGACTTACTGAGGTTTTAATCATTATTTCAAACAATTAATTGGGAAAGAGAAGTGAAAGAGGACTGCGGGATAGTTAGCAAACGATTATTATTATTTAGCATGTGATCAGAAGAGATGTAAAGATACATACACAATCCACATAATTATTAAAAGCTTTTATGGGGGTATAGCAGTGGCCTCTGTTATGTTCTAACTGTTTCAACTGTGTTGCATGGTTCCAACCAGGTCCAGCGTTTGAGCGGGAAAAAGCTCAAACGCTATTGGCTGGTCTGTCTGACAGCTCCCTATAAAAGGGCAAGCTGTCAGACTGCTCTTTGCTGGTTGCTTACACAAGAGCTGAAATAAAGAGCTGCTTTGGAAGTCTGTCTCCTGTCATCTCTACCCACTATCTAACAGTGGCGACGAGGGCTTGGGCCAGGAGAACTGTGACTAGCTTCTTCAGCACTTTCAACCAGCCAGGCAGACATCTGCCTGCCGAACGCTATTGGCTGGTCTGTCTGACAGCTCCCTATAAAAGGGCAAGCTGTCAGACTGCTCTTTGCTGGTTGCTTACACAAGAGCTGAAATAAAGAGCTGCTTTGGAAGTCTGTCTCCTGTCATCTCTACCCACTATCTAACAGTGGCGACGAGGGCTTGGGCCAGGAGAACTGTGACTAGCTTCTTCAGCACTTTCAACCAGCCAGGCAGACATCTGCCTGCC
>QLTV01000588.1:1112656-1125273 GCA_003457575.1 Thermophis baileyi | reverse complement strand
TTCCCCCAGGAGTGGGGAGGGAATGGGGATTTTGCAGTATCCTTCCCCTGCCACACCCACCAAGCCACACCACGCCCACCAAGACACGCCCACAGAACCAGTAGTAAAAAAAAAATTGGATTTCACCACTGTTTTATACTCATGTAAAATGCCCGAATCTCCTGATTTCCCCAGCGCTGGACAACCTACAAGCAAGTACCAGAGTGCATAACACCGGACATGTCACTGGAAAGCAACAATCACAAAACTGTGTCTCACTTATTTTGACCCTGTCATGTGGAGGAAATCACTGGAGAAAGCAATTATGATTGGAAGAGTTAGTGGTGAAAGGAAGCCAGGCCGCCAAAGAAAAGGGTGGCTGGATACCCTCAAAGCTGACGCCAGGCAGAGCATAGAAGAACTGAAAGAAGTAGTGCAAGATTGGAAGATGTGGAGAGACCTGGCCAGTAGAATTGCCAAGAGTCGAACACGACTGAGTGGATAACCTCCTCCTCCTCCTCCTCCATGCAGTTGCAAAAGAAACCACTTAGATCAGTGGTTCTCAACCTTCCTAATGCCGCGATCCCCGCCCTGCCGCCGTGACCCCTGCCCCGCCGCCGCAACCCCCGCCCTGCCCCCTTCCCGTGCGTGCACGTTGCCAGGCAAGAAGCGATGAGGTGACAAAGGGGGCGTGGCACCAAGATGGCGGGCTAGCGCGCACGGCCCTTCCGCCGGCGTCTGTGCATTCGAGGGCCGCCCGTGCGTCGCACCGTCCCCGGGTACGCGTATGTGGACGGATAGAGGAGCGGTGTCTCGGTTCCTAAGACCATCGGAAATATGTGTTTTCCGATGGTCTTAGGCGACCCCTGTGAAAGGGTCATTCGACCCCCAAAGGGGTTGCGACCCACAGGTTGAGAACCGCTGACTTAGATGGACAAAAAGCAGGCAGGTTTTCGGATGGTTGCCCTTGTGTTGAGGTCCCTTATATATTTCTGTTCCTCAATGGCTTAATCAGGCCAGGTGTGGAAAGCCACCATCCTCTCCCCCTTTAACACTTCACTTAACAGGGAACTCTGTTCCCCCCCCCCAAGCCAATCAAGGTATGGAATTAAGGCTCTCAACATCAAAGGCGTTTCCCCCGAAATATTCACTGTGAAATTTGCATCCGCAAAGCTAATTTCTGGGTAATGAGCCATGATGTTTCTCAAAATAACCAGGTGCCCAAAGAAAAAAGGATCCCACCTCGTGCCCCCCTCCCCCCCGGACACGTCCTTTCTCGATGCTAAGGGAGGAGTGCTCCATGACAAAACACTGGTGTCCCACCCAGGCCAAGGGCTTGATAAACGAATCAGAAACAGAATCAGAATAGAGCTGGAAAAGACCTTGGAGGTCTTCTAGTCCAGCCCCCTAACCCTATACCATTTTGGACAAGTGACTGTCCAGTCTCTTCTTAAAAACCTCCAGTGATGAAGCACCCACAACGTCTGAAGGCAAGCTGTTCCATTGGTTAATTGTTCTCACTGTTAGGAAGTTTCTCCTTAATTCCAGCTTGCTTCTCTCCTTGATTAGTTTCCATTCATTGTTTCTTGTCCTGCCTTCTGGTGCTTTGGAGAATAATTTGACCCCCCTCTTCTTTGTGGCAGCCCCTCAAATACTGGAATACTGCTATCATGTCACCCCTAGTCCTTCTTTTCTCGAGACTAGCCAAACCCAAATCCTGCAACCTTTCTTTCCAGGCATTTAATCATCTTAGTGGCTCTTCTTTGCACGTTTGCCAGTCTCAACATCTTTTTTGTAATGTGGGGACCAAAAGTGGATGCAGTATTCCAGGTGTGGTCTTACCAAGGCTTTATAAAGTGGTATTAGTACCTCACTTGATTTTGATTCTATTGCCTCTTTTCCAAAGAAGAAAGCTAAAGGACCTCCAGGTCAGTTGACTTCACAAGTAGTCCTCGACTTACAACCATTCATTTAGTGACCGTTCAAATACTGTACAATGGCACTGAAAAAAGTAACATGACCAATTTTCACACAACTGTTGCAGCACCCCCATGGTCATGTGATTAAAATTCAGACGCTAGGCAACTGGCTTATATTTATGACGGTTTCAGTGTCCCAGGGTTATGTGATCCCATTTTGTGACCTTCTGACAAGCAAAGTCAATGGGGAAGCCAGATTCACTTAACAACCCTGTTAAGAAAGGTCATAAACTGGGCAAAATTCACTTAACAGCTGTCTTGATTAGCAACCAAATTCTTAGGCTCAATTGCGGTCGTAAGTCAAGGACTAGCTGTGTTTTGTTTCTCTTCAGCAAAAAAGCAGGAACAGATTATTATTTTTTACTGAATTGCTCAAAGATAAATTGCTGTATTATTTTAGCTCTTCTGGAAAAGAATAGGTTAACAATTCGAAAACTATTTTTTAAAAAGAAAAACAACAGAAAAATCAACGGGAAAATATCAACGGCAGTACAGCAGAATTCTGTCAGATATATATATATATATACATATTTGAACCTGTATGTGTTGCAATAAAACTCTGGAAAATAGATAGATAGATAAGATAGATAGATAAGATAGATAGATAGATAGATAGATAGATAGATAGATAGATAGATAGATAGATAGATAGATAGATAGATAGATAGATGATATAAAGAGAGATACAGATATAGATATAGATATAGATACGATTCGATTGTTTCTTGTCATATTTGGTAAACAATCCTTGCATATACATTTTGTAAAAGAAACTTTTGTAATCACATCTGTTTGGGATAACGGGGAAAGGCGGGGGGGGGGGAGAAGAGAAGCACACAGTAAAACAACCAATCTTAAAATAAAATAAAAAAACACACAGGCACATATACAGAACATCCTATGCACTTAGCAAACAAAACAAGCCCCGCCATGTTTATAAAAGAAGTTTTGTATTCCCGTCAGAGGTTTTCTGGACAAAGTGCTCCAACGAGAAGCAGCTTCCAGCAAACTGATTCATATCTGATGTTGAGTAAAGGACCCCAAAATTAGCACGCCAGGTTTGCTCCAGAATGAAAGTGCATGGCCAGCATTTCTTCCCATGGCTGAAAGCTGCAAGTGAGGAGCTGCGGATGGCTGTGGGCCACCAAGGCCTCAATGTAAACACAGATGTTGTGGAAGGAAAGTGACTGAGGCTACTTTATTCAGCAGCCAAAGAAATGCTGGCAGTCAACAACCTTGAATTTGAATACGGTTGTCACCGCTGCTGTGGCTCAAGGGAAGACTGAATGGGATTGAAATCTTGAATCGTGTGTGAAAATCCATTTTGATACAAGCGACCTCGCATTCCCAGAGCTCTAACGGTTATAAACAACACCTTGAAATGGATGTGGAAGCAAACGGGCACCCACGATGCAGCTCACAGAATGACAGAAGAGTTGGAAGGGACCTTGGAGGTCTTCTAGTCCAACCCCCTGCTCAAGCAGGAAACTCTATACCATTTCAGAGAAATGGCGGTCCAATGTGGACTCCAACCTCTTCTTAAAAACCTCCAGTGATAAAGCAGCCATAACTTCTGCAGGCAAACCCTTCCACCGATTAATTGTTTTAATTGTCAGGAAACTTCTCCTTAGTTCTAGGTTGCTTCTCTCCTTGATTAGTTTCCACCCATTGTTTCTTGTTCTGCCTTCAGGTGATTTGGAGAACAGGTTGACCCCCCTCTTCTTTGTGGCAACCCCTGAGATATTGGAACACTGCTATCATGTCACCCCTAAGTCCTTCTTTTCACTAAAGTAAACATAATTCCTGCAACCGTTCTTCATATGTTTTAGCCTTCAGCCCCCTAAGCATCTTTGTTAGGTGAACCTCTCCCACCATCAGAAAAAGTGCTGAGAAGAATTGAAGATGGACCTCCTAGTCCAGTAGGGTATGTCTCTGGGATCCTTGGTGCTCCCTGAGCTTGGTTGTTTTCTTGCAGACATTTCATTACCAAACTAGATAATATCATCAGTGCTGATGAAGTTACCTTGTTTGATAATGAAATGCCTGCATGGGAAAAAAAAAAAAAACCAAGCCCAGAGAGCACCAAGGACCCCAGAAACATACAGTACCTGCTGGATAAAAAGAAGAGGAAAAACATTCAGTCTCTGAATGATTCAGACAGAGGTGCTAATGAGTCTGTCCACCTGGAATCCTTAAAACATTTAGGTAGAACAGAAACAGACTTCTAGAAGGAAGAGAGTCTACACAGATGCTAGGAACAGCCTCAAGGCCAACACAGAGGAGTTCAAAGGAGAGCAAGAAGAGGACCAGAGACAATCTACCGTGTTTCCCTGAAAATAAGACCAGGTCTTATTTTCTTTTGGGTCCCAAAATAAGCACTAGGGCTTATTTTCGGGGGGGGGGTGTCTTATTTTTTCCATGTACGGAAGGCCCACTTCTGCTTGTTCGCGGCAGGGCAGGAGGCTGCGCAGCATGCCAGCACCACCGCCGCGAGGCAGGGGGGATGGAGCTTCCCCACGCGCCCCGCACTGGGTTACCTCAGGGCCCCCGCAACCAGGCCATCCACACCCCGACACCTGCCTCGCCTCGCAGCCACGGCACCAGCACATTGCGGCCGTGAGCAAGCAGAAGTGTGCCAGCAGCCACGTGGGCTCGTACTGCACATGGCTGCTGGTGCTGCCACCATGAGGCAGGTGTCAGGGCATGGATGGCCTGGCTGTGGGGGCCCTGAGGTAAGCCAGTACGGGGCCCGTGGGGAAGCTCCACTACCATCCCACCTCACCTTGTGGCTGCAGCACCATGAGCAACCAGACGGAATGGGCGGCTGGGTGGCTGTGCAGGCTCTTAAGCAGGGCTTATTTTGGGGGTAGGGCTTATATTAGGCACACGTATAAAACATGCCAGGGCTTATTTTCGGGATAGGGCTTATTTTCAGGGAAACAGGGTAAAATACAAGAGGAAATGGATCCCATCTCTCAGCCAAGATCAGAACACCAGATTCACCCAAACAAAAAGAACTGGTACCTCAGAAACATCACCCACAACAACTGGGGGAGGGATATGGGGACTTGAAGGCATCTAGCCATACATAGTCAGTTTTCTAGGTGCATCCTAACTTGGCAATTGGTCATCCACATGGACATGTGGGGATGGACAGAAAGGGTAAGACATTTTTACTGGACTGGGCATGCAGGGGAATTAATATGTAAAATCTTGTAATAATTACCAGAGGGTGAGGAACACCAAGGATGAAGTGAAAACATCTGTACCGTCGTTGCATGTCATTGAAAGTGCTAGTAGAACATCCTCAGGTCTATCCACTGCAATGATAGCCTCAAATCTTTTAGTGTCTTAAAAAAATAATATTGGGCAAAGGGGAAAAAATGCAAACCAGGGGTATTCTAAATCACTCATACAAACGGAAGGAGTGTGATGCTCAGTGTTTAAAGACACCGAGCTTGTCAGCTGAAAAGCTGACAACCCGGGTTCGAGATCCAAGCTCCATGCAATGCCCCTGTTACTTACAAAGCTAGCAGTTCTAAAGCATGCAATTGCGAATAGATAAATAGGTACCACTTTTGGTGGGAAGGTTCCGTGCACCTCGGCATATAGCAGGAGTGTCAAACTCAAGGTTCATGAGCCGGATCCGGCCCGTGGGGTGCTTAGATCTGGCCTGCAGGGCTGCCCTGGAAACAGCGAAGGACCAGCCTGCGGTGCCTCTACCATCGAAAATGGAGCTCGCAAGGCCTCCTGAGCTCCGTTTTTGCTGGCAGAGGGTTGCAGGGGGCCGTCACAGCCAAATACGGAGCTCGGGAACCCGTTTTTGCTGGCAGAGCACTCGGGCCCCCACAGGCGCCCGTGACACAAGTGATGTCGAGCTGGCCATGCCCACCCTGGTCACACCCACCCCGGTCCCTCGAGATCAAACACAACCCTGATATGGCCCTCAATGAAATCGAGTTTGACACCTCTGGCATATAATCATGCTGGCCACATGATCACAGAAGCATCTTCGGACCACGCTGGCTCTCTCGGCTAAGAATCAGAGATTAGCACCTCCCTCTAGAGCCAGACATGACTGAACAGGGGGGAACTTTTACCTTTTATCTTTAACACACAGAGATTTGTAAGTACCTGCTAAAAAAAAAAAGAGCTCAAACTATGTTGGATCTAGAGAAAAACAAGCCAAAGTGAGGTTTTTGCCAAGCCAAAAGTAGGAAGAATAAGTTCTTTATCAGCGGTTCACAGATGACCAGAATTGGCTCACTGTCCGAGGCGGTTGGTTAATTTAAAACACACACACACACACACACACACACACACACACACACACACACACACACACACACACACACACAGAGTTTCCAGGTTATTTCTGAGAAGTTTAACGTCCATGAAAGTGGGCGATTAATAGTACTGGCAGGTGATCAGGAATATAGCAGGCAGGTGTCAAGAAACATTCTCCACGCATAAAAAAGGATGCCAATTCCTTCTTTGCTGAAAGGCCTTTTGAGGAATGCTCTGGAGGACTCTCTATTTCAGATTCCCCTGGACCTGTCTTTCTCTTTGGAAAAGAAGTTTATGATATGAAATGTTGTTCCTTGGCTTCCGCAGTTCCTAAAGCTTATGGCCCATCAACTCTCTCCACTATTCCGTATCTGATGAGGACTCGTCGTTTATTTCCTTAACTTTATACACTGAAGGCAGAATCCTTACGGTGCCAGGATGACATCAGCTTATAATGGGAAATGGGAGAGAAAGGGGAAAGGAGATAGCTTTAATATTATTTTTTTAAGACACTGCTGTAGTACAAAATTATCAATACCCAAGTTTTAAAAATAAAGTCAATTATCCAGCCGGCTGCCAAGTACTCTGGAAGGAGAAAAACCACTAAACCAACAGCATTAGATGAGTCAGAAAGAGCCTTTTCCTGACACTTTCTAACATTTAAGGCAATAAAATGGACAGAAATTACACCATGTACACGTTTCCAAAGGTTAAAGTTCTGCCACATTTTGGAAGTTCTGTCTTATGGAAAACATCAGGGCTATAAAAAGGAATTCTTGAACTTGGGTAAGAGACACTAGATACTGCTTTTCATTGAGCATCGGTTACTTGGTGGGATGTCCAAGACAAATCCTGTAAGAGAAGCTAATTTATATCAGAAAAAGGTCAACTGTGAATTTGGTGGCCATTTTCAAAATCTGGGTAAGGTGCGTTAAGAAATACATGACAAAACGTCTTTAAATATCTTAAGGGCTCTTTTAACAGGTCAGTTGTCCATTGTTTCACCGTTGCAATACTACAAATCCAGTTCGTAGAGGTAGACCTCGATTTACGACCACAGTTGACCCCAAAATTAATGTTGCTAAGCGGGACAGTTCTTAAGTGAGTTTTGCCCCATCGTACAACCTTTCTTGCCATAGTTGTTAAGCGAATCGTTCGTAACGCGGTTGGTAAGTGAATCTGGCTTCCCCGTCGACATTGCTTGTCAGAAGGTCGCAAAAGGGGATCACATGACCCCGGTCACTGCAAACGTCATAAATATGAGTCAGTTGCCAAGCGTCTGAATTTTGATCACGTGACCATGGGGATGCTGCCACGGTAGTACGCGTGAAAAACGGTCATAAGTCACTTGTTCCGTTGCCATTGTAACTTCAACCCATCACTGAACAAACTGTTGTAATTTGAGGACTACCTGTATTATTCATGTGGAGAAGAGCAACAAAGATTATCAGAGGTCGGGAAGCTAAACCATATAATGAATGATTAAGGGAACTAGTTATGTCTAGTCCAGGGGTGTCAAACTCGATTTCATTGAGGGCCACATCAGGGTTGTGTTTGACCTCAGGGGGCTGGGGTGGGCATGGCCAGGATGGACATGTCACTCGTGTCGGGGGCGCCTGTGGCGGCCTGAGCGCTCTGCCAGCGAAAACAGGCTCCCAAGCTCCGTTTTCAGCTGGGACAGCCTCCTGCAATCCTCTGCCAGCGAAAATAGAGCTCAGGAGGGCCCGTTTTCACTGGCAGAGGCACCGCGGGCCGGTCCTTCGCTGTTTGCAGGGTGGCACCGCGGACCAGATCTAAGCACCCCACAGGCCGGATCCGGCCCGCAGGCTTTGACTAGGCCCCTGGTCTAGTCTAATGAAGAGAACGATTAGGGGTGATACGATAGCTGTCTTCCAATACTTGAAGGGTCATCACAGAGAAAAGAGGATTGACGTATTCTCCAAGGGGCCTGAAGACAGGAGAAGAAACAATGGGTGAAAGCTCGTTAAAGGGAGATGCAACACGGAAATAAGGAGAAATTTCTGACAGCGAGAACAATTAATTAATGGAACAGTTTGCCTCCCAAAGTTCAAGTGGTCCATCACTGGAGGTTTTCAATGTATTTGTCGGGGTCAGGCAACATATTTCCAATTTGAACTATTCACATTCTAAAATGTTCTGCTCCAAGTGCACAACTCTCATTTTGAAGAAGACAACAGCTCTTTTCAAACACAAAATGGGAATTTTTGAGCATCTGGGGAGTATTTAGAGCTGTGTTTCGGTTGGAAAATACTTTGTGCCGAACTTGAAACACAGTGGTGGGTTTCAAATTTTTTTACTACCGGTTCTGTGGGCGTGGCTTGGGGGGCGTGGCATGGCTTGGTGGGTGTGGCTTGGTGGGCGTGGCAGGGGAAGGATACTGTAAAATCTCCATTCCCTCCCCACTCCAGGGGAAGGTTACTGCAAAATCCCCATTTCCTCCCGATCAGCTGGGACTCGGGAGGCAGAGAATAGAGGGGGGCGGGGCCAGTCAGAGGTGGTATTTACCGGTTCTCCAAACTACTCAAAATTTCTGCTACCGGTTCTCCGGAACTGGTCAGAACCTGCTGAATCCCACCTCTGTTGAAACACCTTCAAAACCTGGTCTCTGCATGATGAATGAGAAGAATCAGAGATCAATATCGAATGGGGAATCAGTCTAACACAGGGGTCTGCAACCTTAAACACTCAAAGAGCCACTTGGGCCCGTTTCCCACAGAAAGCAAAACAACAGGAGCCACAAAACCTGGGTGGGCATGGCCAACTCAACGTCACTCACTCCCACCCAGTCACATGACACCCCCCAGCCACACCTACCCAGGTTTTGTGGCTCCCCGTATTTTGTTTTCTATGGGTAATAGGTATCTTCCTCTCTCTGTCTCTCTCTCTCCCTGGTCCCAGTTCGCTCTTACCTGTCGGTCGCCGTAGAGCCATTCGCCAAGGTAGCGCAAGGCTCCGCCCACCCACCCTGACGTCGCCATTTGGGTTCTTTTACCCTCTGTGAATGCACAGAACACTCTGCGCATGCACAGAGGGTAAAAGAACCCAAATGGCGGCATCCGGGTGGCGTCCGGGTGGGTGGGCGGTGCCTCGCGCTACCTTGGCGACTGGCTCTACGGCGACCGACAGGTAAGAGCGAACCGGGAGCATTTCACCCCGGCCCCCACCCCACAAGATCTGCCCCTGCTGTTTTCTCCCAGCCCTCTTTGCTGGCAGCAACAGCAAATGTACCACAATGAAGGTGGAATGCTGTTGCCGCGCAAAGGCAAGTAGAGGGGCGCCTCACTCCCACACTAAGGCTCCGGCCATGCCACTGCCATGACAGGATGATGGCTCTTTCATCCCTCTGCCGCGACAGGGTGACAGGGAGCCGCAGCAGAGGGCCCAAAGAGCTGCATGCGGCTCCGGAGCCGCAGGTTGCAGACCCCTGGTCTAACATGAGAAATGCACAAATCCAGTGAGAAGTTAAGGTTTGTTCATTAAGAGTCATTTCCTCCTATAAATACCTCTATACAGCTTTGCTGCACTGTTACTTTTGTTCCGTCTGAGGGACTGAAAACTCACCTTTATATCAAACAGGAGTTAGGAATTGATTGCAGCGGTTTGCCCAAGAATTCTTGCAAGACATATTCTTTAAGAGGAAAAGATGGAAACATTTTCCTACAAAACCACTACTGTTTAGATACTTAGGAAGAACCATATGTTTGCTTCAGAAGGAGAGGAATGTTTAGGAAGGATTCAATCCCGCAAATATGCACGGAGCAGCTGATGAATACCCATATAAACCATAAGAGCTCGGTATGCAAGAAGAGGAAACGGATATGGCCGCAGACCCATACTGATAGAGACAAACAACAGATATCTTGTTAAAAGGAAGATACAGATCATTCCTCCGAAACACATGTGGCTGCCAAAAACAGCAAAGATCATAATTATGGAGGAATCTCACTGTTTATTGATTCCATGCTGGAGAATATATATACAACTTCTGCCTCCGTCCCTCCAACGTGGCTAGTCTTTGAAATCCTGAAGGCATCATCTGGCATCAATGTGCTAATCAATCCGTTGAAGTACAGCGAATCTGCATGTTCGACCCGTATTTTAAGGCTTTGATGTAGGGTTACATAATTCATACGAACAGCCTGTAGCTGAACTTGGCACCATATGTCCGAGACCCTCCCTGTTCATTTCCTGCTTACCCGTGGAATCCCTACTTATCATCTTTCCAATTTCTAGAAAGTATTCAAACGTGCACATTCATTTCACTTCTGAAATTAAATCACGAGGTACCACTTTTAGAATTGCTTTGCAACTTAAGGATGTGCACTTCACAAACGCATGGCACAACACAGGAGATCAAACCCATCAGGACAAGATTCAGCGGTCCATCTGCATTAATACCACTTCATAATGCCTTGGTAAGGCCACACTTGGAATACTGCATTCAGTTTTGGTCGCCACGATGTAAAAAATACATTGAGACTCTAGAAAGAGTGCAGAGAAGAGCAACAAAGATGTTTAGGGGACTGGAGGCTAAAACATATGAAGAACGGTTGCTGGAATTGGGTATGTCTAGTTTAATGAAAACTAGGGGAGTAGGGGTGACATGATAGCAGTCTTCAGATATCTAAGGGACTGCCATAAAGAAGAGGGAGTCAAGCTATTCTCCAAAGCACCTGAGGGTAGGACAAGAAGCAATGGGTGGAAACTAATCAAGGAGAGAAGCAACCTAGAACTAAGGAGAAATTTCCTAACAGTTAGAACAATTAATCAATGGAACAACTTGCCTCCAGAAGTTGTGAATGCTCCAACACTGGAAGTTTTTAAGAAGATGTTAGAATTAAACACCCCTCCCTCAAAAGAGGGGGAGGAATAAGATACCACCTATCTCCAGTCTACAAGGCAGCCCTTGTGGCAATTCCAAGATGATTACACAACCAATTGCACCCTAATTTAGGTGATCCTGAGGGTGTAGATAAATCCCCAAGTGGTCTCAAGAGCTCTCAGAGGGAGTGCTAACAACCAGATGACTGCAAATAAATACAAGCCTTCCATCCCACCCTATCCTTTCATCTCCTCACCATCAGATCTGATGAAGCTTCTTGGATGAGAAGCTAAATATTTTCTTTGTCCTCCTCAAAGAAAAAGAAAAAGAAAAAGAAGAGGAGAGGAGAGGAGAGGAGAGGAGAGGAGAGGAGAGGAGAGGAGAGGAGAGGAGAGGAGAGGAGAGGAGAGGAGAAGAGAATAATTTTTATTGGCCAAGTTTGACTGGACACACAAGGAATTTGTCTCCAGTGCATAAGCTCTCAGTGTACATACAAACAACAAAGTGATAAATCATAAGATACCAAAAGGAGAAGGTAATAGGAAAGATGAGAAGGATAATAGTAATACATCCCTACTGCATGAGTAAATATCCTTAGGAATAAGACAGTGCTGTGGGAATTAGATGTTTAGCAGAGTGATGACACAAGGGAAAAAACTGTCCTTGTGTCTAGTTGATTTGGCACGCAATGCCCTATAGCGCCATCCTGAGGGGAGCAGTTGAAACAGTTTATGTCCAGGATGTGAGGCATCTGAAGATATTTTCTCAGCCCTCTTTCTGGCTCATGCAGTATACAGGTCCTCAATAGAAGGTGAGTTGGTTGCAATTGTTTGTTCTGCAATCCTAACTGTCCATTGAAGTCTGTGTCTGTCCTTGTGATAACCAGCACCTTGAATTGAACCTGGAAACAAACCAGCAACCAGTGTACCTTGCACAACAGCGGTGTTACATGGACCACCTTAGGAGAAGCTAGGACTGTCTGCATAGTTATGCTCTGTGCCAGATGTAGCTTCCAAATACTCTTCAAGGGTAGCCCCAAGTAGAGTGCATTGCAGTAGTCCAAACGCAAGATGACCAGGATTTAAGTGACCGAGCACAGGGACTCAAGATCCAGGAAAGGGTATAACACAAGTGTAGCAGAACACAAAGCTGTACAAGGCTTTCCAAAGCCACAACTAGAGATGTAAAATTTCCGGAAATTTTGAAGCTCGGAAAAAAACCCAGTTTTTTCCCGGGTTTTTTGGGGAAAAAATGGAAATTTTTGGAAAAATTGAAAAAAAATGCTACATTAGCACTTTTTTGTCTTTTTAAGATTGAAAGTCATTCTGTTACTTTAGGAGCATAAAATATGACTATGGACAATTTGACTTGGGATAAAATTATCACAACTAGCATATTAAAAATATAGTGTAGCCAAACAATTATCACAAACAGAATTTACTTTTTTATAATATTTATTTGTAACAAAGGGAGCAACAATCTCCTGAACTGCTTACTAGTTTATGTGGAACAGCCAAAAAGCCTCCACA
>QLTV01000588.1:1082939-1104627 GCA_003457575.1 Thermophis baileyi | reverse complement strand
CACCAGGGGCGAAATGCTCCGGGTTCGGGCTTGCCTGCGGGTCGGCGGACAGCTGATAGCGTGGAGACTTCGCCCGGACGCCGCCATTTGGGTTCTTGTGCCCTCTGCGCATGCGCAAAGCATTCTGCGCATGCGCAGAGGGTAGAAGAACCTAAATGGCGGCGTCCGGGCTACCAGCTGTCCGGCGACCCACAGGCACGGCCGAACCGGGACCTTTTCACCCCTGCAGTGACGGTGGCACCAAGATGGCGGGCTAACGCGCGCGGCGGCCCCTGTGAAATGGTCGTTCGACCCCCAAAGGGGTCGCGACCCACAGGTTGAGAACCGCTGGTGTAGGGTCTCCTGCTTGGGCGGGGGGTTGGACTAGATGACCTACAAGGTCCCTTCCAACTCTGTTAATCTGTTAAATTTCCATTGTTAAGCAAGGTGGTTGTTAAGTGAATGGCACCTGATTTTACAACCTGTTTTTTTGCCATGGTTGTTAAGCGAATCACAGCTTAACAACCATGGAAATTTTGAAGACCTGTGAACTTCAACTCCCAGAATCCCTCAGCCAGCCGTGCTGAGGGATTCGCTATGCTGGCTGGGGAATTCTGGGAGTTGAAGGCCACAAGTTGCCAGGTCGGACACTCCTGCCCTATAACAACAAACCGGTATACCAGTAGTCCTCATGGAGTCTGTTTCCTGGCCTGACCTACCACAAAGGACTGACAATGGGAGGCCAAAGAAAGCTATTAAACACTTTGCTAACTAAAGAAATGGCTTGATAAAGAGAAATCCCCATGAGGTTTCAGCAACAAGGCCCATGCTTCTGTGTTAGAGATCTGAAAAATAATGTCTGAAGGTTAAGCCACCTCTGAATTTCAATTTAAGATCATGGTTTTCTCCAGGGGTGGGCTTCAAAAATTTCAGCAACGGGTTCTCTGCCCGGTTGCTGGGTGGGCGTGGCCATGGTGGGCGTGGCCTAGTCGGCCTCCTGCACCATGGTGGGGGGCGGGGGGCATTTTCACCTTCCCCAGGCTCCGGAGGCTTTCATCGAGCCTCTGGGAGGGCGAAAACTGCCTCCCCCAAGCTCCGGAGTCCCTCCGGAGGCCGGAAATGGCCAATTTCCGCCCTTCCGGAAGGCCCATTTTTCCCCCTCCCCAAGCCTCCATGGGCGTGGCCATGGTGGGCGTGGCCTAGTCGGCCTCCTGCACTTACTTCACATCCAAAACAGGCTGCGTGGAGACTGCTGGGAGGGGCAGGGTGGGGCGGGAGGGGCAGGGCGGGGCCAGCCAGGGGTGAGATTTTGGAGGTTCTCCGAACCGGCTATAACATTAGCTACGGGTTTTCCCGAACCTGGGCAAACCTGTAGCAGCCCACCCCTGGTTTTCTCTCCCACAGCAGCGCTTGGTGAAATATCTTGAAAAGGAGAATAATTTTGTTTCATAGCCCATCATTTAAACAAGGATCCTGGAGCCTTGCGAATGGAGCAGAGGGGCAAAACGGATAGTTTTAAGCCATCCATCCCATGATACAATGGGGCACCCCTCAATGCATTTCCTTCTCCCTGGGAGGAAATTGAATACGCAACCATGAGAAATATAAAAGAAACAATCTTCTTTAATTTTCCAATATCTCTGCAGCTCAGAAACAGGCAGTCCTCGAATTACATCCACAATTGAACCCAAAATTTATGTCGCTAAGTGAAAAATTTGTTAAGTGAGTTTTGCCCCATTTTACAACTTTTCTTGCCACATTTGCTAAGTGAATCACTGCAGTTGTTAAGTTAGTATCCCAGTTGTTAAGTGAATCAGATTTCCCCATTGACTTTGCTCGTCAGAAGGTCGCAAAAGCTGATCACATGACCCTGGGACACTGCAAACGTCCTAACTATGAACCAGCTGTCAAGCATCTGAATGTAAATCATGTGACCATAGAGATGCTGCGATGGTCATAAGTGTGAAAAATGGTCATAAGTCACTTTTCTCAGTGCCGTTGTAACTTTGAATGGTCACTAAATGAACTGTTGTACGTCAAGAGCTACATGTAGAATGCAGTAGTGCAGGCTAATTCTGCCCACAGCTAGCGGTTCGATTCTCACCGGCTCAAGGTTGACTCAGCCTTCCATCTTTCCGAGGTCGGTAAAATGAGGACCCAGATTGTTGGGGGTAATAGGCTGACTCTGTAAACCGCTTAGAGCAAGGGTGTCAAACTCGATTTCATTGAGGGCCGCATCAGGGTTGTACTTGACCTCAGGGGCCCGGGTGGGCGTGGCCAGGGTGGGCGTGACCAGCTCGACGTCACTCGTGTCGGGGGGTGCCTGTGGTGGCCCAAGCGCTCTGCCAGCAAAAACGGGCTCCCGAGCTCCGTTTTCGGCTGTGACAGCCTCCTGCAACCCTCTGCCAGCAAAAATGGAGCTTGGGAGGGCTGCCGCTGCCCCCCCCCCAGCTCTGTTTTCACTGGCAGAGGCACCACGGGTCGGTCCTTCGCTGTTTCCAGTGCGGCCCCGTGGGCCAGATCTAAGCAACCCGCGGGCCTCGTCCGGCCCCTGGGCCTCGAGTGTGACACCCCTGGCTTAGAGAGTGTTATAAAACACCACGAAGCCAGTGGTGGGATTCAAATAATTTAACAACCGGTTCTCTGCCCTAATGATGTCTTCCAGCAACCAGTTCACCAAACTGCTCAGAAAGTTAACAACCGGTCCTCCCGAAGTGGTGCGAACTGGCTGAATCCCACCACTGCACGAAGCGGTATATCAATCTAAGTGCTATTGCTATCTGTCCATACTAAATTTTGTGTTGGCAGATCGTGCCGTTTTACCTCAAAAGAAACAGATCAAAAATTTGTTTGCATTTCGTATTTCACCCTTCATTCTACAGTACATTGCTGATTAGATTCAAGTGCCATCTGTTTAGGTTTTTCACCCTGTCTTCTCCCAAACACTCAGAGTGTGTTATTTCATTTTCAGTATTTTTATATACAATTACAGGAAGACCTTTGTTTTTTAAATTGTGGAGTAACTTGTTAGAAAGCTATTATGCCAATGTACACAGGCCTACGCACTGCTCCCACTGCTATTGTTCTTTGCATTTACAAAAGGGGGAAATATATATATATTTGCAAGACCTATTGAGATAAATTCTTTTATTCCTAAGGCATTTTCCACCAAACCATTCACAACTATAAAGGAGAGAGTGGGGGGAAGAGAGAGAGAGAGAGAGAGAGAGAGAGAGAGAGAGAGAGAGAGAGAGAGAGAATATATTTATTCTTAGCACTGAGAAAGTTGGTTATCGCTGCCCCTTTCCAGGTGCAAAAACATTTGCATTATTGTAACCAATTCACTTGTGCTGACTGAAAAGCTACACAAACACACCTGGGGCTTTCCAAAAAAAAGAGGACTTAATCGTATATTAAGGTAAACATGTTAAGGACAAGAACATTTTGAGTCATCAAAAAGGGTTCGTAGCTGTCCGTGTGTTATTTAAAGTAAATGGCCTTTTCTGTTTGTTGGATGTATACTGTGTGTGTGTGTGTGTGTGTGTGTGTGAATTAATGTGTGTGAGAATGCTACAAATTGAAGAATGCCCTCAACTATATGACACAAATAGCAAAAAAAACCCAAAAAACTTTTGGATTACTTTCCACTATTTATTGACACGGCCATAAGGCACTTTACTTTCATCTGATCACTTTCAGAAAGCTACAGATGAATCTTCAGGAACCAATAAAAAGGCAAACATCTGAAGATTTCTTTTGTAGATTTTTCCCCCCAAAATCAAGTTGTTTTATCTAATTTCCCTGTATCAAGATTCCTCTACAATCTTTAGGAAAACCAACATCCCATTTACTGCTACTGAAAGGTTTAGTGGTTAAGGCAGCAGGCTAGAAATGGGGAAACCACGAGTTCTAGTCCTGCCTTAGGCATGAAAGCCGGCTGGGTGATTTTAGGCCAATCACCAGGAGATAGTGAGTTCTAGTCCCACCTTTAGCATGGAAATCAGCTGGGTGACTTTGGGCCAATCACCGAGAGATGGTGAGTTCTAGTCCCGCCTTAGCCACAAAAGTCAGCTGAATGACTTTGGGCCAGTCAGTCTTTCCCAGCCCAATTCACCTCACAGGGTTGTTGTTATTGTTGTTGTGGGGAAAATAGGAGGAGGAAGATGTGTTGGACATGTTAGCCACTTTGAATTATTTGTAAAAATAATAAAGGCAGGAAATAAATAAATGATAAATATTAGATGCTTTACCTAAAGATGTTTTACAGATTTACAGATTTACAGATTAACAGAGTTGGAAGGGACCTTGTAGGTCATCTAGTCCAACCCCCTGCTCAAGCAGGAGACCCTACACCATTTCTGACAAATGGCAGTCCAGTCTCTTCTTGAAAGTCTCAAGTGATGGAGCTCCCACAACTTCCGAAGGTAAGCTGTTCCATTTGTTGATTGTTCTCACTGTCAGAAAGTTCCTCCTTATTTCCAGGTTGAATCTATTCTTGATCGGTTTCCATCCATTATTCCTTGTCTGTCCTTGGGGTGCTTTGGAAAATAGCTTGACTCCCTCCTCTCTGTGGCAGCCCCTTAAAAACTGTTCTTGTGTCTAGTTGTTCTGGTGTGCAGTGCTCTATAGCGTCGTTTTGAGGGTAGGAGTTGAAACAGTTTGTGTCCAGGATGTGAGGGGTCTGTAGATATTTTCACAGCCCTCTTTTTGACTTGTGCAGTATACAGGTCCTCAATGGAAGGCAGGCTGGTAGCCATTGTTTTTTGCCGAATGACTTTTAAATGATGGAAACAGGTGGGCTTCGGGGTAGCCAAACACCCTGTAAAGAACATTTTTGTGTTACAGTAGTTAATCATAAATAGGCTTGTATCTCTCTCTCTCTCTAGATGGTGCAATCTCTCTCTCCCTCACGCACACACGCACGCGAGATGCGCGGCTGGCTCTCCCTGTCACAGGACTCATGAATCAGCTGCTTATGTCAACATCCTTGCATTTTTCTACATGCCTGGAGAACACCTGGACATTCGTGTTGCCGTTTGCTGAAACCCTGGCACTTGGCGTACTTGCCAAGGACTCTGCCTGGGAAGGCTTGTTGCAAAGGCAAAGAGGTGGGCGACCTTTTTCTGATCCAGCTGGTGACTGCCAGCCAAATTGCCCAGGAGAGGGTTCTTTCAGAACTTCTGATAAGTCTTTATATTTGAGTGATCAGCTGGGGAAGCAAACATCTGAAGCACAACAGCTGGTGATTTCAAGGTGGGGCCCTGGGCTCTTGGCTTGAGGACGTTCCCCCTCTCCTAAAAAGTCTGCCTTGACTCACAGTGACTTGCCTGGGTAAAACCATATAGATTTATTGGCAGCATTTTTAGAAATGGATTGCCCTGGCCGCCTCCTTAAGGCTGAGAGAGGGCTTGGAACAAAGCTACTCAATTGGTTTCATGCCTAAGGCAGGACTGGAACTCATGGCCCATTAGTTTCTAGCCTTAAACCAATTCAAACAGTGGGGACCAAGTCCATGCATCTTAAAGGTTGAGAAACACTGATATAGGGCTATGGCAGGGGTCGGCAACTTTAAACGCTCAAAGAGCCACAAAGGTCTTAACCGGAAGCCCCCCCCCCCATTCAATTCTGGAGCTGACCGGAAGTCCGGTTCCCCCACCAGAGTCTCCTCCTAGCGTGGCATCCTTTTTCCTCTGCTGACAGGAAGTCCGGTTCCCCCACCATAGAGTCTCCTCCTAGCACGGCGTCCTTTTTCCTCTACCTGTCCTAACTGAAAGCCCTATCAATTGTGGAGCCGACCGGTAACAGGGAGCCGCAGCAGAGGGATGAAAGAGCCACATGCGGCTCCAGAGTCACAGGTTGCCGACCCTTGGGCTATGCATTTTATTTTATTTATATCCCTCCTTGATTATTGATAACCAATTGCATGGCAGCAAACATACACCATACCCCTTCCTCTTCCTCTTTTTCCCCACAACAACCCTGTGAGGTGGGTTGGGCTGAGAGAATGTGACTGGCCGAAAGTCACCCAGCTGGTCATAAGTTGATGACTACCTTATTCCTTATAGCAATAGCACTTAGACTTATATACCGCTTCACAGTGCTTTACAGCCCTCTCTAAGCAGTTTACAGAGTCAGCCTATTGCCTCCAACAATCTGGCTCCTCATTTTACCCACCTTGGAAGGATGGAAGGCTGAGTCAACCTTGAGCCTGATGAGATTTGAACTGCCAAATTGTAAGCAGCCAGCAGGCAGCAGAAGTAGCCTGCAGTACTGCACTCTAACCACTGCGCCACCGTGGCTTATGGGAAAAATTTGTTGTGCTCATCATTTACAGTATGGTACCGGAACCAATTAAGGATGAGTACCAAGATACCACTGTAGCAATGGGGCAAATTGTCTCCTGTGAAACATTTTACCAATTCTACACAACAACCTCTTAACTTTAAGTCCAGCATTCTTGTTGCAAGAAACTGGCAAGTGAACTCCAATGGCTAATCCAGGATTAGAAGCAGCGGTGAAATCCTCTGAAGTCTGCTACCGGTTCTGTGAGTCTGCTACCGAGCGCGTGCTTTGCGTGAGCATGTGAGCCTGAGGCACGCCCGCGCAACACTAAAAAAGGAACATTTTGAAGCCTTCCGAGTCTGCAAAGGTAAGTAGAACAGCGAGGGTGGGGAATCTGCTGTGCCACGCGATTTAGATTAGCTAGAAAGCAGGAAATCCGACGATTCTAGCTAATATAAATCGTGCGTCACAGCTGATCATCGCCCAGCTGATCATCGGAAATACCAGTTCTCCCGAACCGGTAGCATTTTTTACTACAGGTTCGGGAGAACCGGTCCGAACCGGTAGAATTTCACCCCTGATTAGAAGACATAGAAACCAGCAACTGCCATGGGAACACACATTCATCTCTTAAAAGCGAGTTTAACACCAAAAGGAAAAAAAAAGCCCTCAAATTGCGAACTCATATGGAAGAATATTCCTCGACAGCTGAGAATTTGCAACTTTCCCTCTCATTATCTTCCAAAAAAGCATATGAAAGGCGCAGAGGTCAGTGGTCGATTATGCAAAGCTGGGAATAAAGAAAAAGTGAACCGTGTTTTGCTCCAACCTGTTTCACTTGAAATTTGACAGCCAATGGGACACCATATGTCTGACAGCTGTCTAAGCAAAGTTAAGACTTCCAAAAAGAAAAAGAAAGAAAAAAAAATAAGAGGAATAGAAATCCCCCAACACAGGACTCAGAGATCTGGATTTGCACGATGGGTGGTTAGCAGGAAAAAAAAAAGCAGTAATGTGTCAAAAACCCATTCAGGAGTCCATGGCTGATTCTAACTAAGGTACATGTCGCCCTTGACTTAACAACCGTTCAAAGCTACAACGGTGTTGAAAAAAAGTGACTTACAACTCATCCTCCCACTTACAACCTGGACTCAAACCAAAAGAAACGCCCCACCAGAAAATAATAAAGACCTTGAAACCCCGCCGAGAATGGAAACCAACCAAGGCGACCGCCAGGAGCACGCACCTGTAGAACCGGGAGTCCAGCGAGGAGTCACCGTGGAACCGGTTCCAGTCGAATTGGAGACACCCCAGATCGAGTTCCAGGCAGTTCCAAGGACAAGCCCGGGAGCAGCAGCAGCCGACCCGACTAGGCAGGACGCCGCTCCAAATGAACTGCGCAGGTCGAAGCGAACTCACCGCCGCCCCGCCTACCTGCGTGACTACATCAGCTAAATGCAAGCTGATTGGACAATATTCTTTGCGGGTGGGGAGGGGTGTTAAATATTCAGATTAAGGAGTGAAGCCGCTGAATAAAGGCTTCACTCAGGTCCACCACTCAGGTGGGAAAAACAGTTCATTCCTATTGGCTATAAAAGGCGCGCTGTCAGCCAGACTCTTTGCTGGGTTTTGTTGTGGTTAATAAAGAGCGTTGCATCAGATCTATCTCTGTCTCTTCCATCCAATCCACTATTCAACACAATCATTGCAGCCTCCTTGAAGTCCCGTGATCTGGACAACTGGTATGTGTGTATAATGATTGCAGGATCATGCAGGATCACATGATCGCCATTTGTGACCGTCCCAACTGGCTGCTGACCAGCAAAGTCGATCGGGGAAGCTGGAGTCCTTTAATGACCCCAGCAAATAAGGCTGTAAAATCGGAGGTGACTCACTAGCCCTCAGAGTTATTCTGTGTCAAAATGGACGGCCAATAAATTTGATATAAATAAAATAAACCCCCCATGCTACTTAACGACGGAGGTTCCAGCCCCAATTGTGTTTGTACGTCAAGGACTGCCTGTATACACCCAACGCAGGGAGAACACAAACCACAATACGCCTTCAATCATCTGCTGTTAATGATACAGAACTACAAAGCAAGTATTAAAAAGGAAAAACACTCTAGTACAACAGTGGTGGGTTGCTGCCGGTTCGGCCCGGTTCGCCTGTACAGGTGGTGGAAATTTTCACCCGCTCGCCGAACCGGCAGCAATGGCTGGCTGTCCATGCCCCCGAACCGGTCCTCCAGTCGCCGCGGCTGGAAAAGAACCCTCTGAGCATGCGCAGAGGCTTCTGCGCATGCACAGAGGGGCATTTCCCTGACGTGACTTCCGTCACGATGCGAACCGGTAGGGAAGGTAAGTGGAACCCACCCCTGTAGTACACGGGTGTCAAACTCGATTTCATCAAAGGCCGCATCAGAGTTGTGTTTGACTTCGGGGGGCTGAGTGCGCATGGCCGGGGTGGGCATGGCCAGGGTGGGTGTGGCCAGTTCGACATCCTGCAGCCCTCTGCCAACGAAAACAGAGTCCGGGAGAGTCACATGCGGCCCTCCCCGGCTCTGTTTTCGGCTGCGACGGCCTGTTGCAGCCCTCTGCCAACAGAAACAAAGCCCGGGAGGGCCGCACGCAGCCCTCTCGGGCTCCATTTTCAGCTACGACAGCCTCCTACAGCCCTCTGCCAGCAAAAACGGAGCTGGGGGGGGGCGAACCGGCAGCAACCCACCACTGTTGTACTAGAGTGTTTTTCCTTTTTAATACTTGCTTTGTAGTTCTGTATCATTAACAGCAGATGATTGAAGGCGTATTGTGGTTTGTGTTCTCCCTGCATTGGGTGTATACAGGCAGTCCTCTCGGGCTCCATTTTCAGCTACGACAGCCTCCTGCAGCCCTCTGCCAGCAAAAATGGAGCCGGGGAGGGCCATGCGCGGTCCTCCTGAGCTCCATTTTCGCTGGCAGAGGCACCGCGGGCCGGTCCATTGGCTGTTTCCAGGCCAGCTCCGTGGGCCAGATCTAAGCACCCTGCAGGCCGGATGCGGGCCACGGGCCTTGAGTTTGACATCCCTGCTCTAGTATTTTTATGGATAATGCTGCAGTAGGCCTGTTATCCAAGGCAAAACCTTTTCTTTATGCACTCACATTTCCTGTTTCATGAAACCGTTCACCCAATTCTGCCAAAAGATTCCTACAACCACATGGAATCCGCATAGCACACAAGCCAACTAAAGCTCTTGAAAACATCCTAAGCAGACCAAAAGACCCAACAACCCCAGAAGAAAAAACCAGGAGTTATCTATAACATGTAAAGGCTGCAACAACCACTATGTAGGACAAACAGGCAGAAGACTGGCAGAACGCATCCACGAACACCAACTGGCAGTCAGAAGACATGTTGAAAATTCTTTAATTTCACAACATATAGACAGATTTAACGACAGTTTCAACTGGGAAAATGTGACCATCCTAGACCAAGCCAAGTCCAAAAACGCCAGGGAATTTCTAGAAGCCTGGCACTCTGACAAATCAGCCATCAGTAGACACACAGAGACATGAACAACATCTATAGACTATACAAAAGAGACAATCAACCAGCCCCAAAGAGAAAAAGACTCCAGCATTTTTCCACCAGCCATCAGCACCCAGATCAGCATAGATTAACTCCAAGGTCAACTTCAGACCAACAATCAAGCAAACAATACCCCAATCAAAAAACTGCCAAAGACCCCAACCCAAGAATCTCTAAGACCGCTCCCACCAACACTGACAGGGCAAGCCACCAGAATGTAAACTGACAGCAAACCCCACTCCCTACTAGCACTGATGATGTTACCTAGTTGGGTAATAAAACGTCGGTAAGAAAACCACCAAGCTCAGAGAGCACCAAGGACCCCTCAAATTCTGCTTCTCTTTGTCAACCTGCAGAGGCTGCTACGAAGTTGGAACAAGAATTTTAGTGTACAATTCTACATGTGTGTAGAGAAAATCACTGACTACACCAGTAAACTCTCTGCTGTTGCTTCTAAGACAAATAATGGAATCCTCCTTTAAGTCTTCCATTGGTAGACAGGTAGTCCTCGACTTACGACAGTGCATTTAGTGAAGGTTCAAAGTTACAACGGCACTGAAAAAAGTGACTTATGACTGTTTTTCACACTTACAACCACTGCTGCATCCCCATGGTTACACGAGCACAATTCAGACCTTTGGCAACTGACTCATATTTATGACGGTTGCAGTGTCCCGGGGGGGGGTCGTGCGATCCCCTTTTTGCGACCTTCTGACAAGCAAAGTCCCTTGGGATGCCAGATTCACTTAACAACTGTGTTACTAATGGAACAACTGCAGTGATTCACTTAACAACTGTGGCAAGAAAGGTCGTAAAATGGGGCAAAACTCACTGAACAACTGTCTCGCTTAGCAACAGAAATTTTGGGCTCAATTCTGGTCGTAAGTCGAGGACTACCTGTATTTCCCTCTAAATTATCCGGTTCTTTTATCCTTAGAATGAGGGGAAAGGTTTCTGGTTTTTTTTTTTTTTCAGCCCAAAAACTAGTTTGCTCAATTCCCAAGCTAGATGATTTTCTGAATGAGATACACATTTTATTTTGGGAATGTAAACAGTTGTCCTTAGGGTGAATGAAGACAGGATCTGACAGTCACCAATATTCATGGAAAGAGGCAAGCCACACATTGTGTCACCTCAGGGGGAAGGATGTTGCCCCGGGTGTCCAGTAGAGAAATAGGGTCAGATTCCTGGCCTGCAGCTGGAAGGCCAAAAAGAGGAAAGAACCCCCCCAACATCAACCAAGCAGACATATTCACAGGCAGTCTTCCTCATAGAGAGCACTTTCCTTTTATGAAAGCCTTCAGCCTGGTTCCCCCCCCCAAGTTTTTTATTTTATTTTGTATACATCAGAGGTGGGTTCTAACTTACCTCGCTGCCAGTTCGCTTCCTCCCGTGCTGCATGGCTGCGCCTCACACATGCGCATGCGCAGTGCCGGAAAAAAAAAATCCCCCTCCCCAAAGCCAAAAACAAGATGGCGACGCATGCACAGTGCTGGAAACTCGGCTTCTGCGCATGCGCAGAAGAAAAAAATAAATTAAAAAAAATTTCCCAATTTTTTTTTCCAAAAAAAAAATATATCCAAAAAAAAAAAGATGGCGGCGTCCACGGACCGGCACCGACCGAACCGGCTCCGTAACGTCACCAGCAGGTTGCTACCAGTTCGGGCAAACCGGTCCGAACCGGTATGATCTTTCCTCTGATATACATGTATCAATGCGTGAACAGTGTGGCACCTGGGTGTCTTACATTCTAATACAAATAAAACTAGTAGAATTAATCATAGCTATTAAATTCAACCAGCTTATATATTTCTAATAATAATAATACACATTTATGTTAAGTTGTAGTCTGTCATTATTCAATTATTCCATGTTTTCTCTTGTTATTGCTTTTATTTTATTATATAAAAGTGTATACACTAATATTCCCCCTTTCTCTTATTTCTATCTCTTATTCTAACTTTTAATCATATTAACAGATTAACAGAGTTGGAAGGGACCTTGTAGGTCATCTAGTCCAACCCCCCGCTCAAGCAGGAGACCCTACACCGTTTCCGACAAATGGCAGTCCAATTTCTTCTTGAAAGTCTCGAGTGTTGGAGCTCTCACAACCTCTGAAGGCAGGCTGTTCCTCACTGTTTAATTGTTCTCACTGTCAGAAAATTTCTCCTTATTTCCAACATCCTTTCTCATCTTGATTTGGAAAATAATTTGATGCCCCCTCATCTTTTTGGCAGCCTCTCCAATATTGGAACACTGCTATCATATCATCCTTTTATTAAGAGACATTTTCTTTCTATCCTACCTAATTTCTAATCATGTCACCTACCTAAAAAAGAAAGGCAAGAGAGAGAAAAAGAAAAGCAAACCAGAACAACAACAAAAAAGCCTTCAGCCTGTTGATGGACATTCAGAAATTATTATTATTATTATTATTATTATTATTATTATTATTTATTAAATTTGTATGCCGCCCAACTCCCAAGGGACTCTGGAAATGGAAATAAATAGCTGAAATCCTCTAGCTAAATACATGCATTAGGAGTTAGGGATACACATTTATTTACGACAGCTTTCTCCAATCAGGTGCTCCTTAAATAAACCCACCTTCAACTCCCATAATATCCAATAAGCACGACTGGAGAATTCACTCCAACCCGGCAAGAAAACCCTGGTTGGGGAAAGCTTCTTCGAATTCTTCTAGAAGACGTCATGATGCACACACTCTCTTCAGTTTTGGACAGCTATGTTTTAATTCAGGGGTATTCCAAACTTGGCAACTTTTAAGACTTGTGTCTATGGGGGTTCTCAGTCATGGTTGTCCAAAATGTGCTTTTTCAAAAACTGGACTTTGTTTTTTCCTTGAAGAACCGAAGAAGCTTCTTGGATGAGAAGCGAAACATTTTAAAAGGAAAAACAAAGTCCAGTTGCTTTTTGAAAAAGCACCTTTGGGTTTAAGACTTCTGGGCTTCAACTCCCAGAATTCCTCAGGCTGAGGAATTCTGGGAGTTGAAGTCCACAAATCTTAAAGCTGCCAAGTTTGGAAGACCCCCCTGCTTTAACTGATAGATTTATTCCTCCTCAATTACCCTTCTTCACATCTTCACATAAGATGGTCCATTAGGACCAAGTGGTCACTTACTTCTGCTGTTGTCTCTCTGAGATCCTGGATGCTTCAGCAGCTAATTTCCTGGCGATGAAATCTTCCCTCTTCAGGACTTCTCCGCTTCCTCGAAAGCCCAGCTCTACCAGTTGGCGGGCCATTTCTTCATTCTGGAGAAGCAAATGAGAATTCAGATGAACCAGTACCTTCCAACGACTCTCTGACTCTCTAACGTACAGTAAATGTTTCATTTTGAGTGAAGAACTTACTTGGATGAGTAACAAAACTCATTTAATAAACTTTGGTCCAATTGCCATGATTTTTTTTTACAACTCTTACAATACTAGACAACACAGTATCAACAGTAGAGACCTTCAAATTTCTAGGTTCTACCATATCGCAAGATCTAAAATGGACACCTAACATCAAAAACGTCATCAAAAAAGCACAACAAAGAATGTTCTTTCTGCGCCAACTCAGGAAGCTCAAACTGCCCAAGGAGCTGCTGATACAGTTCTACAGAGGAATTATTGAGTCTGTCATCTGCTGTCTGGTTTGGTTCTGCAACCCAACAAGACAGACACAGACCTCTGCTAAACATATAATTACCTCACCACTGTCAAACTATTTACTAAGTCTGCACTACTATTAATCTTCTCATCGTTCCCATCACCCATCTCCTCCCACTAATGACTGTATGACTGTAACTTTGTTGCTTGTATCCTTACAATTTATATTGACTGGTTCCTACTATGATTTGATTGCTTATTTATACCCTATGACTATCATTAAGTGTTGTACCTTATGATTCCTAACGAATGTATCTTTTCTTTTATGTACACTGAGAGCAATGCACCAAGACAAATTCCTTGTGTGTCCAATTCCTTGTGTTATCCACTTGGCCAATAAAGAATTCTATTCTATTAACCTTTTTAGAAATGAGGTTAACCAGTAGAACACCAGGACTTTAATATTTATAGACTAGCAGAGTTAGTCAAAGTTGTTTTACGACTCTTCTTGCCACATTTGTTCAGTGGATCCCTGCGGTTACTAAATGAGTCACATGGTTGTTAAGTGAATCTGGCTTCCCGATTGACTTTGCTTGTCAAAAGGTTGCAAAAGGGGATCGCGTGACCCCGGGACACTGCAACCGTCATAAATGTGAGCCAGTTGTCAAGCATCCGAATGTAAATCACACGACCGTGGGGGGGATGCTGCAATGGTCATAAGTGTGAAAAATGGTCGTAAGTCACTTTTTTCAGTGCCGTTGTAACTTTGAATGGTCGCTAAGCGAACTGTTGTAAGTCAAGGACAACCTGTATTAATAGGGATGTTTGTTTCCTTCTGCTACTTCATCAAGTATGATGTATACATCAGATAACAATACCACTATTATGAGCCATGGTAGCACAGTGGTTAGAATGCAGTACTACTTCTGCTGACTGCCGGCTGCCAGCAGTTCGATCCTGACCGGCTCAAGGTTGACTCAGCCTTCCATCCTTCCGAGGTCGGTAAAATGAGGACCCAGATTGTTGAGGTCAATATGCTGACTCTGTAAAACCACTTAGAGAGGGCTCGAAAGCACTGTGAAGTGGTATATAAGTCTAATTGCTATTGCTATGATGACCGATATATAGCAGAGAAGAATAAATGGAAAGAAATGGGGAATGGGGAATCTAAGACAGAAGTTTGCTGTACACATCAACAAAGGAATAGGGTTCTTGGGTCCTTTGCATCAAATACCCATTTCTGCCATCAGAAGAAGTAGACTTGATGGGAAAACACTTACAAAACTGCTGAGTTAAAGAGGCCACAACTCTCTTTTACATCTACTCTTAAGTTTCTGTCTGGAAAGCATAAGCAAACAAAAGTGAAATAATATTTCCACCTAGTGGCAAACCTGAGGAACTGCAGTCCAATTTCATGGGTCTACATCCATCAGGAGATTCCGGAAAAGGTTGAGCCATAGATTTCAAAGAAAAAGCCTTTTAGAAGACATACAGCAACTTCTGAAGGACATTATGGAAAATAGTGGCCCTCCCTTTCTCAAAGGATTTCAGTAAGGCCAAGCTGGTTATTGCAGGAAAAAGCTACAAGCCATCATCAGAGGTTCAATCGTTATCTGTCAGAGATACTTTAGAGACGCTGTTGCACTGAGCACGGGGGTTGAGCTAGATGACCTTTAAGGTCTCTTTGAAATTTATTGGCCTTCCTTAATCCCCTAGAATTAAGTACATGCAGCTTCAACTCCAACAATCACCAGGGGAAATATATAGTTGGGGAAAAGAAAGCCCACCCATCCTGTCTACTTTTTAGCATATTTCTCAGGATCATAAATAAAACAACCAAGCCATTATGGGAGTAGTCCTCAACTTATGACCATAATTGACATTTCCAACATCCAACATTTCCATTGCTAAGCGAGATGGTTGTTAAGTGAGTTTTGCCCCATTTTGCAACCTTTCTTGTCACAGTTTCATGAATCACTTGCAGTTATCAAGTTAGTAACACGGTTGCTTTGATCATTTAACTTCCTTAGTAGATTGTCGCTCTATCTAATACGTCTGGATTTCAGCAACAATGTTGACAAGGTTATTCTATGAGATTCTCGTTTTGTTTTAAGATGGCATCCAATATGATCCACCTTTGTGGGATATTGGATCTTTATATATTTTTGGAGTGAAGACCTTTCAGGGGGGTGTATGTGAAAGACTGGGGATTTGAGTTAAGGGCGAGAGAATTTGGAGAGGAGGAGAAGTGGAGAGGGTGGTGAGATAAAAGAAAGGACTATGTAGGAAATTGTCTAGAAGCCTAAGAGCTAATGTTGTAGTAGGGTCTGTCACCAGAAAGCAGTGAAGGCAACCAGATATTGATCAAAAGCAGGATGCTTGAAGCCTCAGAAAATGCATAAGAGTGGATACATGTGGCTGGAAAGGTTTAGAGGCCACAGGATGAGCAGTTATTGAATTGCAGCACCAAAAAATAAAAAATTGCATTTGCTGGTGTGTGTTCAAGGAGGAACAGCATAGAGGAGACAGCATGGAAGTGCATGAGGTCAAAATGGAAGCAAAAAGGGTATGAAAGTCACTGTCACCGTGTCACAAGATTACAAAGGACTGTTACAGCAAAGAAGGGGACACCACCTGGGTGAGAGACAGAGTAGACACAATTGCACAAACCCCACCCCACCCAAAACAAACACACACACACATATCAGTCCTAGGTTGTACATACAGCACCACAGGAAATAGAATAGAATAGAATAGAATAGAATAGAATAGAATAGAATAGAATAGAATAGAATAGAATAGAATAGAATAGAATAGAATAGAATAGAATTAGAATAGAATTAGAATAGAACAGAACAGAACAGAACAGAACAGAACGGAACGGAACGGAACGGAACGGAACGGAACGGAACAGAACAGTCGAATAGAATAGAATAGAATAGAATAGAATAGAATAGAATAGAATAGAATAGAATAGAATAGAATTTTTTATTGGCCAAGTGTGATTGGACACACAAGGAATTTGTCTTGGTGCATATGCTCTCAGTGTACATAAAAGAAAAGATTCGTCAAGAATCATAAGGTACAACACTTAATGATAGTCCGAGTACAAATAAGCAATCAAATCATATTAGGAACCAGTCAATGTAAATCGTAAGGATACAAGCAACAAAGTTACAGTCATACAGTCATTTGTGGGAGGAGATGGGTGATGGGAACGATGAGAAGATTAATAGTAGTGCAGACTTAGTAAATAGTTTGACAGTGTTGAGGGAATTATTTGTTTAGCAGAGTGATGGCGTTCGGGAAAATACTGTTCTTGTGTCTAGTTGTTTTGGTATGCAGTGCTCTATAGCGTCGTTTTGAGGGTAGGAGTTGAAATGCGATTTGCCTTGGAAGGGCAGAGGAGTGATAATAAATAGGATGCAAATGGGTGAATGGATTTCAGGAGGAAGCAGCATTGATTGATCTGCTTCTTGAATGAAAAATGGCCAAGGGCTGCCTTGACCTCTTCTTTGACGGCTACAATGCTTTACCCATCGTTCTACTTCATTCCAGACCAAAAGCATCTGGCAGAAGCCACAGTAACATCATGCACCTCGTGAAGTCATTGTCCAAATACAGTTCATGTCATTTAAATGTCAGCCTTTCCAGGAAATCATAAACCAAGTGACTAGTCCCTTTGGAAGTGCAAACCAAAATGGCCAGAGAAGCAGTGTTCAGCCACTGGACGAGGAGGAAGAGGAGGAGGAGGAGGAGGAGGAGGAGGAGGAGGAGGAGGAGGAGGAGGAGGAGGAGGAGGAGGAGGAGGAATGCAATAGTGGAAAATATCTGTAGCTCCAGATATGCAGATGATACGCAGATATGCAGATGATATGCAAATATGCAGATGATACCACTCTAATGGCAGAAAGTGAAGAGGAACTAAAGAGCCTCTTGATGCAGGTGAAGAAGGAGAGTGCAAAAGGTGGCTTGAAACTCAACATTAAAAAAACTAAGATCATGGCATCCAGCCCTCTCAATTCCTGGCAAATAGATGGGGAAGAAATGGAGGTAGTGACAGATTTTGTTTTCCTGGGCTCCAAGATCATCGCAGATGGGGACTGCAGCCAAGAAATTAAAAGACGCTTGCTCCTGGGGAGGAAAGCTATGGCAAACCTAGACAGAATACTAAAAAGCAGAGACATCACCCTGCCAACAAAAGTGCGTATAGTCAAGGCTATGGTTTTCCCAGTTGCAATGTATGGCTGCTCTGAAAGGGGTCCCCAAGCCCACTGACAAAACTATGCCTTCAAGGGCTTGCATCAAAACAATAAGGTTTTGATGCAAGCTTCTGGGGGAATGATGTTCCAAGAGAAGGGAGCCACCACAGAGAAGGCCCTTTTTCTAGGTCCCACCAGATATACTTCCTTGATATATGGGACTTTGATAGATGCTCTGCTTTCCTGCTCTGATGGGCCAGGTGGATGTAATCGATCTGTGTGGCAAAGACTTAATCTTGGGTGCCTGCCCAACCCCCAGCTCCAATATGGTGGATTGTGGACCAAGTTGGAAATGGAGAATGTAATAAGCAGTATTTCAAGGTCTTAGCCCAAGAGAGAGAGGATTTTGTATGCAGTCATCCATATTCCACAAAAATAACTCCAGAGAATTATTTTGACTGCAATATTTTTCATTGGACTGCAAGGCGATCACACCGGTCAGTCCTAGAGGTGATCAACCCTGACTGCTCTTTAGAAGGCCAGATCCTGAAGATGAAACTCAAATACTTTGGCCACCTAATGAGAAGGAAGGACTTGCTGGAGAAGAGCCTAATGCTGGGAACGATTGAGGGCAAAAGAAGGAGGGGACGACAGAGAATGAGGTGGCTGGATGGAGTCACTGAAGCAGTCGGTGTGAGCTTAAATGGACTCCAGAGGATGGTAGAGGACAGGAAGGCCTGGAGGAACGTTGTCCATGGGGTCGCGATGGGTCGGACATGACTTCACAACTAAAAACAACAAATCTGTAGCTCCAGTGGAGGATGAGGATGAGGGTGAAGGTTCGTTCTCCGAGCTTCTGGGTTGATTTCCAAACATTTCATTACCAGGCTAGGTAATATCTTCAGGGTAGTTTAGGGGATGTTGGTGTTCTTCTGTTTATAAGGGCTTCAGGTGTGGGTGTATCAAAGTGAGGGTCTTGCGATGGATCAGGTGTGAGTCATAGGTGGGTCTTGTGATAAGGAGGTTACATCAGGTCAGGGTCATTGGGAGGTGAACTGCTCTCTGGTTGGCTGTGAGGTTGATTTGGATTCTGAGGGTTTTCGTAGGCTGGTTGTAGGTCAATGTGCCTGTTGATGGGACTGCTAGTGGAGTGCCAGGTTTCGATGAACTCACGAGCGTGGCAGGTGGTAGCGTGGCTGATGATTTTTGTGTTCCTCCAATCGAACTGGTGCTGTTTGGTGTCGGGGTGGGAAGAGATTAAGGATTTCAATAATGCCTTGGTTAAGGCCACACTTGGAATACTGCATTCAGTTTTGGTCACCACAATGTAAAAAAGATGTTGAGACTCTAGAAAGAGTGCAGAGAAGAGCAACCAAGATGATTAGGGGACTGGAGGCTAAAACATATGAAGAACGGTTGCAGGAACTGGGTATGTCTAGTTTAATGAAAAGAAGGACTAGGGGAGACATGATAGCAGACTTCCAATATCTCAGGGGCTGCCACAAAGAAGAGGGAGTCAAGCTATTCTTCAAAGCTCCTGAGGGTAGGTCAAGAAGCAATGGGCGGAAACTAATCAAGGAGAGAAGCAACTTAGAACTAAGGAGAAATTTCCTGACAGTAAGAACAATTAATCAGTGGAACAACTTGCCTCCAGAAGTTGTGAATGCTCCAACACTGGAAGTTTTTAAGAAGATGTTGGACAACCACTTGTCTGAAGTGGTGTAGGGTTTCCTGCCTAAGCAGGGGGTTGGACTAGAAGACCTCCAAGGTCCCTTCCAACTCTGTTATTCTCTTCTATTCTATTTGGGATCATGGCGTTTGACTGCCAGACAAGTGTTTGTGGATCCTGGTTTTTAATTGACGTGATGTTTGTCACACCTGAAGCCCTTATAAACAGAACACTGACACGTGCATCCCCTAAACTCAGCCGAAGATGTTACCTAGCCTGGCAACAAAACATTCGGAAACCAACCCACAAGCTCGGAGAACCAACCTTCACCCTCAAGGAGGAAGAGTGGCCAGAGCAGACCTAAGCAGCCAATGGAAGCTGAGCATGGCTTTGACCATAACTATATGATTTCCAGCTTTCTCACTGAAGCACTGTACAGGTAGTCCTCAGTTACAATGGCACTGAAAAAAGTGACCTCACCATTTTTCACACTTCAGATTCCGTTAACAACCATGTTACTAACTTAACAACTGCAGTGATTCACTTAACAGGTGTGGCTACAGTGACTGCTTAAGGATGGACAGTCCATAACTACAGCGCAGGTGGCCAGATTCTGCGCAGCAGCAGGTGCGGATTCATCGCAAACACGTGTCTTCTCCACCATAGTGATGTTATATAACAATTGTGGCAAGCCCTTTGCACTGCTCAGTCATTTCCCATTTAGCGTTGAACCTACAACGGGCCACACAGTTTATGGGTTGCAACTATCCTATAGTTAGACCATGTATAATTGACAGACTGGATTTTATTATAGATTTTAGTTATTTATTATATTATACTAGAATTTTTAATTGTATATATACTGAGTGCTTTTATTTGTTCTGGTCTCTGGTCTAAGACTAATAATACATTGATTGATAACAAGTGTGGCAGGAAAGGTTGTAAAAAAAAATTGGGTGGGGGAGAGAGAGAGAGAAGAGAGAGAGAGAGAGAGAGAGAAGGAAGGAAGGAAGGAAGGAAGGAAGGAAGGAAGGAAGGAAGAAAGAAAGAAAGAAAGAAAGAAAGAAAGAAAGAAAGAAAGAAAGAAAGAAAGAAAGAAAGAAAGAAAGAAAGAAAGAAAGAAAGAAAGAAAGAAAGAGAAAACTAGTTCTTTCTAAAGTTCTAAAGAACTTTTAGGGCAAAGGCAAAATAGAGAGGTTGGTCACATTCAAGCATGTTTCCAGCTGGGAAAGAAAGTTAAGATTCTTCACCGGGTCATTTTTAGGACAATACAGCCATTTGGGCAACATGCTAAACTCGGTTAGTGTTACCCTGGGTAGGTTTGTGGTGGTTTACTTTTGTGTAAACCCGGCCCCACTTGATTAACTTAGGATTCAGTAAACTGTGCAAACTCAAACGAAGCATTAACTATCAGCCCTGGTCGAGTGGGACAAACCCACTTTAATCCTAACAGAGGATTAAACCGGTGTCCGGTTCCGTTCTCCTCGACGAGTGTTGCATACGAGAGAGCTTGCACTCAGCCCATGCTCAGAGGCGCTGTATGCAAGGAAGGAAGGCTCACCTCCAGGTAAAAGAGGTCCTGCGTGGTGATCTGAGAATCCAAATACTCCTCGTAAGTGTTAAACTGGGTGACGATGTGATCCAAGACAGCGCCGGCATCGTCGCCCTCCACGCCCGCCATCCCCGACGCCCCCCAAGCTCGAGCGGAGCAGGCTAGCCGCGTCCCTAGCAACGGCCCGCCGCGTCCCTAGCAACGGCCCGCAGTTTAGAGAGCTGTCATCCCGCCCCCTCCCCTGGCACAGCCAATCGCTCGGAAGCAACATGATATGACCCCGCCCACCACCAGCCCAGCTCGCCAATCGCAGGGGAAAACTGCGTTCCTAACGCCAAAACATATAAATAATCCGAAAGGCGAATTTCCCGTCCGCCCCCGAGAAAATTAATCTGCAAAGAGTCAGTGACTCCCTTGCAGAGTCTCGTCGGAATCAGTAACAGCTCCTGCCAAGAATTAGGTCTCTGAGCCGCCCCCCCCCGCGTCCTCCCCATGCCCGCACCCTCTTTTGATCGCCGCGATATAAAAAAAAAGATGTTGAGACTCTAGAAAGAGTGCAGAGAAGAGCAACAAAGAGGATGAGGGGGGGGGCTGGAGGCTTTATAGGTTTTAATATGAAGACCGGTTGCTGGAATTGGGTTATGTCTAGTTTGATGAAAAGAAGGACTAGGGTTGACAGGATAGCAGTCTTACAATATTTGAGGGGCTGCCACAAAAAAGAGGGATTAACAGATTAACCGAGTTGGAAGGGACCTTGTAGGTCATCTAGTCCAACCCCCCCCCCCCCCCCCCCCCCCCGCCCCCCCCCCCCCCGCCCCTCGCCCG
>QLTV01000588.1:1072107-1082923 GCA_003457575.1 Thermophis baileyi | reverse complement strand
ACTTTCAGAAAATTTCTCCTTGTTTCTAGGTTGAATCTCTCCTTGATCAGTTTCCATCCATGATTCCGTGTCTGGCCTTCAGATGCCTTGGAAGTAGCTTGACCCCCTCCTCTTTGTCGCAGCCCCTCAAATATTCGAACACTGCTATCATGTCTCCCCTGGTCATTCGCTTTACTAGACTAGCCATGCCCAGTTCCTGCAACCGTTCATCATACGTTTTAGCCTCCAGTCCCCTAATCCTCTTGGTTGCTCTTCTCTGCACTTTTTCTTGAGTCTCAACATCTTTTTTATAGTGTGATGACCAAAACTGGATGCAATACTCTAGGTGTGGTCTTACTAAGGCTTTATAGAGTGGTATTAGTACCTCCCTTGATCTAGATTGTATCCCTCTGTTGATGCAATTTAGGATTGCATTGGCTTTTTTGGCTGCCGCTGCACACTGCTGGCTCATATTTAGCTGGTTGTTCTCCAAAGCACCTGAAGGCAAGACAAGAAACATGGATGGAAAGTAATCAAGGAGAGAAGCAACCTAGAACTAAGGAGGAAGTTCCTGACAATGAAAACAATCGGAACGACTTGCCTCCAGAATAGCAATAGCACTTAAGACTTATATACCACTTCGCAGCACTTTACAGCCCTCTTTAAGCGGTTTACAGAGGTAGCCTATTGCCCCCAACAATCTGGGTCCTCATTTTACCCACCTCGGAAGGATGGAAGGCTGAGTCAACCTTGAGCCGGTGAGATTTGAACTGCCGAACTGCAGCTAGCAGTCAGCTGAAGTAGCCTGCAGTACTGTAGGTGCTGCAACACTGGAGGCTTTTAAGAAGAGACTAGACAACCCTTTGTCTGAAATGGGATAGGGTTTCCTGCTTGAGCAGGGGGTTGGACTAGAAGACCTCCAAGGTCCCTTCCCACTCTGTTATTCTTCAAGTTTATTCAGAAACAAGAATGGTCTTAATCTATGGAGTTTACTCATAAGAAAGCCTGTTGAGGCTGCCCATGACTGTGCTTGCTCTACCAGACAACAGAATTTCATTTTCAATGTGTGCCAGTGTGCCCACAATAAAAAAACGACAATAAAGATTATCTAAAGGTTATCTTATCTTACGCATCGTTCATTCCTTCGGGTTTCTCCCATTCTTCCAATATTTCTTGAGTTCCGGTGTTACCTTAATTCGCAAAACTGGTTTTGTCAGGCTTGAGGATTCTGCAAAATGACTATACGGGTAATCCTCAACTTACAACCTTTTGTTTAGTGACCGTTCAAAGTTAGAAGAGCACCAACAAAAGTGAGTTATGACACTTGCAGCATCCCCATGGTCATGCGGTCAAAATTCAGCTTCTTGGCAACCGGTTCATATTTCAGATGGTTGCAGTGTTCCAGGGTTATGTGATCCTCCTGACAAGCAAAAGCAATGGGGAAGCCAGATTCACTTAACAACTCTGTTATTAACTTAACAACTGCAGTAATTCAGTTGATAGCAAGGAAGGTCATAAAATGGGGCAAAACTCACTTAACAACAGTCTCGCTTAAGAACAGAAATTTTAGGCTTTAATTGTGGTCATAAGTTGAGGACTACCTGTATTGTATATGACAGTGTTGGCGAACCTTTTTGGTACCGAGTGCCGAAATGGAAGCGTGTGAGCACAGGAGCGCCGGAAACCAGAAGAGCAGTTCCCTGGCGCGCATACACGTGCCAGGAAGCTGAGCTTCCATTTTCCAGCATGCACATGCGTGCCGGTCACCTCGTCTTCCAGTTTCTGGCATGCATGTGTGCGTGAAGACCAGCTGGCCGACGCGCATGCACGCACCGGAAACCGGAAGCTCAGCTTCCCAGCGTGCGCATGCGCGCCAGGGAGCTGCTCTTCTGGTTTCTGGCGCTCCCCCACATGCGAAAACCAGCTGGCCGGTGCACATGTGTGCTCCGGAACCCGGAAGAGCAACGGGCAACGGCTGGCGTGCTCAGAGAGATGGCTCTGCATGCCACTTCCGGCACGCATTCCATAGGTTCGCCATCACGGGTATATGAGATTATTATTGTTACATTATTCTCTTGCCATACATACATGCCAACTCAAGATGGCGAGCATCTATACTGCCCCTCCCTCTTAATTTCACAACAACAGCCCTATGAGGTAGGTTAGGCTGAAAAGGAGTGACTGTCACCCAATCTCTCCCTCCCCCCATGGCTTTGTTTATATTTAGGTTTATTTCTTGGCAACTGGTATATATTTACGATGACTGTAATATCCCGGATTGTTTCCAACAAGCAAAGTCAAGGGGGAGGGGAATCAGATTTGTTTAACGACCATGCAATTCAGTTAACAACTGCACTGATTTGCTTACAACTATGATAAAACAGTGTATAAAATTGGTTGCGACTCACTTAGCAACTGCTTCATTTAGCAGCAGAAATTCTGGTCAGTTGTAAGTTGAGAACTAACTGTATGTTCTGAATGTGCCATGGTAGAAAACTATATTTGCTCAAACTGCACTGGGACTCTTGGCTGTTTATTTACCAAAGTTATTTTTAACTCTCGTCTCAAATCATAATGATTCCTAACGCAGGCCACAATTAAAATTGATTGTTGATTGCTTGCATTCAAGTGTAATTGAACCTTCTTGTAATTTTCCACTAAGCAATTTCAATCCAGTTCGTCTGTTTGATAGCTGTTGTGTTACAGCATTTATCGAAGTATGTAATGTTAATTTATCAAGAGAAAATGCACTCGCAATAAAAATCATAACACCATTTTCTGAGGTAGAAAATTTATGCAGTAATCAGACAGACACATCGAGGTGAGTGTGTAACCACATTATTAACTGGGGGAAGTTAAGGGATTTTTTGTGTGGGTGTGGGGTATCTCATTCTGCTTATGAGTTGCTGGGATTCATTAAATGATTATATATTTGCAGTGTAGAAAGTCAGCACCTACTCCCAGGAGTGGGTTCTGGATCCGTTTGCTGCCGGTTCGCTCAGGGTCACGCCGTGCGAGCGCGTGTGTGAAGCGTGTGCGTGCGCCCCTGCAGCAATTAAAAAATAGCTTCTGCACATGCGCAGAAGCAAAATCCAAGATGGCGGCACCCATGGAGACACCAAAAGAACCGGTTCCGTGATGTCATCACCGGTTTACTAACGGTTCTAAAGAACCGGTTAGAACCGGTAGGGACCCACCTCTGCCTACTCCCCAGAACAATGAAATATTTTGGGAAATATTAAAAAGGCAGAATATTATATTTCCCTAAATGAGAAATGGAGAAAAATGTTTTTTTAGAGGCAGGAAGCAGCCCCAAGTCTCCCTGCCCCCAAGCAGAGACTGAGGAGGCAGCTTTTAGAAATGGAGCTTTGGTAATCCATTCAAGACAGGATATCTTGAAACTCCCTGCAGCAAAGTCTGAACAAAGGCAGAATGGTAGGATTAGAAGCAGCCCCTCACCCAAGTTCCAACACAGGATGAAAGCCATTAAGCCACAATAGGAATTCCCCAACATCCTTTCAGAACACAAGCCCCTTCATTGCACCATCCCAGAGCAGTCCAAACTTTACCTGGGAGCTCAGATAAACAATAAACCAGAGATAAACTAGGTTGACTCAGACAAGCACCTAAGATTTGCATTTCCTCTTGCCTATAGAGCCAGCTATGACCCCTACATGACCCCCATAGGAATCTGACAACAGCCAATAGAAAATTGAAGTACATGTTCTTGCACAGGAACAGGAAGCTCAAATACAAAGCCCAAAGAAGGTATAACCCCCCTATCAACTCCATTTTGTCAGCTGCCCAGAATCACATGTGGTTCTGCTTCATCAATAAACCATATTTCCAATCAGCCTCCATGTTTCCAGTGTCTCTCTCCCAGCTTCGAACTGAACCAGATGGATATTTCTTCCCACAGCGGGATCAGAGTTTGAGCTGGGAGCACCCTTTTGAGCTTTTAATCAAGATTTGCAAACCTAAAGATAGCAACACAATCTAAGTCTGCCAAAAACAGGGTTTCTCAACTTTGACAAATTTAAGATGTGTGGACTTCAACTGTTAGAATTCCCCAGCACCTCCCTGGGGAATTCTGGGAATTGAAGTCCACGCATCTTAAAGTTGCCAAGATTGAAAAAAATCTGGGTTAAGTGATCCAATTCATTCACTACTTACTTTAAACTACATCACAGTGAAATTCAAGGATACCAATTCGGACCAAATAGAATCACTTGAAAACAAATCAGCATATTTTGATGTTGTCTTATCTGCAGTTTCCAAAAGACAGGCCTCCAGGTCTAATGGTTAGAGTTATTTTTCTCAACCTGGGCATCTTAAAGATGCACAGACTTTAAGTCACAGAAACCCCCAGCTGGCTGAGGAACTCTGGGAGTTGAACTCCACACTTCTTAAAGTTGCCAAGGTTGAGAAACATTGGGTTAGAGCCAGGGTCAGGCCAAAAAGGCTGCTAAACCCAGTACTGTACTCATGTCCCACCAAAACTGGACATTCATGGATTGAGTTGTCACACTGCAGGGAAAAAAATGCACCATAGTTTGGGTTTGGTATAAAACATTGTGTGAAGCCAGACTGAATGCATAGTGCCTGTGTTATCATATTGTGGAAACTCAGATGTTTGTGACTTATTTGGTTAAGCCTGAGTGGAGAAGCTGTGGTTTGGAAGCGCAGCTTATGAAGGGATTCTCTGGGTGACTTTGAGCTCTAACAAGTCAGTCAGTCAGAGTCTGTCTGTCTGTCTGTCTGTCTCTGTCTCTGTCTCTGTCTCTGTCTCTGTCTCTCTGTCTCTCTGTCTCTCTGTCTCTGTCTCTGTCTCTGTCTCTGTCTCTCTCTCTCTCTCTCTCTCTCTCTCTCTCTCTCTCTCTCTCTCTTTTACATTTCCACCTATTCGCACATGACGACTCAAGGTGGCTTACAAGAATATAAAAACATATAAAAACAATAAAACTAATAAAAGAGAGAATCATATAATTTATTTATTTTATTTATTTTATTTTATAAAATTTATATGCCGCCCAACTCCCGAAGGACTCTGGGCGGCTTACATCATAAAAAAATAAAACATATAAAAACAATTTAAAAAAGAAAGGGGAAAAAAAAAACCAACAATATTTAAAATAAAACATTCACACAACCATGCATGGGCCAATCAGAACAACTATTGGCCCCAGGCCTGCCGGAAAAGCCAGGTCTTAACAGCTTTACGGAAGGCCAGTAAGGTGGGGGTAGTACGGATCTCGGGGGGAAGTTGGTTCCACAGAGTCGGAGCGGCTACAGAGAAGGCCCTCCCCCGCGGTCCCGCCAGCTGGCACTGTCTGGCCGACGGGACCTGAAGAAGGCCAACCCTGTGCGACCTCACTGGTCGATGGGAGGAATGTGGCATAAGGCGGTCACGAAGATAAACTGGTCCTGAGCCATGTAGGGCTTTAAAGGTAACAACCAACACCTTGAATTGTGACCGGAGCGCAATTGGCAACCAATGCAGCTCGCGAAGGATGGGACTCGTGTGGGTGTACCTTCAAATGTGAAGCTTGCCTTACCTGTGGGTTGGGTTTGACTCTGATGTGCATTTTTTAAACAGATGTGGCTTGCCTTCCCCAAGACGTACCTGTGCAAAGGTCCCCCTGGCCACTGCTGTCAGGTGTTGATCTAATCTCAGCTGTGAGTCCAGGAGGAGACCCAAATTGCGAACCCGTTCTGCGGGGATTAAATTTTTTCCCCCAAGAACAACAGAAGGCCGATCAAGCTGGTCCTTCGGAGGTAATATCCACATCCACTCGGTCTTATCTGGGTTTAGCTTGAGTCTGTTAACTCCCATCCAGACCCTTACATCGTCCAGGCACCGGTCTATTACGTCCACCGCTTCACTGAATTGACGAGGGGTGGAAATGTACAGCTTTGTGTCATCAGCGTATTCTTGAAACTTCACCCCATGCCGTCGGATGATCTCACCCAGTGGTTTCATGTAGATGTTAAATAAAAGGGGAGAGAGGACCGAACCCTGAGGCACCCCGCACTCAAGGGGCCTAGGGGTCGACCTCTGCCCCCCCTGCCAACACCGACTGTGAACGATCAGAGAGATAGGAGGAGAACCACCGCAAAACGGTGCCACCCAGAATGTAGTCCATGTGGCACCCAACGTGGAGCACCACATGGACTACATTCCCCAGAATGCTATGTCTTAAAGAGACAGTTCTTAATTCTAGGCTAAAACCCTTGTTAAGCCAGCACACGAAGCTCAAATATTTTAGCCACCAAATGAGAAGAAAGGACTCCTTGGAGAAGACCCTGATGTTGGGAAAGACGGAAGGCAAAAGGAGAAGGGGATAGGAGAGGATGAGATGGTTAGATAGGGTCATTGATGCAATGAACATGAATTTTGGGCGAACTCCAGGAGACAGTAGAGGACAGGGGGGCCTGGTGTGCTGTGGTCCATGGGAGTCACGAAGAGTCGGACGTGACTTAGCAACCAAACAACAAAAGTTACATCCTCCTGCACAGAAAAGACAACAAATTGATGTAATACAGATAGTCCTTGAGTTATGGCCACAATTAAGACCAGAATTTCTGTTGCCAGGCAAAGCGGTCGTTCAATGAGTCAGGCCCGATTTTATGACCTTTTGTGCCCTGTTGTTAAGCGAATCACTGTAGTTGTTAAGTGAATCATGCGGCTCTTAGGCGAATCCAGCTTCCCACATTTTGCCTATCAGACGCTGGCTAGGAAGGTCTCAAATGCCAATCCTACAACCCCAGGACGCTGCAACAATCATAATTACATGCAGGTTGCCAAGCAACTGAATTCAGATCATGTGACCATGTGGGGATGCCACAATGGCTGTAAGTGTGGCTGGTTGTAAAGTCACATTTTTTCAGTGCCAGAGTAACGTTGAACAATTGTTACAATGGTTGTAAGTCAAACGCTATCTATAATTTGTTGTTGTTAGTTGCGAAGTCGTGTCCGACCCATCGCGACCCCATGGACAACGTTCCTCCAGGCCTTCCTGTCCTCTATCATCCCCCGGAGTCCATTTAAGCTCACACCGACTGCTTCAGTGACTCCATCCATCCACCTCATTCTCTGTCGTCCCCTTCTTCTTTTGCCCTCAATCTTTCCCAGCATTAGGCTCTTCTCCAGTGAGTTCTTCCTTCTCATTAGGTGGCCAAAGTATTTGAGTTTCATCTTCAGGATCTGGCCTTCTAAAGAGCAGTCAGGGTTGATCTCCTCTAGAACTTACCGGTTTGATCACCTTGCAGTCCAAGGGACTCGCAGGAGTCTTCTCCAGCACCATAGTTCAAAGGCCTCAATGCTTTGGCGCTCAGCCTTCCTTATGGTCCAACTTTCACAGCCATACATTGCAACTGGGAAAACCATAGCCTTGACTATACGCACTTTTGTTGGCAGGGTGATGTCTCTGCTTTTTAGTATGCTGTCTAGATTTGTCATAGCTTTCCTCCCCAGGAGCAAGCGTCTTTTAATTTCTTGGCTGCAGTCCCCATCTGCGGTGATCTTGGAGCCCAGGAAAATAAAATCTGTCTATAGCTATCTATAATAGATATTTGCAATAGGGCTAATTTTGTTGCGCAGAGACAAAACTCTTTGGGGACATTAACCGAAAGTGTCCAACGTTCAGATATAATGGCTAAAACAACCTACTTTTCAAGTTCCCAGGAGCTCAGGTGAGCATTTCCCATTTGCTTTCCCACGAGACCCTCAAATGGCATAATTGCCAGGCAGCTCCATCCCAGATGATTGGAACAAAGTAATGGTCTTTTCTGGCTCTCGGTAAATCTGGAAGCCCAGCGAGAATCACCTGATGTGACTTCACCTCTTCTGACTTGCTCTTCCTACGATCAGCAGGCACAATGACCCCAATGGCTGTTGTTGTTGTTTTTAAAAAAAAACAAAGAACCTGGTAGCTAAACACTTATAATTAGTAAGTGCCCCAAGCATGCCACCTTCAAAGAAAAGACAGAGAAATTGCGAATCCTTCTGTTGAAGGGACAGGTTCAGTGTTTACATCCCTGCCTTTTCCAGAAAGAAATAGGTCACACACATGTGTACACAAAATAGGGCGAGAAAGGGGGGGGGGAAGAGCCGATAAAGGACATGGAGCAGAGACAGAATGCAGATGGGACTGTGAAATGACAGCCATATTGCTAAAAATGACTGTCTCCTAGCTTCCTTCACTCCTCGGTGGCTTCCTTTTGAAGCCACCTAGGTGTTGAATCTTGTTCAGGTAGGCCTGGAATGCCATATTGGCCATATGCACGCTTTGAAAATCTCAATTTTCCCCCCTGTGGCTGTGATCTCACAAGGAGTCAGACAATTGCTGTATTTTTTTTTGCTTCTGAGATTTCCAAGATACTCATCACTACAGAACTAAGAGCAAGAGGCAGGAATTTTTCAAATTTCAGCAAAAGGGCTTGCCTTCAGAAGTTGTGGGTGCTCAAATTTCTATCTCAAGACCTAAAATGGACACCTAACATCAAAAGCATCATCAAAAAAGCACAACAAAGAATGTTCTTTCTGGGCCAACTCAGAAAGCTCAAACTGCCCAAGGAGCTGCTGATACAGTTCTACAGAGGAATTATTGAGTCTGTCATCTGCACCTCTATAACTGTCTGGTTTGGTTCTGCAACCCAACAAGACAGACACAGACTTCAGAGGATAATCAGAACTGCAGAAAAAACAATTACTGCCAACCTGCCTTCCATTGAGGACCCGTATACTGCACGAGTCAATTTGGACCAGTCTCTTTCAGCCCAACCCACCTAACAGGGTTGTTGTTGGGAAAGCAGGAGGAGGAAGGTATTTAGGATATGTTCGCTGCCCTGAATTATTTGTAAAAATAGTAAAGGCGAGTTACAAATAACTCTTTTGTCTTCCGGTTTTTTTGCGCTGAATTTTCATAAATACAGCATTGGGAATTATATGGCGAGGAACTCAAAGGCATGATTGGGAAAAGAGAATTGCAAATAAGAAAGATATTAGAGCAAATGCACCAAAGACAAATTCCTTGTGTGTCCAATCACACTATTCTATTCTCCATCACTGGAGGGTTTTTAAGAAGAGATTGGACACCCATTTGTCAGAAATGATATAGAGTCTCCTGCTTGAGCAGGGGGCTGGACTAGAAGACTTCCTAGGTCCCTTCCAACTCGGTTATTCTGTTCTTAAATCATTTACAACGGAAAACAGGATCGAATAAAGTCCAGAAAAAACCAACATTGGGGAAAACCAGTGTCACAAGGAATCAAAAAACACAGGATTTTGTCTCTTGTAGGCCCTTGGTTTTGCTTGATGGGATAGAATACAGGCAGTCCTCAACTTAATAACAGAATAACAGAGTTGGAAAGGACCTTATAGGTCATCTAGTCCAACCCCCCCGCCCAAGCAGGAGACCCTACACCATTTCTGACAAATGGCAGTCCAGTCTCTTCTTGAAAGCTTCCAGTGATGAAGCTCCCACAACTTCTGAAGGAAAGCTGTTCCATTGGTTGATTGTTCTCACTGTCAGAAAATTCCTCCTTGTTTCTAGGTTGAATCTCTCCTTGATCAGTTTCCATCCATTGTTCCTTGTCTGGCCTTCGGGTGCTTTGGAAAATAGCTTGACCCCCCTCCTCTCTGTGGCAGCCCCTCAAATATTGGAACACTGCTATCATGTCACCCCTGGTCCTTCTCTTCACTAGACTAGCTGTGCCCAGTTCCATTCAAAGACTAGGCATGCCTAGCAACCATTCAAAGCTACGACCAATCCCAAAAAAGGGATTTACAACCTGGATCTGAAGTTCTATGTGTCCCCCTGCCCCCACAGTCACGTGTCCACATTCCGGGCACTTGGTAACATGGGTGCATTTATGGCCATTTGTAGAATCCTGTGGTCACATGGCTATGTTTTACAATAGTTTTGCTGAAAACCAGCACTTACTTCCAATTTTTGGCAAAACTGTGTCCGTAGCAAACCGTTAGTTTGTTTAGCAACCATGCTGTTTGCTTAACAACCCCTGCAGAAAACAATGTAAAATTGGGTCGCTCACATGACTGCCCCTTTTTACGACCGTTACAGGTTATGATCATAATGAGCCATCTCCCTTACAGTCGTAACTCAAGGACTACCTGCACAGTAATCATCAAATGATGTCAGTCAGGCAAACCAATATACAAGGAAGCGCTGTGGTGGCACAGTGGTTAGAATGCAGTATTGCAGGCTGACTCTGCCCACTGCCAACAGTTCAATTCTCACCAGTTCAAGGTTGACTCAGCCTTTCATCCTTCCGAGGTCAGTAAAATGAGGACCCAGATTGTTGGGGGCAATATGCTGACTGCTTAGAGAGGGCTGTAAAGCACCATGAAGCAGTATATAAGTTATACTGAGGGAAGTAAGCAATGGGGTACCACAAGGTTCTGTCTTAGGCCCAGTACTCTTCAATATCTTCATAAACAACTTAGATGAGGGAATAGAAGGGGAACTTACCAAATTTGCAGATGATACTAAGATGGCAGGAATACCCTAGATCAGTGGTGGGATTCAATTTTTTTTACTACCGGTTCTGTGGGCGTGGCTTGGTGGGCGTGGTGTGGCTTGATGGGCGTGGCAGAGGAAGGATACTGTAAAATCCCCATTCCCTCCCGATCAGCTGGGACTTGGCAGGCAGAGAATAGATGGGGGCGGGGCCAGTCAGAGGTGGTATTTACCGGTTCTCCGAACTACTCAAAATTTCCGCTACCGGTTCTCCAGAACTGGTCAGAACCTGCTGAAACCCACCTCTGCCCTAGATGATAGGCTCAAGATCCAGATGGATCTTGACAGACTTGAACACT
>QLTV01000588.1:1060749-1071808 GCA_003457575.1 Thermophis baileyi | reverse complement strand
GGGGGGGGGGGGGGGGGGGGGGGGGGGGGGGGGGGGGGGTTGGACTAGATGACCTACAAGGTCCCTTCCAACTCTGTTAATCTGTATCTAAAAGTGCTATTGCTATGTGCTAACTGCTCCTTTGGGTGACCTGCATAGTCCCAAGTCCCAAAAGACAAGGGCAGAGGGAAGGCAACCCAAATCCCGCAGACACGATTTGCATTTTCAGTGCGTAAGGCCAAAGAGAGAGTTTTCGTTTGAGTGGCTGACCCTGTCATTTGCCACCGCCGAGTCAGAAGTGAATCATTCCAAACACCGAATTCATTTTTTGTTTCCAGCTGTGTGAAGCAGCAATAATGAGGACACATTAGGGGAGACTGTTCAAAAACAGACACCTCGGATGGCACACAACTTTTCCGAGAAGGATGACTGCACAATTTTTTTTTTTTTTTTTTGCAGAGCGTGAACTGTGATCAAAAGCTTGAGCTGAGAGAACAAACCCTTTCCACTGTTATCACATTTATCCTCAAAGTCAGACAGATTGCCAGCCCTGCATTATTTAAGGAACACACAGAACTGAGATAAAGCGATGAGGAATTCAGAAAACGAAAAACTGGCATGAAAGATGAGTCCAGGGGTGGGCTGCTACGGGTTCGCCCGGGTTCGGGAGAACCCGTAGCTAACGTTATGACTGGTTCGGAGAACCGCCAAATCCCACCCCTGGCTGGCCCCTCCCACCCCACCCCGCCCCTCCCAGGAGTCTCCACGCGGCCCGTTTTGGATGCGAGGTAAGTGCAGGGCCCGCGCTGAGGCTCAGGGAGGGGGAAAAATGGGCCTTCCGGAGCCTGGGGAAGGCGAAAACGCCCCCCCCCCCCCACCGTGGTGCAGCAGGCTGACTAGGCCACGCCCACCATGGCCACGCCCACCCAGCAACCGGGCAGAGAACCCGTTGCTGAAATTTTTGAAGCCCAGCCCTGGATGGGTCAGTAAAGACATGTGATCTTTGGCTGGTTTAAATTAATTTCCCTTTCGTACAAAGGAAAAGGCTTCCTTTTACAGGTACTCCCCGACTTACGACCGCAATTGAGCCCAAAATGTATGTTGCTAAGCGAGACATATGTTTAAGTGAGCTTTGTCCCATTTTACGACCTTTCTTGCCACAGTCGTTAATTGAATCCCTGCAGTTGTTAAGTGAACACGGTTGTTAAGCGAATCTGGCTTCCCCATTGACTTTGCTTGTCAGAAGGTCACAAAAGGGGATCACATGACCCCGGGACACTGCAACCGTCATAAATATGAGCCAGTTGCCAAGGGTCCGAGTTTTGAACTGTGAGCACGGAGATACTACAATGGTCATAGGTGTGAAAAATGTTCATAAGTCACTTTTTTCAGTGCCGTTGTAACTTCGAACGGTCACTAAACAAAGTGTTGTAAGTTGAGGACTACCTGTATGCCAAATTGGTTATTCCAAGTTCACCATGAAGGTTCAAATCCTGTATTTCAGTAGAGCTAGGGAATACAGTAGTGAAACTGCAAGAATAATAACATTGATGAAAATTTAATTCAAAAATGATGTATTGATTGATGTATTGTTAATTCAGTATTATATTCAATCAGTTATCAGTGGATATGGTGCATCCTTCTCTGAAGCATTATAATGATAGCCATCACCAGAGCTTGTGATTTTATTCAAAATTCAGGGATGGGAATGATGGCTTTATTGTTCTGGACTGAAGGACTGCAGATTTTCTGCTGATAACGTACTGCTTGCAGGAGTGACAGGGCATACCCCAAAATCACATGATCAAAATTCAGATACTTGTCAACTGATTCATATTTATGATGGTTGTATTGTCCCAGGGCCACATGATCCCCTTTTGCGACCTTCAGACAAGCAAAGTCAATGGGGAAGCCAGATTCTTTTAACAACCATGTGACTAACTTAACAGCTGCAACGATTCACTTAATAACTGTGGCAAGAAAGGTCATAAGATGGGGCAAAACCCACTTAACAAATGACTCACTTAGCAACAGAAATTTTGGGCTCAATTGTGGTCGTAAGTCAAGGACTACCTGTAGCAATAGCAATAGCACTTAGACTTACATACCGCTTTACAGTGCTTTACAGCCCTCTCCAAGCGGTTTACACAGTCAGCATATTTGCCCCCAACAATCTGGGTCCTCATTTTACCCACCTCAGAAGGATGGAAGGCTGAGTCAACCTTGAGCCGGTGAGATTTGAACTGCTGAACTGCAGCTAGCAGTCAGCTGAAGTAGCCTGCAGTACTGCACTCTAACCACTGCGCCACCTTGGCTCTTTTGTAATAGAAATCAGAACCAAATACCTTTTGTTTCCCTTGTTAACTTTGAAGAGGTTTGGTGTATTGTCAAAAGCTTGCACGCCCACTTAACCAGGGGTGAAATCCAGCAGGTTCTGACAGGTTCTGGAGAACCGGTAGTGGAAATTTTGAGTAGTTCGAAGAACCGGCAAAAACCACCTCTGTCTCGCCCCAGAGTGGGGAGGGAATGGGGATTTTGCAGTATCCTTCCCCTGCCATGCCCACCAAGCCACACCACGCCACACCACGCCCACCAAGCCACACCACACCCACCAAGCCACACCCACAGAACCGGTAGTAAAAAAAAATTGGATTTCAACCACTGCACTTAACATATTTTAATTGTGTAAAATTGTCTTTTTTAAGCTTTTCAGGACACAGACCCTTAGTCATAAAACTCTTCCAGTCATTCGATCAATCAATGGGATATGAAAAGCAACGCGTTTGAATAATACCCTTTATTTTCCATTGCATTTCATGGATCAATTCTAAATTTCAGCATGATATATGAACTTGCATACAATAATGTATTTCATCCATGAGATTTGTTGCAGAAAATTTTAGGGCCGGTAAGATCTTGAGAACTACCGTATTTTTCGGACTATAAGACACACCGGTGTATAATACACACCAAGATTTCGAAGAGGTAAGTAAGAAAAAAGTTTTTGTCCTCCCCGGCCCCCAGGAGCACTCTGCAGGCCTCCCAAACCCTCTGCGCGCCCTGTTTTTTGCAAAAACGGCCCCGTTTTTCACCCATTTTTCACCCGTTTTTGCAAAAAAACGGCACACGCACAGGTTTTTTTTTGCAAAAACAGGGGTGTTTTTGCCTTCCCCCATCCCCAAGGAGCACTCTGCAGGCCTCCCAAACCCTCTGTGCGCCCCGTTTTTGTGAAAAACGGGCCCATTTTTCGCAAAAATGGGACATGAGGGCAGGGCTTCGGGAGGCCAAAAATGGCTGTATTCGGTGTATAAGACGCACCAACATTTCCACCCTCTTTTAGGAGGGAAAAAGGTACGTCTTATACTCTGAAAAATACGGTATGTTCTGAAAATAGAAAGGCTGGCTCGTGGGCACGAGATGGTTGTACTTCAGAAACAGTGGTGAAAATATGTTTGATCAAAGCAATGTGAGCTGTATCGGGATGCTTAAAAATGAATTCTTTAGAAAATGAAAATAGAAACCCTGCAGTAAATCTCGCAAATAAAACTTTGTGCACTGTAGAAGGAAAATGGGAGCTTTTTTTTTGGTCATTGGATCTATTAAATCACTCAGTGAAAAATCAGAAAGCACATTGGCTCATAAAATTCACGGCCTTCGCTGCCTATACACAAATGCTCACAATTCGGGAAATAAAAGATGTGCTTGAATTCTCAGCACAAAAAGACACACACAGTTTAATAGCTATCATGGAAAAATGGGTAGGACAACTCTCACAACTGGGCGATAGCAACTGCAGGATGCAATTTGTTCAAAAGGAAAAGAAGCAATGGAAAGATTAGATTAGATTAGATTAAATAGAGTTGGAAGGGACCTTGTAGGTCATCTAGTCCAACCCCCCGCTCAAGCAGGAGTCCCTACACCATTTCAGACAAATGGCAGTCCAATCTCCTCTTGAAAGTCTCAAGTGTTGGAGCTCTCACAACCTCCGAAGGCAAGCTGTTCCACTGGTTGATCGCTTTCACTGTCAGAAAGTTTCTCCTTATTTCCAGGTTGAATCTCTCCTTGTTCAGTTTCCATCCATTATTCCTTCCACCATAGAATGATGGTGTTATTAATGAGTGGACTGAATATCAAAAGTCAAGAGTCAACCAGTGAGTGCAGCTATGGTGTTCTGGAAAATACTCTTCAGGTTTAAAAAGTGTGAATCTTAAAGTCCTAGGATTAAAAACTAGGAATCAAAATATGTTTCTTGACTTTGAAGCTTAGGATTGTATTGGCTTTTTTGGCCGCCGCTGCACACTGCTGGCTCATGTTTAGCTGGTTGTCTACTAAGACTCCAAGATCCCTCTCGCAGTCACTGCTATTGAGTGTGGTTTCACCCAGTTTATATGTATATTTTTGGTTTTTCTTACCTAAGTGTAGGACTTTACTTTTCTCTGCATTGAATTTCATTTTGTTAGATAGGGCCCAGTGTTCAAGTCTGTCAAGATCCGTCTGGATCCTGAGCCTGTCCTCTGGGGTGTTAGCTATTCCTGCCAGCTTGGTATCATCTGCAAATTTGGTTAGTTCCCTTTCTATTCCCTCGTCTAGGTCGTTTATGAAAGAGGAACCGTAGCACAGAGTCTATATCTGCCCCTAATGAATGACAGAGCATCTGGGTTAAAATGGAAAAATTAAAAAAAAGCAATATCTGTTGTTACCCAGGATGAGGCACGAAGTAACAGAGAGTAAAGGCTTTAACTATTCCAACATATGCTAGAATACAAATCTACCAGGCTTGATCCTTCTAGGAAATTCTTGGCTTGGCTTGTTGATACATTTCTCCTTCAGAAGGTTGGGAGGAAGGTACCTTAAGGACACAATTCACATAAATAAAAATAGACCTAAGTCACAGGAAAGCAAATTCCAACTGAGCGTTTAGTGGAAACTCTCCAACAGGAAGAAAAATTTGACAGTGTGACCTACTATCAAGACAATGATGGGCTTCCGTTCCCTGAATGTGTTGTTAGTAGAAGTTGGATGGCTTCCTTCAGAGGCTGAAGGAATATAGCGTCCAGTTTTGGTCGCCACGATGTAGAAAAGATGTTGAGACTCTAGAAAGAGTGCAGAGAAGAGGAACAAAGATGATTAGGGGACTGGAGGTTAAAACATATAAAGAACGGTTGCTGGAATTGGATATGTCTAATCTTATGAAAAGAAGGACTAGGAGTGACATGGTAGCAGCGTTCCAATATCTTGTTGTGGCCCATCGGCTGCCAGCAGAGCTAGCGGCAGAGTCAGATGAGGAGGAGGTGGAGGGAGAGCCTGGGCCAGCTTGGGAGCCTTTGGAAGGTTCTGATAAGGAAACAGCATCGGAGACACAGGCAGAGCCGGGGCCTTCCGTCCTCCCCCAGGTGGAGAGGCAACTGTCTTCGGGGCCTGAGCTGAATGAGGGGGAGGAACAGATGGGGCCCATCCCAGATGCGCGTATGCGCAGAGATGAAAGGAGAGGAGAGCAAAGGAAAACAATAAGCCGGCTCTCAGGGAAAAGCAGACGTAGATGCTAGCCAGCCCCTCCCTGGCTGGGAAATAAATGGTAAGGGTTTGGGAGTGGCCGATTGTCACAGACAACCGTTCGCTTTTAGGATACAGCAAGCAATTCTGATTTCTAGACCAGAACCAGGTCTGTTGGGACTAATTATGTTTGGGTTTTTTTGTTTATCCACGTGAATAGAAGACTGTTCCTACCCTGTTTGAAAAGGGGTTCGTTTTTACTTGTGAGTAAACAGCTTAGCATTACTTGCTAAGGCTGGGTCAGAATATATCTATGGGGCTGCCACAAAGAAGAAGGGGTCAACCTGTTCTCCCCTAAAGGCAGGACAAGAATGGATGGAAACTAATCAAGGGGAGGAGCAACCTGGAACAAAGGAGAAATTTCCTAACAGTGAGAACAATTAACCAGTGGAACGGCTTGCCTCCAGAAGTTGTGGGTGCTTCAACACTGGAGGTTTTTTAAGAAGAAATTGGACATCCATTTGTCTGAAATGGTATAGGCTTTCCTGCTTGAGCAGGGGGCTGGACTAGAAGATCTCCAAGGCCCCTTCCAACTCTTGTTATTCTGTTATTCTGATTCAATTTAGATTCCTGCTTGAGGTCACCTTCCATGCGTGAAATAGCCCTTTCCAATTCTGTGATTCTGATAAGAAGCTTTCATCCCAACTGAATCCGTAAGAAAGAACTAAATCTCTTTTGGGTCTTCACGGTTCTCTGCCTCAACTGAAAACACAGCGGAAAATTTACTTACTTATTTATATATCTACCGCCAGCGTTTTTCTGTTCCCTAGTTGGGCAACTTTAGGCAGCTTACCATATACAGTTGAAAAGCAACCATAAAACACTTCGTCGTTAAATGACACAATTGTTGCTGGTGCCTACAATAGCCCTCGATTTACAACCATTCTTTCGAAGTGACCACAGGACTGGAAAAAAAAGTGACGTACCACCGGTACTCGCACAACCACTGCAGCATCCCCATGGTCACGTGATCAAAATTCAGTTGCTTGGCAATTGGCATGTATTTAGGAGGGTTGCAGGGTCCCCGGGGTCACGTGGTTGCTATGCATAATCTTCCCAACCAGCTTCCGATAAGCAAACACAATGGGGGAAGTGATTTGCTTAACAACCATGGCAAAATCTTTTTATTCTTGATGAATGTATTTTATTCTCCTTATGTACACTGAGAGCATATACACCAGAGGTGGGTTCCTCCCGGTTTGGACCGGTTCGCCCGAACCGGTAGCGACCCGCTGGTGATGTCACAATGACGTCACAGAGCCGGTTCGGTCGGTGCCGGTCCGTGGGCGGTGCCATCTTTTTTTTGGAATTTTTATTTATTTTTTTTCTTCTGCACATGCGCAGAAGCCAAGTCTCTGGCACTGCGCATGTGTCGCCATCTTGTTTTCGGCTTTTTTTTTTTTGAATTTTTATTTTTATTTTTCAGCACTGTGCATGCGCGCGCAAAGCGCGTGCACGCCCATGAGGCACAGCCACGTGGCACGGGAGGAAGCGAACCGGCAACAAGGTAAGTTAGAACCCACCCCTGATATACACCTAAGACAAATTCCTTGTGTGTCCAATCACACTTGGTCAATAAAGAATTCTATTCTATTCTATTCTAAAAAAAAAAAAGGCAGTAAAATCAAGCGCGGCTCCCTTAACAACAACGAGCCAAGGTGGCGCAGTGGTTAGAGTGCAGCACTGCAGGCTACTTGTCAAGGTTGACTCAGCCTTCCATCCTTCCGAGGTCGGTAAAATGAGGACCCAGATTGTTGGGGGCAATATGCTGATTCTCCTAAACCGCTTAGAGAGGGCTGTAAAGCACTATGAAGCGGTATATAAGTCTAAGTGCTATTGCTATTGCTACTTCAGCTGACTGCTAGCTGCAGTTCGGTGGTTCAAATCTCACCGGCTCAAGGTTGACTCAGCCTTCCATCCTTCCGAGGTGGGTAAAATGAGGACCCAGATTGTTGGGGGCAATATGCTGACTCTGTAAACTGCTTAGAGAGGGCTGTAAAGCACTGTAAAGCGGTATATAAGTCTAAGTGCTATTGCTATTGCTAACTTTGCTTAACAATGGAAATTCTGGTCCCAATTGTCATAAGTCAAGGACTACCTATAGTTAAACATTTTCCTCTTTGGAAAATAGAGAATAGCTTTCAATGGTTTTTGGAAAGATAACCAGGATGGGGGCCAACCTGACCTCTGAGAAGATGTTGTTTCCATAGATAAGGATTATTTATTTAGAGCAGGGGTGTCAAACTCAAGGCTTGCAGGCCAGATCCGGCCCGCAGGGTGCTTAGATCTGGCCCACTGGAGGCCGTCGCAGCTGAAAATGGGGTGCAGGGGGGGTGGCACATGCCCCCCCCGGGCTCCGTTTTCGCTGGCAGAGGGCTATCAAAACAAACTAAAAAAACAAAACAAAAGGAGAAATGTTTCCCCTTTTGCATTTGAGCATGCAAGAAGGGACAGGAAAGGAGAAGGGGAAAGAGGAAAGACAAAGAAAAAGATGGGAAGAGAGCAAGGAAGGAAAAATAAGGAAAGAGGGGAAGGAAGAAGAAAGGAGAATGAAGAGGGAAGGAAAAAGAAGAGAAGGAAGGAAGGAAGGAAAGAGAGGGAGGGAGGGAGGGAGGGAGGGAGATTATAATGAGAGAGAGGGAGGGTCTCAAGGAAGTCCTGCCTTAGCACTTGACCACCACAGGTGCCCCCAATTCTGGAGCCGACCAGAAGTCCAGTTCCCCCACCATAGAGTCTCCTCCTAGCGCGGTGTCCTTTTTCCTCTACCTGTCCTAACCGAAAGCCCTATCAATTATGGAGCCAACTGGAAAACCCGCCCCTTGCCATAGAGTCTCCTCTTAGCGTACCATGCTTTCCCACCCCCCACCCCAAACCGGAAGCTCCTCTCACAATTGTGGTGCCGACCAGCAACAGGGAGCCGCAGCAGAGAGATGAAAGAGCCACATGCGGCTCCAGAGCCGCGGGTTGCCAACCCCTGCACCAGAGCAAAAACCATATCCAGCATCATTAAACCACTGAGCCACTGTGCCTCCTATAGAGAAAAAGAGCTTTTATGAAAAGGTTCGTGCTACAAGTCCCAGCTCCTTGACTTCACATATAGGAGTGCCTGAAACATCTTTGGCCTGAGTAGTGACTTGTGTCATGGACATTCTATCTGGAGGAAATGTTCTTGAGGTAACAAGAATCCCAAAACTATAAGGCTTTGTAGGTTATCACCAGAACCTTGGCTCATGGTAGCTTTTCCTTTACTAATAGCAAAACAGGGGGGGGGGGAATCAACTTGACTAAACCTAAGCAAGGATGGCTCACCTATTTATTTATGTATTTATTCATTTATTTATCACATTTTGGAACCACCCATCTCCCTCACAGAGGGACTCTGGGCTTTGTACAATAAAATATTTGTGCGTTAGTTTGTTAGCTTTATTATTTTTACAAATAACTCAAGGTGGAGAACATATCCAACATTTTCCTCTTCATATTTTCCTCACAGCAACAACTCTGTGAGGTGGGTTGGGCTGAGAGAGAGTGAATGGTCCAACTGACTTTCATGGCTAAGGTGAGATTAGAACTCACAGTCTGCCACTTTCGAGCCTGGTGCCTTAACTACTAGACCAAACTGGTTCTATTAAAACACAAAAACGGTAGGTAAAAGTTAAAACTTAAAAAGAGGCAAGGATGATTATGAACACTGTTAAAATTTAATTGAAACACAAAGGGAGGGCTGTATCATACTGAGACACTTAAGTATGGTTTTTAAGGGGAAAGTAATTGAAATAAAGATGATTTTTAGAAACAATTTTAATGTTTATGAATCACTGTTGGGTAAAATGCGAGAGAATTTAAAATTATGTACAGTAGTTTCCAAATGCAGGTTTGTTGTTGTTTTTGTTGTTGTTATTCTTCATTAAACATGAATCAGTCAACTGAACATTTAAAAATGTATCACAAATATCATTGAATGGCTGATGGTTGATACGGGTTGCTGCCAGCATCAACCAAGTATCTTCTTAAAATGTACGATATTCCGAGTAGCATCGTATTATTATTATTATTTCTTTTATTCATTAAACATAAAACTCAGTCAACTGAACATTTAAAGATGTGTCATAAATACCATTGACTGGTGTTAATGGTTGATTCGTGTTGCTGCCAGTGTCCTAGGTATCAACCAAGTATCTTCTTAAAATATATGATGTTCCGAGTAGTGCAGTTTTTTGCAGTTCTGCTGGTGTTATTGCAGGAAGCTGCAATTTCTTGATGTGTTTTGTAAAATTCTTGGACATGGTACCAAGTGCCTCGATGACAATGGGTATCACGGTTACATGTTTCATCCATAGCATTGTAGTTTCGATGGCCAGGCCGCGATATTTTGTGATTTTTTCCAGTTCTTTTTCTTTGACTCTGGCATCTCCTGGTACAGCGATATCAATAAACTGGGCTCTTCGGCCCTCGACAACCGTGATATCTGGCGTGTTGTGTTCTAAATGACGATCTGTCTGTATTCGAAAGTCCCACAAGATCTTCACCGTCTCATTTTCGGTAACTTTTTCCACTTTGTGCTCCCATGACTTTTTGGATACAGGTAAGTCATATTTTTTACATAATGACCAGTGGACTAATTTAGAAACTCGGTCGTGTCTAGATTTGTAATCAGTTTGTGCAATTTTGCTGCACTCACATATTAAATATGAAACAGTTTTGACTTTGTCGTTGCGTAGTCGGCAGTTTGGATTGTCAATGGATTTTTGTATCTTCGCTTTCATGGCATTAGTTTGTAGTGCTTGTTCTTGAGCAGCGAGTATTAAACCTTCCGTTTCTTTCTTGATGGTTCCCATTTTAAGCCATGTCCATGTAAGGTTGTCATCACATTTTCCTTCAATGTTTTTCAAGTGTTGTCCATGCAAAACTTTGGTTTTCCATCTATTTAATCTGTCATCCAGCTGTTTATCCTTATATTCTGCCTTTGTTTCTGTTGTTTTTATAATGTTCTCCGTTTTCACAGCCTGCAGCAATTTTTCTGTACTTTGGTTCACATAATCATTCAAACTTCGTTTTTCTTCTTCTACAGTTTGATGGATTTGCAATTGCCCTCTGCCTCCTATTTTTCTTGGCAGGTACAACCTGTCGATGTCACTTCGTGGATGTAAAGCGTGGTACATATTCAAATGTTTGCGCGTTTTCCGGTCCAGGTTTTCCTGTTGTTGTTGTTGTTGTTGTTGTTGTTGTTGTTGTTGTTGTTGTTGTTGTTGTTGTTATTATTATTATTATTATTATTATTATTATTTTACAGGGTTTTTTTTCATTTTTCCCCTTTTCCTCTCTTCTCCTTTTTACATGGCTGCATACATACTGGTACATCTATCTTTGGTACAATGACAGATAGTGGTAACATTGCTATTAATATTATGTTTCTCACTAATAAAACTTTCTAGTTATTTCTTAAGATGGCATCATGAATATAGTTCTATACAAGTATTAATTAATCAGTTTATAATAATTGTAAATTATTTGTTTAATGACTGAC